>OZ020514.1:32362982-32886667 GCA_963971425.1 Bryoerythrophyllum caledonicum | reverse complement strand
CCAAAAAGTGCTGTCCGTCCTGTCCGTCCGTCCTACTGTCCGTCCGTCCGCTGTCTTTGGGCCCCTGTCCGTCTATGTAGACAACCCTGATTTTGTATCATAGGTAATTGCCTAAACTCAAGAAATCCCCTTCAAGGAGATTTTTTTCTTTAGGGGTTAAGTATATATTTCCTACAAGAGCTAAAACAAGCTACAAAGTTCAATTTCATATAATATTTTATAAAATCATTTCAGTAAAGTTTTTATATAAGTATTAAATATACATTTTTAAAAACATGGAATTATTCAACAATTGGTTGTTTTAACAATCAAGTCTATAACAATCAAGTCTATGATATTTAGTAATACTGATATCATTTTATAGTTAAACTCTATCTTGGTATAGAAAAGAGTACAATGTAAGTTCAGTGAGTTTGAAATAAATATTTTTGTTTCAAAAATTTGCATGTGATATTATGCTTCCATAAATTTTTAATTTGTCTAACGTTTAATTTTTTCATTAATTGATAATTTGATATATTTAATTCATTGGTGTTCTTTTATACCATTCTTGTGAAGATATATTCTTGAGGCTTGGTGTAGATTCTACAACAGTTTCAACCAACATTTAAACAATAATTTAAGTTCTATTGAACATTGATTTTTTTTTAAAAATAAATGGATATTGTATTGAATTTTCCTTATTACCTAATTTATAAAGTTTGTGAACAAGAATCTTGACATAAACTCGGTGGACATGGACTTAGTGGTGGAACAAACAATCACTTTATTCACGCCGGCCCTTTAAACCGGAGTTCTTCTTCTACTTGTGTGTGACAGAAAACATTTATCATCTTACTTAAAAGTGATCAAAATTTGAGAAAAGTTTGATTTTTTATTAATGAAACATATAATGCTTTATTGAAAATATAATACTCTTACCTTGAACCAAATTAAAATTCTCTTCAATTCTTCTTTGAAAACAATACTAAACCAAATGATGTAGATTAAAAATTTTAATATTCTCAGAGTTATTTTCTTTAAATCGATTCAGGCTTTACTACGCTTATCATACTACTAAAATCATAATCCACACGGTGAACCACGCAACGATAATTCACGCAGTCAATCGTGCAGTGAACTGTAGGAACGGTGCAGTCAACCGCGTAGTTAATGCGCAGCCAACCGCGCAATGAATCATATTACAATTTTTTAAATATAGTTTGTAATATAAAAACTTCATTAAAATGGTTGGACGAATGCAATGCAAGGCACTAGCTTGAGTTTTTGGGTGTGTGAAATTTGCATTTCTATGTTGCAATTTGTGCTTATCCAAAATATATTTGTAACTCTTGATTACAAATTTTACGTTCATAACATTTTTGAAATTCCATGTAAAAATGCAATAATTCGATATGTAGAAAAATTTAAGTTATTATATTCTACCCTGTTACAATATTAAAATTTATGCATAGGTTTCAAAGACATATTTATATTTTATGTAGATTGTTGTTACCTTTGTTTTTTATATTTTGTGATATGAAAACTACATTAAAATGGTTGAACGAATGCATTGCAAAGCAAGCGCCAACAACTAGTTTTTAGTTAAAATTCTAATTCTAATTGGAATAGCTATCCTCGAATCAAGGATAGCCTATAATTAGAAAGTAAACAAAATACATGAATTAGCTCAAAAGACTGCTGAAATTTTTGGTAAAAAGTCTCAAAATTCTAATACTCTCTCAAAATATTGAATATGATAATGATTTCTTATATTTTATTTTTATCATTTGAACTAGTTTACAAATATATTATTTGTTACAATATGTAAACGTTAATTTTTTTTTAAAATCAATTTTTTTGAAGACTTTTTAACAGATTTTTGTTAATTTTTATTACTTTTTTACATATAAACCAAATATAACTTTCATTTTTTCATCCATTAGAAAATCCGATTTTGTCAAAACGAATCTCATTTTGTTTTATTCGGGTTTGTTGCATTCCTAAATTGAAGTGACTCGGAGACCTGAAAAGGTCACCTGAAAAGTTGAGACAAAAGTACATTATTTTCCCGCCCAAAAATGCTGCCGTTGGAAAAAGTCTTTCCCGCCCACCTCCGTTTTTTGGGCACCGGAGTTCATCTCGACATTCATACTTCCCCCTGGAATTTCTCATTTCGAACTCTTTCCTCTCTGTGCCTCGCCTCTGCTTCCACTTCTGTGTTTCAGTTCTTGCCTCTGCAGTAAGATACTAAACTAAGGTTTATATTGTTCTAGGTATTTTTTGGGGACACGAATGTCTGGGATAGGTTTTTGAGGAAGGAGTGTAAGTGTGGCTGTATTTCTTATGTTGTTGTATTTCTTGCACGTTGATTGAAGTCATTTTCATTTTCTTTTTGCCTGTGTCAACACCATATTCGTTATATTGGGAGATTTCCATGATTTTGAATATATATGATCTTTGAAGTATCAATATATATAGACAATTGTAGGTGCAAAGCATATGGACAATGCACCAAGAATACTATATATCATTACATGGATGGACCAAATTAGCCGAATGTCCCAAAAAATGATAACGGTAAAAGAAGCATATACCATTATTCCAAGCTTTATTCAAAACTTCATGAGAAAAGTTACAAACAACACTCAATCACCCTGAGGCAAAACATAATCGTCCTATCACTAATCAAATGGTCTACGGAGTTCCACCATAAGCCTCTATACGCGTTTTCAAAAAAGCCCTCTGACGTTGCCTTGTCCATGTTGCGCCATTCTCTTGCATTAGTGGACTCTCAAGAAGACGCTGCAAACCCCGCCTACGCACCTCGTCACTGTTTGATTTGGGCAGCGAGTGTCGGCGGGTGGAGGAAGGAGAGCATTTGCCTCTAGCAGTATTTCCTGAGATAGTATGGGGACGGAGACATTTAACGGATGGTTCCTGCACAGTAGGCGCCACACACAATCCAAAGAAATACACTTTAGGTCGAACAACCCTACACAACACACATGAAAATTGAATCATTAAGATACATCCTAGCACAAATTAGGTCGAATGGAGCTAAAATGCAGAAGGAAAGATCTACAGAGCACATTTAACCTCCAACAAAAAAAACAAGCTCAAATGAACCAAAACTACATTAGTGCAATGTAGCTCAACAACAAACCAAAATTGTCTAGGCCAAAACATCTCAATACTGCAATAAATTGGAGGTCATCACAACACGCACCGCAAGCAAGCGTTGGGAAGTACCATCCCTTAAACCGTCATAGAGAATACGCTTTGCTGGAGTACATTTATACGGATTTAAAGGCGGGGACCCAGGAACTGAACGAGGCCACTGCAGCGAAGGTGAGTTGTTCCTATCATGAATTGGCTCCCACGCAATAGGGCTCTCAACAACTCCGTCGTCCTCTGCCATGGTCGAATAATCCATTGTTGATTGCGCGGTTGCAGCAGAGTGCAACAAAAGCCCTTTACTCCGAAGAGAAAGGACGAACTCCTCCGGGCCCAGCAAGGAATCCATGGACGCCCGACACTCACAGCCCTGTAGAAATTTTAACCACAGCAACACTCACATACCTTAGAACAATAGATGAAAATTCAAATCATTCAAAATAACACGACATTCCATCAGCAGTAGGTATCCAATCCCCACAACAAACAAAGTGGTGAAACATCTCAATTTCATTTATAAAAAAAAATATACACAAAAACTGGTCCTACAAAATTTACAAAATCGAGCTGCAGTCAATCGATACAGTTTAGCTCTATCCGACCTAAAATGTAATAGGCATCTAAGCGTTTCCAATGGAATTAAGAGCGGAGATTCTGATAGGCTTGGATTGCGTTCCAGATACTCGCGGACTGACCACACGTCTTCTGATCATTATAAAACATCTCCCGGCCAGAGGGATGTTCGGCCCGGTACTGTGCTAGGCCACCCGGAAACTCATGAAGGTCAAAGAGATATGGCAGCAATTCCTCCAACAATACAAAATCGTCTCTCGCGCCAACATGTTTGTGCGACCATGATGGAAGAAGGACGTTCTCCGGCAAATTGAGCATGTGCTTAATCGGGGTGTCGTCAATGACAAGCGTATTTGCCGGAGTATACTCACGACCCAACCTATTGAAGAGATGGCTCGATAAGGTCTTCAAGAAGATGTCCTTCTGAGTGCCAGACTCCTTCATGTAGATTGTTCTGCTACCGACTCTACGCTCGGGAACCCTATCGCAACTCTCCTAACCAAAGATCCTGAGAGGGTACGAAGAACTATGCTGAAAAAGATATTGACATATCTGACGTGTTGTAGATTCCATCATCGAACTCCAGATCGTGATGGTGGCAATCTTAGACAACTTCGTGAGGAACTCAGCACAACCAGGGCGCACTCGAACTAGTTTAGGGCCTACTTCGGCCGGCAGCGAAGCCGAGTGAATGGACGGGATTGAGTTCCTGGACCCTCTGGCGTGCCACGACGGCTCACACATGCATAGAACCCCATTGAGGTCCAGCACAATATTTAACCACCTGCCCTCGGAATCAGAACGGACTCTAAGTATTTCTTCTAAATTATTGGCACCACTTATTGATGCCTCGCCGACCTGGTTCGGAAACGCCAGGAGAACGACCAATATTACTACAGATTCATTAACAATGACAAATCAACAATACGTAGAACGAAAGAGGTAAATGGGGGAAGGAGTGATGGGAAAAGAGTGGAGTTCGAAAAGAGTTAGAAGAATACCTCGAGAACTTCATCGTCCTGCAGCATTTCGTCTCGGGCACCCATCGATCCCAACGAACCCTGCATAATGTCAAGGGGTCCGCAGTGGCCGACATCCATGTGGGGGCACGGTTCTGGGACAAGAAGAGGAGGCTCCGGGACAGCAGAATCATGATTGATCTCGTCTACGAGCACGGCTGAAACTTGGACGACCTCTTCTATGACTGGGACTGCAGTTTGGACGACCTCATCTATGACTGGGTGAGCAATCGCATCATCACCGAAACTTAGATCTGAAAAATTTCAACAACTGCACCCTATCAGAGGATGCGCACAGAGGACACAGCGCAGTCACAGCGGTTAGAATTCAAGCAGTTTAGCTCGAGTCGAGCTAAAGTGCTCGCCCTGCATTGTAATATTAACAAAAAAATACTGGAGTACAAAATTGGACATTTACAAAATGTTCGGGCTATGTACACTCGCAACTACGTTACACTAACCTAACGATGAGCTGCGGACATCATGGATAGATTCGTCCCGAGCGGGCGACTTCGGGGGGGAAGAGGGACGGATCGAAGGGGATGGGAGAACATGAAGCAATTGAGCCCCACTGGAGACGGGGGAGGTACCCGACGGAGATGGTAGCTGCAAATCGCGAGACGGACTTCCAGACCCGCCGTCCGGTGAGGCGGGAGGCAGGGGGATCGCAGCATTAACTACGGGTGGTGTTGTGACGGCAGCAGGCAAATTAGCCGACATGAATCTCTGCATCATGAGCATCATCTCGGCATGCCTCTGATCTTGGTCCCTCTTCATTTCATCGTCACGCCTCCGCTGCAAATCCCTGAGCTCCTCGTCGCGCTCCGCCAGCCGCTGCTCCATCAACCTCATTCGGGTGGCCTCCTCTTCGAGCTTCTTCTCAAGGGAGATCAACCTGCTGTCATCCTGAGCGTTGCTTGCAACAGCCAACGGAGAGCGTCCGCTCGCGTTGGCGACCTTCCTCTTCTTGGCCGCCGGATGAGCGGATGAGGCGCCCAAGGTAGGAGCTGAATGAGGCCTGTCGGAAATCTCCAACGAATCCAACTCCGGGAAGTCGAGTCGTTGTCGCGAGGAAGCGATTGCGTCTCCTGCTTCAGATTGAGAGGCACTCTGATATTCAGGCGGAGTAGCGTCAACGAAGTCGACCTGGGACTCATTTTCCGGAGTGGCAGTGCTCGAGATTGGGCATGTAACCCCGACGCTCGGTTCCGCATCTTCCTCCTCTTCGCCGAGGTCAACAATGGCTTTTCCCTTCCCCTTTCCAACGGCCTCTCCAAGCTCGGGGAAGATCTCCGTGTTTACGTGATACGCAGAAATATCGAAATTGGCCCAGTCCAACGTCAACGCGGCCTCATAGGCGTCGTCGAGGTCCTGCTCATCGGTGTCGTGGGAAATGCAGAATGCCTCCAGGTCCAACATCTACACACCAATGGGTTGAACAAGATTCAATTTAGGTTGAGTCGAGCTAAACTCAATTCAATCAAATGCTGGCACAAAAACTCAGCTATTACAGCTATAAAGGATACGAACGCAGTTGATGACTTCTGGAAAATACACAAGCAAAAGCCGACACTTTAGCTCGACTCGAGCTAAAGTGTCACGCAACAGCATAGACATGACCTCATTGTTACTATGCACGAGTCAGAAAAGTTATCAATAGTTTAGCTCGACTCGAGCTAAACTGCAGGGATTCTTACCACACTCGCAGTCAGTAATTTCGTCCCGCAAAACAGCTGGACAACAGAATCCCCCCTCTTACAGAACAGCTCGAGGACCTTGATGAAGAACTCCATCCTGAGTTCGTTCAAGTTCATGGAGTACGCCAGCTCGTTGTACTTGCGCAACTTCGTGTACAACACATGCTCTGGTGCTGCGTAGATTTTTTTTAACGGCCGGGATCACCGTAAGCTCCCTCTTGAAGAGAAAGAAGAGCCGAACAGGGTCGAGAGCGTTGTTGGTCTTTGGCTGGTAACCTCCCAGGCGCTCGTTCTCGGAGGGAAGATACTTTGACTACAGAAAATCGTACGCATGGCACAAGGACGGGCCCTCAACAAACGTTGTCACTTGAAGGTGCGACTGCTCGTTGCCGCATATGAAGAGCCAGGCTGGAAGATCGGTGAGGAGAGGCTGCCCTTTCGATGCGAACATCGTCATGAACTCGTCGAAGAAGGGCCTCTCCAAGGACGACGTTGCCGTCATAGAGAACCCGGGAATGTTCCGAAAGTCGATGATGCCGAGCTTCACATTGCACCCCAGGTTGCGCCACAAATCCGAAGGCCACGTCCCGAGCGAATTCGTTGCCGCCTTGTAAGAACGGAAGTGCAGGGCTCCCATAGGTGCAACGAACCGCGACCGCACATCGATGAAGACTCTGAAGAACTCCTTTGCATACGGAGAAAGATCTTCACATTTGCAGTTGCGAAACTGCGTGTGCCTCGAGTTTGCGTAGTACGAATCCGGTGGTCCCCAATCCAAGAGGGCACGCTTTGAGGCCTTTCCGACATTGTAGTTCTTCTTGAACGTCCGCCAGTTTGAACGACTGTACCCTCCAGTGCTGTTGAAGAAGGCCAGCTCCGGCCTGATCAATTGAAGCTCCATCCGAGCGACCTCCTTCCTCTTCCTCCGATCCATCCAGTCCCGGGTTGTGTAGCAATCCTCCAGCGCAGAATTCGGCATCTTTATAACCACCTTAGGGTAGGGCAGTTTCCGAGATGGCCCTCATCGATTGAGAATGTGCTTGCACATTTTCGCGTGATCGGCTTCGGTCATGTTGCCGAGAAACTTGAAGAACTCGCGCGTCAGGACCCCATCCTTCTCCGGCACCCAAGACTTCGCGTCCTTGAACTTTGCCAAGGGCGTCGAAGTCGAATCCACGTTGATGAGGTCGCCATGCGCTGCGGAAGAGATGACGTCTGACCAGAGCTTGAAGGTCTCATCTGTCGCGGTGATGATCTTCACCTCATTCGTAATTGAGAGCTCCTTCGCCTTCCCGGCTTTCTTGAGCGCTGCATGGCTCTTCGCAACGTCGATCATTGCGAATCGCTCATGAACCGTGTTAAGAAATGGCTGCGCAGAATATAAAAAGGGTCGTTTGAGCTTACAATTAAAGCAGGAATATAAACATGTCCATTACAGTCCAAATACTGCAAGTTAGCTCGACTCGAGCTAACTTGCATACCAAGCGCAGACAATGACAACTATATATCTATACAAATGACTATACAGATATAGAGCAAATTTACACTTTAGCTCGACTCGAGCTAAAGTGCATGACCTTGGTTAAGATATATTACCTCAAACCTCTTGTCATTGGCCATTTCAGCTGCAGTTCTCCGACCTGACTTGTGAGACCCTCGAACGCCCGTGGCGGAGTGCTTGGGCATTGGTCTATTAGCTTGGATCCACAAAGCACGAGAGCCGAGGATATTGGTTGCCCACGTCGGCTTGAACTGGACCAAGTGATTCACGCGATTATAATACGCGGATATCTTCCTCAGCTTCTCTGGATCTTGAGTCCAGACAATGTAACATTGCCATGTTCGGAAGTGCCTCCTCATAACCTCCGGAACGTTGCCGTTTATCATCTCCTTTGAGGCAGCAACGCTGTGCTGGCCATTAATGATGTAGTAGTCACAGTCGTTGAGCTCCTCAAGGGTCGTCGGCATAGCGTTGAGCTTGGACATGACGCAAAGAGTCTGCTTCTGCGTCTTGTCGGGCATTTGGAGGTAGTAATGTTTCAACTCCTCCATGCCCCGAGGTTCGAACGCACGGATCGTCCACTCTGGAGGAGCATTATGCAACCTCATCACGTCAAGTTCGATCTTCATCTCTCGGTCCCCTTTGAAGAAGCAGCTCTGACACTCCGTCCAGAATTTCTAGTAAATCTGTTGGACGTTGTTGTAGTCGATTGTCTCTCCGTATCCGAGCGCCTTGGGGAGCTCCGAGAGTGCAGAGGCCATCGAATTGGCTAACTCCTCCTCTGATACGAGCTTCGACTTCTTTCTTGAAGATGTCTCCGGCTTCTTGGCAGCTGACCGCTTCTTGACGGGGGAAGCAGACAACGTATTGCGCAGGGTGCTTCGACTTGTCCTTGCACCAGGTGTTCTAACTGGGACCGACGCTTGACTCATATCCTCGCTACCGGTCACGGCCCCCGAAACCGTTGAAAGCTCTATCGGGCGTCTTGCCGCGATATTCTTGGCCTTATCTAGAGCGGCAAAGGTACTCATTCTTGATAGAATGACGCGGAGTTTGTTAGCTACAGCCTTTGCTTTCACTGGCTGACCACTACTAGTCTCCCATTTCTTTAGAGAGATTTCGTGGTCGATCTGAGCCACTATTTCATCAAACTTGGACCCCCTGAGTGATTCGACTAAATCGTTGATACAGAAGGGAGATGAACTATTGTTCACTACAATAGTAAACAAATATGGCTCTACGGACTTACTGGTTGTCTCACACGACAACTTAAAGTGATCGTTATCTTCGTGGATAACATCAGTAATTTTGGTCTTGAAGTCGGTGTGCTGGGGTACAGCGATATCACCAACGAAGGTCTGACCAAACACTAGATTATCTGTATAGGTTGCCCACAGTAGCGTCCACTTCAAAGTCATCGAAGGGTCCTTGAGCTCCCAGCAATCTAGGTGGTTGTTGTCGTCTCCATCGTCATCATCAATGTCGACGGGCTTTGGCTGGAAGAAGTGCTGCAGCTGAGTCACCATCCTGTCCCTCTCAGATCTGCACACATGAGAGCGAGTAAACATATTAGATTGATGCATTGAGAATCCAAATAGGAAGGAGAGGTATCACTTTAGCTCGAGTCGAGCTAAAGTGTAACCGATTTTTTTAGCTCGACTCGAGCTAAAGTGCTATTCCATAAAATGTAAATCTTTAAAGTTCTGACGCTTTCAATAATAATTTGGACGTCAATCATTTTGGACGTTTTTTAATTTCCATCAACATCTTGTTCAACACTCAGATCTGTGGAAGAGCTTCAGTTACGCTCTAATCACTCACGAACCTCGCTCTTCGAGGTTCTCAAGTGGTTGGAGCGGGACTAAAGCTCTTCGGCACTTTAGAATGGTGAACGAGAAGTTGACTAGTGTTAAGTCATTGATTACGTCGTCAACTTTTACTTTCGGATTGTCATTAGGTCTGAACGTGGAGGTATTCGATATGTGCATTCGGTCCTTTGTTTTACAGTTTAGCTCGATTCGAGGTAAGGTGTGTTGGCTTTGATGAAAAGATTTAGATTGTTTAAATTATTGAGTTTGAGCGTAGAAATTATGATTACTTTTTCTCCAGAATTCTCTATTGAGTTGCACATTAGCTCGAGTTGAGCTAATGTTGTCCTCGACTGTGCACTCTGGGCCACAGTTTAGCTGGGTCGAGCTAAACTGTATGCCAAAACGCACAATGGGCCACACTTTAGCTCGAGTCGAGCTAAAGTTGTCATCCAATGTGCACTTTGGGCCACACTTTAGCTCGAGTCGAGCTAAAGTGCAGTCAAAAGAGCACACTGGAGATCCCTCTTTAGCTCGACCCGAGCTAAAGTGTGGCCAATGGTGTAATATGGAGGGCCCACTTTAGCTCGAGTCGAGCTAAATTGTGTTCATTAAAAAGCTAATTTATTGCAGTTTGTGCAGATGTGTCTTTCGTTATATGATATTCAAGGCTCAGGGTTTAGGGCACCTGGGTGAGTATGGTTTCACCTTTCAGCCATTGGTTATGAACTTTAATCCGAGACAAATTCTGCTGGAACTAGTTGTCCTGCACAAACAATAACAAATCCACACACACAAAATCAATCAAAGTAGCACATGGAACCAACACATTGAAACCAGAACATTGAAACGAGAACATTGAAACGAGCACATTGAAGCGAAAACATTGAAACCAGCACATTGAAAGGAGAACAATGAAACTTGCACATTGAATCTAGCACTAAGCAGCACATTGACACCAGCACAAACCAGCACAAATAAACCAGCACAAACCAGCACAAATAAACGAACACATTGAAATCATTCACATTGAAATCATTCACATTGAAATCAGCACTGTATAATCAGCACATTGAATTCAGCACATTGAATTCACCACACTGAAACCAGCACATTCAAACGAGCACATTGAAACTATCATTCACCACCACATTTGACACCAACACAAACCAGCACATTTTATCTAGCATAAACCAGCACAAATCACCACAGACAACCACAAACCACTCTAAACCACCACATTGGAACCAGCACATTTAAACTAGCACATTGAATACACAATTTCATCTACGTGCTCACACATACATGAAAAGCAATGCTACACATATATAATGATTCATCACATTATATCAAAAGCAATACTACACATCTATCAAAAGAAATGCAAGAGTGAATGAGTTGACTTACCTTTAAAACTCTGAAATCCGACTGCTAGAGCTGCAAATCTTCTTCCTCGTTCACGTCAATCCTCCGAACACGGCCGTTTTAGAGTCGACGTGCTCACAGAAACTCACATAAACTTACAGCAACTCACACAAACTTATACAAACTCACACAAACTCTCACAATTTACTCACACAAACTCACACAAACGCACACAAACAACCCTAAACTCCAGCGCTACAATATACACAAACTTATCTACGTGCTTACAAACTCACACAACCAGAATCGCACGTCCAACAAACCCTATCCGAAAAAAACCCTAAACTCCAGTAAATTGCGCACGAAAGCCTCAACTACAGCGCTAGAATATACACGAACTTAACAAACCCTGTAGATATCGACTCTTACACAAGCCACAAAGACGCAATGACAAACCTACGCAACAAGACTCACAAAACAAAAGAGAAGACTCGGACAGCAACCAAAAGAGGGAGAACAAAAGGTCGCGCCACGATTTCGTCGCGTACTTCCTGGGGCACCTAAAGCCGTAAGTCGAAACCTTGTGGCCGTGCGGTGCTCCCGAGATACCCTCGGGGTACCCTTTGCGAGATTGAGGTGAGACCCTCGGTTATTAACGGTGGACGCCCCACACCTTCGTTATTGATACACGGAATTTCCAGAACTCAATTTAATCTTACTAGAATATTCAAAATATTATGCGCGTGTAGTATTTACAGTGTCAAACAAAACTGAGTACGGTTTTTACTCACTTCCATTCAAAAAATCATATCATGAGTATAGGTGGGCAAAACTGAAATGTGTACAAATCAAAGTTGTAGTACATGATGTATTACACAATGCTGGAAAGTTTGAGGTGGAGTTGAATTGTGGTTTGGAAGATATCAAATGCCAAAATAGAGTGCCTTCATACTCACTTTTGTTCTAGATTTTTATGAGAGCTTTCAAAATATACAGAATTTAGAATGAAGCCAATTTTCTTTAGTGTTGTCTTTATGGTATTGTAAACCATCATCTTGAACATGAGTATGCCTTTCATCAATGAAAATCAACCTTTGTGTGCTTGAGATAAATCTCAAATTGTGGAAAATAGTTGTTTTCTTGTGAGAATGGCATTTGATAATCCTTTGTAGAATTGATAGCATGGAATATTAGTGGACATCATAAGTGGCAAACGTGAATCAATATTGGCCATTATTGCATGTATTTCATTTTGTATTTGAATTTTTTTAGTATTCAATAAACTCCTTTGTAAACTTGATTATTTATTTTGGAATGATGTGATGGTTTTCTTCTTCGACCAATTTGAAGTGACAATGCTCATCAATGGAAGCTTTCCATCCACCACTTTCATTTCACTTACTTGCATTTTGATGACTTCGTATCATAAAATACTCGACGCTCCATTTGGCCCCTTCTTTGATTTTCATACCAAAAATAGTTTTAATTGCATTCTTGGTATACATTGATGTTATTCTTCTTATTGAACATCAATATATACCACGAATGCAATTAAAACTATTTTTGGTATGAAAATCAAAGAAGGGGCCAAATGGAGCGTCGAGTATTTTATGATACGAAGTCATCAAAATGCAAGTAAGTGAAATGAAAGTGGTGGATGGAAAGCTTCCATTGATGAGCATTGTCACTTCAAATTGGTCGAAGAAGAAAACCATCACATCATTCCAAAATAAATAATCAAGTTTACAAAGGAGTTTATTGAATACTAAAAAAATTCAAATACAAAATGAAATACATGCAATAATGGCCAATATTGATTCACGTTTGCCACTTATGATGTCCACTAATATTCCATGCTATCAATTCTACAAAGGATTATCAAATGCCATTCTCACAAGAAAACAACTATTTTCCACAATTTGAGATTTATCTCAAGCACACAAAGGTTGATTTCCATTGATGAAAGGCATACACATGTTCAAGATGATGGTTTACAATACCATAAAGACAACACTAAAGAAAATTGGCTTCATTCTAAATTCTGTATATTTTGAAAGCTCTCATAAAAATCTAGAACAAAAGTGAGTATGAAGGCACTCTATTTTGGCATTTGATATCTTCCAAACCACAATTCAACTCCACCTCAAACTTTTCAGCATTGTGTAATACATCATGTACTATAACTTTGATTTGTACACATTTCAGTTTTTCCCACCTATATTCATGGTATGATTTTTTGAAAGGAAGTGAGTAAAAACTGTACTCAGTTTTGTTTGTCACTGTATGTACTCGTTATTTTCCTGCACAATTTATCTGAGCCATTTACACTACAATTTTTTTAATTTTGGGGCAACAAGCAGCTAGCTAAGGAAAAGTGATTCTTTCCAATTTCATTCGTATGATCTAAATTATAACTTTTAAATTGACATTTTCTCAATAATACACAAACTTGGATTGTATAGAAGTTAACGATTCTAGTGTTAGTGTGAGATTTAGTTTTTAGTGTTTAGTGTTATAGTGATTAGTTTTCTTTAATGCTTTCAGTGGATTAGCAGACTTTTATTTGACTCGATTTCAATTTCAGCTTTACACAAGGAGTAAATTCGTTACCATCGATATATATAAGTTCCTCCTACACCAGTTTCTAGGTTAAGCACACTTAAGAGAGTTTTAAAGCTACGATTTTAAGATTCTATTACTTTTAATTCAAGATTTGCTTTTTTGCGAGTTTGATATTATTTACTATGAGAATCGAACATACAATAAGTATGTTAAGACCACATCTTGCAATTGTATAAATTTAAAATAAATGCCAGTGCACACTTTAGCTCTATTGGAGCTAAAGTGTGCATATTTTCTTTGGTCATGGTGCACACATTAGCTCTAATAGAGCTAAACTATGAATTTTTTCTTTTTTTTCACTACATTTTGCTTTTACAGTAACCGTACAAATACTGTAGTTAGAGTATCTCCACCCCTGACGGAGAATTTCCCATGCCAGCGGGAAGGTGCCCAAGTTTGAGATGAAGGGAGGGGGGTTACCCTTTTCCCCCCGCATTGTCCCTGAATTGGCCACTCTGAGGGAACGCCAGCTCCCAGCACTAACGCCATAGTAGGCTAATTGTTTTGGGGGTTTTTATTCATTTTTTAAAATTCCCTCATGTCATTACATGATTGAACACATGCTCCCGAGGAGTTTTGGAGTCCCCTGTACTTTTCGTAAATTTATTGTTTAGAAGAACCGGCGCCGCCAATTCATTGTGCCGAGACACCAGCCTACGCCTCGCGGAGTGGGCTTTACCGTGTTTATTCTTGCAACCCGGTCCCTTAGCCACCGTGGAGATTCGCTTTTTCTAATACACTATATGTCAACAATCTGGGAACTATTTTTAGCCACCATTGTCCTAAATATTATCCCTCATTCGTTCACCTACTGCAGTTCATTTTGTAATAGCCTTCAAACAAAACTCTACTCTAGCACACAAACTTGAATATTCAATGAATAGTATTAGATCAGAAACTTTTGCATACCGGTCGCCAGGCATTTATTCTTCGTCTCATCTTCAACCTCAATTTCTTATCATCTTATCCACAACTATTCTCATTCCCATCTCTTGCATTATTTCCTTTTCATCATTTAATATTCTCTAATGAATATATAATGTGTAATCATATTAGCTAATAACTAATGACTTTGTAATGATTTTTTATAGGATAATTCATGTATATTTGTATATTTTTAACTTTTTAATTAAAGAATATTTAAAGAAAATCTAAACATTATTTATTGAATGTTTGAAGTTTTAAAACTATAATTTATGATAGTTTAATTAATATTTGTATATTTAATGATTATTTAAAGGGTATTTAATGTACTGTTAATGAAGAGTTAATGAATAGTGCATTAATTTCTAATGTAAAATCATTGTGTATTTGAATATTCAATGAGTATGTAATGAATATTTACTGAATATGTAGTTCACATTGAATGCATATGTGATGGATATCTAATGAGTATTTTACTTGTATTTCTATATTTATTGTATGTTTATGTTTTTTCCTTTTCCAATATTCCTTTTTTTCCTCACTTTCGTTACCAGAAGAATGTTCTTATCTTCTACTTGTAGTTTCATTTTCCCTCCATATTTTACATTCTACTCTGTCCAATTTTTGATATTTTCCTTTTGCTCCATACCTACGTCCAATTATCCCCAAGCTCATTCTTGCAAATTCTCGTTTTTCTACATGCACTAAACCCTTCTTTACTAGAATGCTCAAGATGTAATCAAATCATGATTAAGGTTTCCTACAGTAACTGTCCACAAGTAAAAAACTTTATGCTCCACTATTTACTAGGATTGACATTTAGAGTAGTACACCGTTCCCTGAATATAGTGTAGACTAGACTATTTGAAATTTCCTACAGTAATTTCAATAATGGCAAATTAAAGTGGTCCACTTGAATTTTCCATCCACATCAAATCATGTCCATGAGAAATAGTGTGGCTTGTTTCAAAATAAAAGACACGGGAATTGCTGTGGATAAGTCTTTACAAATTGTACTCAAAACCAAAATTATAATATAATAACATGATAATAACATAATGTAATAATAATATAATAATATAATAACATAATAACATAATAACATAATATAACATAAGATTATTATTTTATAACATAAGAATATAAGTTACATAAGAATATTAACATAATAATATAATATAATATAACATAAAATAATATTAACATAAGAATATAACATAATAAAATAATAATAAAATAATATAATAATAACATAATATTAACATAAACTAATAACATATTAATATTATATACAATAACCAAAATTGATGTGGTCTACCCTAATTTTCATCCAAAACTAGAATTGATGTGGTCCACATCAATTTTCATCCACATTACCTATACCTCTACACTATATTCAGTGAACGGTGTAGTTGACATTTAGTGTTAGATAGTTTTGTCACTACACCGATTGTGAATTTTACAATTACTGTATGGATTCCTATTTAGTGTCCACTACACTAGAAGCCATCTTCTATATACTGGAGCTACATAGTGCATTTTTGCTTTCTAATCCACTCCATTTAGTGATGGTGCAAAATTTAGCTATAGTAGAGCTAAACTGTGCATATTTTCTTCTTGGTTCACTGCACCTAGTGATGAGGCACACGTTAGCACCAGTGGAGCTAAAGTCTGTGCACACACTCCTTTTAGTTCATTGCACGTAGTGATGGTGCACACCTTTGCTAAAAACTGAGCTGATGTATGTGCAATGTGTATTTCCACTTCTTCAAACAATCATTTTGAACTCCGTACTTCTCTTTATGGTTAAGTATTTCACAAGTGAAATAGAAATCTTTTGAATTTTAAAAGGATTTTCAAAATATGTGGACCTTAATCTCCAATAGTAAAATTAAAAAGGAACAAAATTTAACAATCCCCTAGTCTTCAATGGATATGAAGTCTAAGTATTATTGGTACCCTATATCAATAATATGTGACAATGTGTGAAAATGTATGAATTGGGATATAATCTTATTTTTCAATAGAAAAATAACTTGTTTTTCCACAATATCATTCGTTCTAATATTACTTCTATATATTGAAAATACCACATTCCATACTATGTCATAGCAAAAGGTTTTTTTGGTTGCACGACGTGTCGGCAATCAAGAAGTTTCTCTCTTGGCTCGCATTATTTTTATTAAAGACGTTCAGTGAGAAAATAAAATACTTATAAATATGCCTCATGGCTTTTATCATCCTTCTACAAAATTTTGAGAATTTAAAATATAATTTGCAACCTTTGGAACGTGCTCAAAAACTTATTATTCTTTTTTTGCATGTATAAATAAATTCAAAATTACTTACATTACGAACATTATATTATGCCTGATGCACTAAGTGATACACTTTGTATTAGTTATATAATATATTTTGATTATCCTTTTTTTGTCTTGAGGAGGTCTCTCCGTATTTTGTTTAAATCTTATAATATTGTTCCACTCTCTATGTTTTACAAATGACAAAGTCTTTAATTTCACGTCAAAACATGAAATACATTGTGTATGGTCAAGAATTCTTCCATCTTTCATGTCATGCTTAGATTGCCACACCCTAAACTCATGATAAATTGATAATACAATGTGAACTCAAGAATAAGATATTTTAATCCAACTATTAGTTTGCACACATTTCAAGCCTTC
This sequence comes from Bryoerythrophyllum caledonicum, assembly GCA_963971425.1. NCBI lineage: Eukaryota > Viridiplantae > Streptophyta > Bryopsida > Pottiales > Pottiaceae > Bryoerythrophyllum > Bryoerythrophyllum caledonicum. The sequence goes on along the minus strand of OZ020514.1, from coordinate 32,869,318 downwards.
GAGTACCTCTAAATGGATAGTAACCAATTTCAATTCCAAATCCAGACCATGGAGACACTTGGTATTCTTGCAAAGGAATGAACATACTAATTTGATTACAATATAGTATCATTATGCACATTTTTTGAACCCCGAAGAAATGATGTCCAAAGCATGTTTTAATACATACTTTCTGGTTCAAAATACACGTGCACATGTAATATGTTTTTTTGTTTTTTTAAATGCTACTCGTTTGTTAATCCTTTGTCATGATGAGGATTGGCTTCCTAAGGGAGGAGAAGGTAGTGGCATCAAATTGTGGAAGGAAGATTCTGAAGGAAGGTCTTTATGGCCTCGCGGAGAACCTGATGCATTGAAGCCTTCTACGATGCGGCATCTCCATGAGGTGGTGAAGGGACTTTCAGGATTCATCGATCACTAGGAGCAATCGTCGCGGGAGTCTGTTGAAGCCCATTCGCGTTTTGAGCCGCTATCGTACTATTGGCGCGATGTTAGAGATGCTCTGGCCCTTCCAATAGATACGTCGATATCATTGGAAGACGGCTTTTGGCCAACAACGCGAATTGCCCATGCCATTGAAGATGAGTTCTCAGCGGAGGGTGAGGTTCGCGAGGAGTACTGTGAAGATGAGCATTTTGTTGGTCAGAGACGCGATCGTCCACCTCCTTCTTTTAGAGTTGGTCGTGATCTTTTTGCTGGCTATTTTGTTGCATTGCGGCCTTGTGATGGGGATGAGCGCCCATTTTGGATTGCTCAAGCAATTTCAGATCCTAATTCTAACCCGGATATGCCAAACACCGTGCGTATCCAATTCTTCCGCCCTATATTGCGCGATCGGGATGTTATGAAGTTCTATAAAGATTGGGATACAGATTGCAACCTTCGCTGGACAATTGAGAAGGGGATAGCCATAACGTGGGAGAGTACCGATTCAATCTTGACAGCATGGAAACCTAGGTCTTCAAAGAGGGATGGAGGTCATGTGCAAGATTCAACTACAAAAATTCCGAAGGGGCAAATAGCGATTATCAAGGCCTCCTTGGAAGCACTTGCCAGGTCCGAGTCGTAGTGGACTTAGATCAATGAACTTTCCTTTTCCTAGATTTTGGATTCTGCTGCTTAATACTTCATGTAGTATGGTTAGATCTCTTGGTGCTAAGATTACAGATAATATTTGTATTTGAATACACTCTGTACGACCAGATGTGATGGCAATGATTGCTATGAAATATTCTCTAATGTTTTTGCGTACCGGTGATAATTTGCAGTATGGTTTATTTTCTTTTTTAAATAACAATGTCGTCAATTGCTTCTAATCTTGAAACCAATAATCCCAATAATTGCCTTCATGGTGAATGATAGATAGTAAATGCTGGTTCACACTTTAGCTCCAGTAGAGCTAAAGTGTGAGCAAATCTTCTTATTTAGTTCACTGCACTTAGTAATGGTGCGCACTTTAGGTCAAGTGGAGCTAAAGTGTGTGGAATTGCCTTTTTGAGTTCATTACACTTCTAAGTGATGGGGACACTTTAGTTCAAAGTAAACTAATGTGTGTGCATTTGTTTTTCCACTTCTGAACATCATCATTTGAAACGCGTTACATATTTTTTTAGCCAATGTGTATTCCACAAGTTAAACTGAAATTCTTTTAAATTAAAAAAGGCTCATCAAAATGTGTTTAGCTAATTCGTTACAAGTGGATATTTGTCCGTCATTTAGCTCACTTTTAGATAACTTGAAGCATGGGGTTATCCAGGTTAATAGGATCGTGTGTGAATATTTAGATATTCATATTCAATGAGCACAATGCACAAGTGGTATGAAAGAAGTGTCGACCAATGTGTTCTTCTTTTCAATATTATAGTTAGATTTGTATTGTTATCCGTGGTACTCATGTTTTTAGGGATTTTTGTAGTGAACATTACCTCCCAATTTAATGGAAACTCATATCCCTCTATATTGTAGAGTTTAGATGTGCATTTTAGGTCTTATGATCTACATGTGTTAATTTGGGAGTCGCTAAATCTCCCAATATAACGAATATGGTGTTTGTCGCACCGGTCATTTCAATGTTTTCTCCTCTACTTTATGTGCAAGAGTAAAAATGGATATTTAACTAAATGTGGACAAAACGATCAATTGAGGACCAAATTAGATACTTGTGAAGACCCTAAACACCTACTAGATTGTCCTAAAATATACAATTTGTATGGGTGAAGGATACTCAGAATCTACTGAGGATTGTTAAAATGTCGCGTGACTTCTCTTCTCGGGGGGCGGCCGACCATGAGGTGACGTAGACGACCTAGATTCTTCGTCTTCCATATTAACAGGAATAGTGCTTTGTATTGCAGAGATATAGTAGAAGGAATTTAAACGCAAGTGTCGGAGGGCAGCCGAGACGTAGTGATCGAGGATAAGGTGAAACAAGCCATGATGGAGGATGGCGTCATGCACATAGTCCGTGATTATGAGCGTAAAAATATCTTGAATAAAGGGCTCAAATCCTGTGACTAGTGAAGAGAAGGGAGGGTGGTTTGTAAGCACAAGGAGGCTGGAAAAGATTAGAACTGAGCTTCATACAAAACAATGAAGCGAGCGATTTAGGACACTTTGACAAACAAAGACGATTGCATATTATCTGAGAAATAGTCGACACAATTGCATTTGTTGTGTAAAGTGTACAGCCGCAGTCGACGGGGAGCCGACAAAAACGCTCACTTCTATCCAGAAAGAGACCTCGCCATCTAATAACAAAGAATAGTACCTACAGTGCGATCTGACAACAATTGAGTCCTAAGATAAGGATTAAGAAGCAATCCATCGGCTGACAGCCGATGAAATAAGAATCAGTCCTCATCTCCACAATTGACTGAGATGCCACCAGCCTCCAGAGTTGCAATCGCAGCGCTCGCTGCCTCACGCGGAATACAGTGAGAACTAGGAGGACCTTTCTTAGTGTGCGACGGATAGCGGTGCGAGTAAAGAACAATTCTGTAGTTTTGTACCTCTGAAAGACAAGGTTCCCTTTGCCGTCTCCTGGTCCAGCATTCCCTCGCGACAATCTTCTTTGATTCCCTCTTCCCTGACATGGGCATCCACCATTCGACTTTGAAATTCACGTAGCAATCACCTGGTGTCAAATTGACGCATTCAAGAACTCGGCCCATCCACACGGGAAGGTAATGATCGTTGCTAGGACGGCAGAGAACAAAATCATTGAGTAAAACGTCTCGAAATGGATTGAACGACAGCTTCGGACGGCTCAATTCAGGGCCACAAAAGGATATGCGTCGGGGTCATCCTCAAGGATAATGTCAGGAATTCCAATGACGTCATTGGGCAACTTCGAGCCACGAGCATGATCACGAATCCAATTTGAAGTTGGCCAAAATCCTTCCTGGAGAGACTCCCGGTTTGGTGGCAGAGGACCAGAAATAAGTTGATGGATACGCTCCCAGTACAAAATGTAGGGTGCCATATCCGCTGCATAACGTTTGTCCCGGGACATGCCGGTCTTCCAGAACTCAATATATTTAGCAATTCCGTTCTTGATGAAGGATTGCTTCTCGCTGACTCCAGTGGCACGAGCAACCTCCTTCTCTAGGTATCTTTTGTTTTGGTTAACTCGGACGTCCCCCAGAGAGGCTTATATGGGACTGGCTTTGGATCTCCAACAGGTAGGCGTGGATTTCCGTGCTCATCCGCGGTCCACATCTTGACAGGCTTACCTGTAGGAGTCCAAGAAGAATCTGTGGCACAAATTAAATGAGCACACGAACTCACAACAGAAACGTATAGGTCCAACGGCGGGCCGCCGACGGAGATGAAAGACGACGAAGGTTGAGAAAGCTAAAGAGAGATGGGAATAGGAGTATTTCCACCATGACAGGCTTCTTGTATCTCATGACCGGCCATCCAGTGTCATCTCCTTCCTCCTCCACGTAAAACTTGAACATGTGCATCTCTCCGAGTCCCACAATCCTGTTACTCCCGTCATGATGATATCCAACAATATAACTCTTAAAATCTGCAACCTCTTGTACAAGTTCCGGAATGAACGCGACAGTCTTCTGTGAGTCCATGAAGGCTTTCATGAGGTCAGCCAAATAGTAAGTATTCTTCCGTTTAATGAGTTTCGATAGGTAACTAAAATGTGCGTCAATATCCTCATGAGTGTGGCCAACAATCAAGAATCCCATAGTGACCTCCTTAAAGATTTTTCTAGCTGTAAGAAGCGAACAAAATGCCATGAGGAACCGATTCTTGTTATCCTTGGCAGAGTTATCAAGCTGGAGAAACAACTTCCGAAGAAGTGGGATTTGCGGTCTACCAGAAGGAGTATTCGAGAATGGATCTCCTTTAAATTCTGGAATCGATGACATACATCTGGACTTCCCATGAGCATCAAAGAATGGATTGAGGGGTGGACAGGTGAATAGCTCCTTGGACTCTTGCACGGGGCGCCTCTCTAATGCTATTAGAACACGGCAGAGAGAAGAGATGGTAAAATTTGAGTCCCCCGGCCATAACGACGTCAAGTAATGAGCGTAGGCACCGTCGCCGTGTCCATGTGTGAGCATGCCGGTACATGAAATCGGAATCTGACCGAGCCTGGCGGTGGCCTTGGTTATCCTCTGCATTCTAGGAATGGCCATCTTGGAGGTATCCATCTTGTCATGAATTATGCAAAGGAACTCAGACGGGTACTGAATAGACTGAGCAGACCAGCCGGAATAAACATTTCTGCATGCCCTTTGGTAGTTTAGGTGCCTGTTTCTGTCATCCGTGGATCCTTGCCACTCGTCTGACCCGCGAGGATATTTTGCGATAAACTCGACGAGGAAGTCGCACTCCGTGCACCTGGAGAAGTTGCTGCCTACAGACTTCACTTCTACATTTCTAAAGAACCTCTTCTTCATGTTCTTCACCGCAGATTGCGAAATCGGCTTAGCATTGCATTCGACGTTTACCTGGATAAGACATTTTAAAGGATATCAGTAATACAAAAAGACGATGGTGTCATGGGTATGCCGAGTAGGCAATTAGTGAGTTGCGTCGGCGGGCCGCCGATGTCGCTCATTAAAGCAACATAGAAGTCAGACCATGCTAAATTCAAAGATAGGGGAAAGTAGTGACAATACTTACAAATTGGCCATGTCACGTAAGTGATTTCAATTCATGGCCGCGGGAAGGACCTTCAACGCGGCGACCCTCTTGTTTCCGATGACACGAAACTCATTTGGCATCTGGTCCGCACTGTCATTGATAATGCTGGATATGGTCCCACAAGCCTGAACGGTGTGAGGCCTGGGCCGCAAAGTGCCTGCGATACCGTGGCTGCGATTTACGCGACCGATCTTTGAATCATATTTGTAGTTGTAGTATGCGGACTTCGACACGCCGTGAATGTTATACCAAGCGACTTCACAAACATCGACACCCATGAGGGTGATGTATAATTTTTGGAATCCAGGAATTTGGTGAAGCTGGTCCGCAACTGCATAGGCCATTTTGCGTCGTTGTTCGAAGCTTGACGCGTAGTACTTCCTTCGAATCTTGCGGCTGTCTTCCCAACGAAATAGCTGGCAACATCGTTTCTTACAACACCTTCTCGCGCTAACGAGGCGACATTCATCTGGTCTCTGAAGGCGCCGGAACTTGGAAACCGACACATCGTCTTTCGGCAAAAGCTTCCGACGAACGCCCCTGTAAGGATCCTTAGGCACACCCTCAAGCCCGTCATCCTCGCATGCAGCTTGACTATGCGTTGAGCAGAATGTAAGGCACTCAGAAAGAAGTGGACCACCTTCAAGGCACGTGTGAGTTATTCGCTAGCGCATTGTAGTCATCTGAAGATCCTCGTCCTCTGAGACAAAGAGGACCCCAACATCAGTGTCTCCTAAAATCTCTGAATCGCATGCCTCATGTGGCAAGCAAACTTGGATCATGGCACGTCCAATTATAGCAAAGTTGTCATCTAGAAGCTCGCAGTACTTGTTCCGCCATTGTGGTCGGTCTAGGAACGAATTCGGAACAAATACACCGTCAAGGGTAACGGGTGGATTTTCAAAAGAGTGATAATTATGTTGTCGGCGGCCCGCCGATAAGACATCATTGTCACTTCCAGCGGCCATTTCAGTCTCCGATTCGGATCCCTCCATACAACTACGGGTACCATGATTATAATTGTCCTCATATACCCTATCAGAACGGTTGTCGTCGTCCGATGCTTCAATGTCAGTATTAATCAATGAAGGGTCAATCCCCTGGGCATCATCGGAGCAGATATCAAGTGAAAAGGGACAAACCCGATAGCCACTCCAAAGGACAAGGAAGCCTACGGAATCGCCGAGAGCGCCGATGGAGGGAATCTCGCAATGTGTGGGATGATCGACGTATTTAGGATTGAATGATTGAACTCTGACAAGCAGGAAGAAGCTGTGAGGAATGAGAAATCCCTCCCACGTACCCTTTGGTGAGCATTCGTTGATGACTCCAACTCCTCCACAACGTCTCTGATCGCCGCTGCCAGCAAGTAAGACCACCTCCATGCCGTTGCGAAGGTCCAGAAACTCTTGGATGGGCTTCAGGTCATCAACACAGAGAGAAGAAATCTCGGCAGGCTCCTCTGAATGTTCAACGATGTTAGCGTAAGGCCTAAGATCAGCGGCCTCCCAGTTAATCGACCGACCTTCGCAGTCCCGCAACATGGAAACGCCATCGACAGGAAATGGAATGGGCATCTCCAGTGCATCGGATACTTCAATAACCTTCACACGTAAAATCCATGGGTCTTTGAGAATGACCCTCTTGACAATCGCCCTGCCAGCAAAATAGAGGCCAAAATGAGTGAGAGCAACAGCAACAACAACACCTCTGCGGGGCTTCCATCGTCCAGATTTCCCATTCTTCATGAACGACAGCATGGGTTTGGGATCCATGCTAACGTCAGTGATATGAAATCACTGAAGACAGTGGATGAGGAAATTGCAACAGCAATGATTTCGTCGGCCGCCCGCCGACGAGGGTGGCTCTGAAGTCTCGAAGTCGATGAACCTGAACAACAACCACACAAATCCCTAAATTAGCTTCAGAGTCACTGGGAAATCTGTCTCATAAACCATGCCGTCGGCTGCCCGCCGACGGCTGAACGTTACACATAGAGTCTACCATGTGAAGGATGTGACAGGCATCCGCCGAGCGAATATTATCATCCGCCGACGGCCTTTAGAACAGGAGAAGAACATTTTGTGGAAACTAAGTTAGTACTAACTGATTTAAGATGAGCCATCTAAAACAATAAAACTGCCCGATACGTGGCAGTGAATATCCAAGCATATTCAGGTGAAGGTGTGAGATAAAAAATGGACCATTGCTGGACCAATGGTAACGGACTTGTGCATGATCAGATATATAGACTCTAAATTAGCCTCTAAGAGAATCAGTACCACATAAGAGTGTGAGAAGTCAGGGCATTGAATACGGGGCGAGCGAGTCCAGAAATGACGTGTGAGTTCCAAAGGTTTAGTTCATATCCCCACCATCATTTGTACTGGTTCGCGCGCAAACTTCAAATTTGAAATTAGCCGCCAAAATTGATCAACGACTCGCGCTCAAGGGTTGACGAGAGCGCGCCAAGTTTTGCAGATTCAAAATGGAACGAGGGGACAGGATGAAATCAAATCATTCGAAGTGACATCGTAGGTGTAGGACCCTATACCCTAGGCCAAATGATTGCCGAGGCGACATTAATGATGTCACATCGATTTGAGGTATTATGGCCCCAAAACCCTAGTTTCTATGTTTTTATCCGAGACGACACTTCGAGATGGCATGTCACTTCATTAATGATACCTGGATCAGGCTTAGCACCCGGTCATGAAGTCTCGGCCGTCCAAAAATCCTCCTACCGAGATCGAACGGCTGCGACGGTCCACCGGATCCGAGTACAAAACCCTGTCGTCTTCCTATTTCTGGTCATTTCTAATCCTGCACTTCTTGATTTCGCGTTCTCGCTAAGTTAAGCGCGCTTACGGCTTTAAGCTTAGTGTTTGTATTCATCCGCCGATCAACAACAGCCGACAGACGTCGGAGGCTAGCAGAGGCGCTTCAGCGCAACTCATCAGTCGAGGAGTAATTCCCACCCGCCGACGAAATGGCGACAACGCAGAGGTATGTACATCATCACCGTCGGCGGCCACCCGATGGATTTCGGGTGCCGTATTAGATATGCCCTTTTGGTTTATGGTGTTTTGTCGGCGGCCCGCCGATGAAAGTTGTGTTCAGTGTAGTTAAACATACTGTTATGTTCAAATTTTCGTTCAGAAGTGATCACAAGTGGATGTTGTCCGGTTTCAGAATGAATTCGCGATAGGGTCTTCAAAATGGTACTTTGTGATTCACAATTGACTGCGTCCGTCGGCGACCCGCCGACGAATGCTAAGTTCAGACTTGTAGAAGCTTATGTTGCATTAGGGTCTATCGCACAGAAATGATAAGTAGAGTGTGAAGTGTGGATTCCAAGGTCATAGTGTCTCCAAACATCCGTCTCTGTGTTGTACACTTGTCATTGTGGTCGTCGGCGGCCCGCCGACGAAGTCTTTGGCAAGTTGTCTAATCTTCCATTTTGTCACTCAGGATTGTAGTTCCAAACAAGCTGAAGTGGCTCGTCGGTAGCGCTGTGGACGTCAAAGTGGACGTGGGCTCGCCGGATGACAACATGCCACGAGTCACATGTGAAGTCCACCCATAGTTAACGTCGTGGAGAATCACATGGAGGAAGGAAGTGATTGCCAAGTTGGGTATCAACGGAAATCACAACGCCAAAACATTCGTGGGTGGGAGCCTGGTGTCCGTGCTTGACATGAAGGAGGACCCGGAAGACGAGGAGAAAGTGCGACTCCTCATTCAGGTGAAGTTCAAAATGGCTGATGAAAACCCGGACATCATCGCGGTTCGAATTCCCTCGATGACCTGCACTCAAGAGCTATGCATCAGTGCTCAGGAGAGCGGTATGCAGTTCCTCAGCTTGACTCCTAAAGACAAGGCGGATTTACTTACTTGTTTTAGTGAAACGAAGGACCTTAGGGACACGGATCATTCCAGGGTCGGGTTCTTGACGGCCTCAAAGTCGAAGACGGTGAGGAAGCCCAGGAACTCCAGGAAAGCAGCTAGTGACGTTGGGACTGAAGTTGCTGGAACTCCCGACACCGGAGAGTCGAGTATGTAGGTGGTCAAGAAGAAGGCGTCTAAGAAGGAGCCAAAGGTGAAGTCCGTGGCCGATGCGCTTTCATTTGCCAACCACCTCTCTGTCAAGACGAGAGGTCAGGAGCTGGACATCGTGTACAAGGCGTGAGAGGATGGTCTGAGCGCCTGTTATCCATTCGGGCAGGACATGCTCCCAGCAAAGATCTCCTTCGACAAAATTCATGTTGCTCCCGACTCGATGAAGTACAGACCCATCATCGCGAAGCGCACAGAACAACTCGTGACATTCTACAGAGGATTGGGACCATGGCCGGCAAAGCCACCTCTGTACTGTGTTCCTCTGCGGAGTCCTCCGGGAACAATAGAGAATGGGAGGGTGCTGCACGGGATCGAGCTTGTGTTGCCAAGGATTCACGCGACCATGGACGTCGAAGTTGTGCTTGATGGAGTACACTACAAGTGGTGGAATTCTCCAACATGCCACTGGTACATCATTGGTGGCTAACACACGTACGTGGCATGCAGAGCACTCGGCGAGTTGGAGCCCGTGGATTTGGACAGGGCGAATTACTTCCTCGATCACGATATTATCCCATTGTGGTCGAGGGATCCGGAAAACCTCGTGAAGATCTCCAACCTCTTGAACATTGAAATCAAGGACAAGAAAGCGGAGGAGACCTTCGTGTCGCAGCTCCGGAAGATGAGGGATAAGTAGATCGAGCATGGTCGGCTCGATAGGAGGACGAACTACAAGAAGTGGAAGGTAATGTGTCACTTTACTTAGCAATTTTGCGCTCCGTTATTGGCAATCTCTTGAGCATGGTGGATTAATCATAGATTATGTTTCGTCGGCGGGCACCCGACAACATTGTGATTGAGCTCATGTTTATGTCATCTTCATCATTTTACAGGAGTTCTGTAAGGAATACCTTGCAACACTGTTGGGGAAGGACTCCAAGACGGACACGTTGAAGCTGCCGCTTGTCTTTGCACTAGACAATCTTTACAACAAGTGGCAGGAAGTATTCGACGCATGGGATCGGGGCACCCTGATTGGTGAGGATGGTAAGAAGCCCCAAAACATCCTTAAAATTCCTCAACGGGACCTAATCCTCCACGACCTTCAACACATTCTCCCCCTCCGGGACGAGGAATCCATGAAGCTGGCTCATGAAATCCTCGCGAAGAAGGTATACTTGAAGGTAACCGGGGGGCGCCACAAGGATGCAGAAGGTGTATCGCTCAAATCCTGGTGTCAGGACAAGAAGATGGAATACATCATCAAGAACGAGCTCATGCTGATGTATCGGAAGTATCCATTAAGGAAGGCTCGCGATAACACCTACTCACCTTGGCCGGTTGAAGAATACGTGAAGCTGGCAGAAGAGAAGGGCATCAGCGACGAAATCGTCATGAACATCAAACGCGAGTTGGAGCTGAGTGATCCGGGGAAGGCCTACCTCAAAGAGAGGTACAGCGGGATTACTCCAAGTACCACCCCAGCGCCAGCGGAGTTCCATGCGGCGTTACGGAAGTATGCTGTGGGACTCCGTTTCCACATGTTGCCGGAAGATAACTTTAAATCTGGTTAAAACAAAAAAATTAGTTAAGTAGTTATGGTAGTTTCTACTAGAATTCATCCTATAGTCGTCAGAAAAGAATAATGACGGATGGATCAGGTTGCGAACACTAATTAAGCCAAAATCTGTTAAAATCGGAACCGGAGCAGTTACCGGATTTCCGGGGCGGACAGTTATTCGGAACCGTCAGCCGGAACTGTCGCCATCAACTGTCATCATGACTCCGTACTAACTGCCGGACTACTTAAGGCTGGGATTCGGGGGGAGAACTCTTTTCTTCTCCATTCCTTCGTCGCGTGCAGGGTTTTCGTCTTCAGGCTTTCTTCCTCTCCCTCTTTCACTTCCTCGCTCCCGGTTTCTAATCTCTGGCCGTTAGGGTTTGAAGCTTAGACGGTTAGAACGGACGTGCGTCCGTTAGGGAGTGCTTCTGTGAGGACGGTGCGTGCGGGGACTACCTTGAGAGACGGTGAGGATTTAGGAGGTCATGAAGACTGTACCGATGGCTAAGAAGAAGAGGACGGATAGAGACGGGCGCGGCAAAAGAGACGAAGAGCCGGCCGCAGGACTTCCCCCTTTGGCCCGAGTCCTTCCGGACATCCCCGAAGACCTGGATGAATTCAACCTTCAGAAGTCGAGCCTGAAGACTATGGGGTGCGAAGGGTTGCTCGAAGTCCCCTGGGTATGCGGGAGGAGATCTACGTCCAGGAGCTTATCGGCGCTCCGGACAAGAAGTACCAGGGGTTACTGAGAGCCCATCCGGAAAACTGGGGAGTTCCGGAATGGTCCCAGGCGTACGACTTCCGGGGCGGACGCACCAAAGTGGTGGAACAACGAGACGAATTCCTGGTGGACGAGTTTGCGAGTCCGGCTGACCCAAAGGACGGCTACAACATGCAGGACCTTCGGCATCTGGACGCCCAGCTCGTGCTAGGGTTTTTAAACCCTATTTTCCATCCGGAAAAGCCGAAGCGGGTGGTGGCGAAGTGGGCCTGCACCTTCCTCGGGGCACTCCGGAAGAAGATAGTGGTGGATTGGGGAACGCTTATGACGGACATGATCAACCGTCTAGTAGCCAACCTCCAGAGGGTGAAGAAGACGGCAACACCCTTGGCCTCCTATGTGGTGCACCTCTATGCGCACCACCAGCAACTCACTACGGCGGAAGTCCGGAAGTACGATATCGTCCTCAACTTCCAGAAGTACGGAGGGGACGAGTCTGAAGAGGAAGAATCCGGAGAGGGGGAGCCAGCGCCGGAAGCAGCCACCACCAGCACTCCGGAGGGTCGGAAGGCCCCAAAGAGACCTCGGGGGAAGGAACCTGCGACAGAGAGTCCGGGCATCCGAAGCTCCTCTGCATCATCCGGAGAAGACGAGTCTGGACCCTCAGAAGGGACCAGCCGGAAGAGGAGAAGGGTGGACCGGGACGACTCCAAGGGTCAGCTCAAGCTGATGGATGAGCTCACCCGCGACATTGGCTGGAGGATTGGGCTCCTCAAGGAGACCAACTACATCATCACCAGCAGCGTGGAGCAAATCTTCCGGAGTCTGGGAGTCGAACGGCTGGAGGACGCCATTAACCGGGTGGAGGAACTTCGGAGCCGGGAGTTGGGCACGAAGGCGCTGCACACTCAGATCGCTTCTCTATACAAGGCAAGTAACGATATGGAGAGGAAGATGAAGCAGTACCTAGCGGAGGCGGCTGTGGCGGTGACGGCCCGGAAACTGGCCGAGGAGAAGGCCAACGCTTCCGCAACGGCTTTACTGGAAGTCCGGGCCTTCTTGGACCTACCTGCCGACATGGTCAACCGAAGCCGGCTCTTCACCGAGCTGGTGGAGAAGAAGGAGAAGGTCACCCGGGCCAACATCATCCGGTTCCTCCTTGACCAGGCTGACAAGATGGGAAGGACCTGGGAGCAGATGAAGGTGCTAGTCGACAACATTGTCGTCGAATTTCCGGAAGAACCTGCAGCGCCTGGACCGGAAGGCACGCCGACCACAACTCGAACAAGAGCCACTACTGAACCACCGCCCAAGACCACCCGAGCGCCGGGAACCTCCGCGAACCCGGAGTCCCTGGATACTCCGCCACGGACACCGACGGAGGGGATCGTGCCCCCTAATCCGAGTACCAGCGAGATCCTGAAGACACTTCCGGATCTCTTGTCGCCACCCACTATGCGGCTTCCAGATCCTCCGACAGAGGGCGGCCTTCCAGCTCCTCCAAGGTCAGTGTCACGAAGGTTAGCATCCGGAGCCAGGAGTCTGTCCGGAAGCTACAGGGACTTGGTCCAAGAGACCGGGTCAGTTTCCGCGGCAGGCACCCCAGCACCTCCGCTTCCGGAAGGATCTCCGGCCCAGCCCCCTCTACCCCCAGACGCCCGGACTCCAGTGGTGGCTGTTCCCTCACCAACCGCCCCAGCCAACAGAAAGACCAACCTTTCGCCGGCGGCTTCAAAGAAGGCAAAGGGTAAGGCGCGCATTCCGGTGGAGAGTTCCCCCTCCCGCCGGAGTGGGAGAAATCGGGGTCCCGGTGCTCCTACTTAGGGTAAAAATAGGTTGTAAGTTTCTTTTTGTTTACCTCTTTTTCTCAGGGTAAGAGTCCGGATCAGCAGCGACTAACGATGGGGCCCCAAGTGCACCCGGCTGCTACCGGAATCAATAGCCAGGTTTTGTTAGAGAAGGAAGTTCGGAGTCCAGGAACTGTTCCGAGATTTTAGGATCTGAGATCCGATCTGGGACTTTCCCGGATTTCTCGGATCTTTTAGATAAGATCTAGCGGACTTCCCATAGTCATAGGTAGAAGAAAATCTGAATTTAGGGAATTCAGAGAGTATTTAGTAGGAGGTTTTGGGAAAAAACCTTCGTCTTGTTCATTTCACTCGGAAATATACGTTACCATTTTCTTTACCAGATTTGCTACCTTGTGTTTGCGTGGGACGTATGAATCCTGTGAGTGACAGATCCTTTCTGGAGGGTGTGGTTGTGTGAGGAATTTTTCTGGACTAGAGTAACTCACTTGTTTTGCCGGAGGGGGAAGTTATCGAGGGTAGTGTCAGGAGATCGCCCGGGAGAGCTGGAGAGAACTATTGCAGAGGTGTTCCAGGTAGTTCCCAGGGTCCGGAAGTAGCCAGGAGGGGAAGAGATGAACTGCAGAGGTGTTCCTGGTAATCTCTAGTTTGTGTGGGAAACCGTGCTAAACTGATCTCCGGTCAATACCGGAGTTCTCCCCTAAGAGAGGAAGAAAAAGCTTGATACCAGTACCTAGATAAAGTAACCATAGCGAATCGTGAGTCTCTGATCCGGAAATTTACAGTCATACCCCCCGGAATGCCGTTGTAGCCGGATTAGTCTCTGTGTGACCGCATCCGGAAGGCCTTCCGGATGTCGTGAGAGTCGAAGTCCGGCAACAACAGTCAAATTACCAGTTAGCATAGTAGGAAGAGTGTTGTTTGGTCACTCTAAGAATCCGAACAGTGGGTACCTAGCCACTTTAAGTCACAGGGTAGTGGGAAACCCAGCCACTTACACAAAACCGGGTCAGTGGACTTCGGCCACTCGCTTAAAAACTCCAGGAGACTCTCTGAGGAGGAACAGAGACTAATCAAACCACCCTCCTGATTTCCGGAAACTCAACTCCGGAAACCGTTGTATAGCATCCGGATCCGGACGGATCCGGACCTTATATAAGTGATAGAGAACTATAGCTAATTCGTAATTGGATTATTTGGGTAAGGTTAGTAATCTAGGGTATTGGAAGAAGACATTTAGGTCTCTGTGGGAACGAAACCGGAGCGGTTACTCTGGGAGCTCTTAGTGACGATTAGGAGCACTCCGGAGGAATACTGTCTCTACAAACTGCAACATATGCCCTCAAGTGCAACGATGTTGTAGATGAGTATAGTGTCCGTCACGAAGTACGGGTTGTGCAGGAGCTTGAGCACGTCGTGAGCCTGATCGATGAACCCAAACTCTTTAATCTGGAGAAGGCGGCGCGCAAGATGTTTATCGTGTTTGGCTTCGATAAGGGCGGGGATCCAATCTACTGCAACAAGGACAGGCTCAAGGCCGTTGCAGAGAGGGTCCTTCGGGGTGATGGGGATGACCGGGAACTCTACGCCCCTTCAGTCTTCATCACTGAAGACGAGTCCAATTTTGTGATTGAGACTGAATGTTGTTCGAAGAAGCTGGATTGCGCAGTCCATACCATCCGCTACCTTCCAGACTCCAGCGGTAGATTCACTCCTTCCGCCATGGACGAGAGACCCATCGTGCATGTCGGCATCCTCTTCAACCAGCCTGGAGCTCCACGGGACCGCCTGCGCCAGTTTCAAAAGGTAACTGGACTGACGAAGCCTCTCAGTCTACTCTACGATGACGCTGCCTCGCCCTCGGCTGAGAGTTGGGCTGGAGATGAATGCCATCCAAGCTTGGGGTTGCTCTCATCGATTTTGCAACCCACACTGGTGAAGGGCGACTCAAGTCTGACCGTCTTCAACACTTGGGGTGGAGGCAACGTGACTGCATTGGCCTTGGTAAGTTACCTTTCTTTCATCCAATCATTCCTTCTTTGCATCACCTTCTCGTATTCGTCGGCGGCCCGCCGATGAGACAGTTTTTATTTTGATTATTGACCGACACTAATTGCCCAACAGAGACACAAGGCGACAGTCATCGAGTTTGTTCGCGAGGAGGCGGAGGTTGCTGTCGCGATGGAGCGGGTGCTGGCAATGTCCTTCCTGCCAACCAGAGCTCACCCACTTGCGCTAACGCTTCCAGCTGAGCCCGCTGTGGGACCCAATGAGGTGGTCAACTTGACAGAGGATTCAGACCATGGGACCGACATGGGCGAGGATGCGATGGACGACAACCTCTTCCCCGACAACGTCAACAACGATGGTATGCTTACAGCAACCGACTTAGGTGTTTGTCTTGATGAAGCACACCTGATAAGGCCTCAGAAGGGAGGAAAAGCACCAGCTCTCGTGCGACCAGAGGTGGAGCCGCGGCGCGATGACCGTCCCCCTGCACCAAGCGGGATGACCGTCCTCCTGTTCGCACAGCCTGCGGATGAGACTGTCTTGCGCTCGCAAGGTGCCTTCGTCCCTCCCCGAGCTGTGACGACAATCGACCCAGGAGTTGACGGCCTGCTAACGCTGCCTGCACCAAGCCCAACTGTATCTGGTGGGCCTGTACCGCGTGAGAATCCTTCGAGTTCTTCACAGCCAAGCGCGTCCGCTACTCTGAAATCCGACGATGTTCAACATCAGGCACCGATGACAGAAGTTGTGGCCAAGAAGAAGAAACCGAATGTGAGGATTATTCCTCCCAACCGGACTACTCAAGTTGTGGCTCTCGAGATTAGTGGAGGACGGACTCCCTAGAGTTCCGCCCCCACTAAGCCATCGATAAAAAAGCCTCGGAGCCAATTGCTGAAGAGCAAGGCACCGTCAAAAGAGGGTGGCGTTTCCTCCGGAGTGCCATCACCGAAGAGCACTTCGAAGATCAGCAAGGAGGGGCGGTCAAGGAAGCGGTCGCCTCCGCCTACAAAAAAAGGAGTGTGGAAGTCGAAGAGGGGGGGTAGCGCTGGTTCCACCCCAAGAGAATCAGCAATGTCCCCAGACTCTGCTGATCATCCCAACATGGGGCTATCGCCTACTGCTCCTTCTGTGAGGCAGGATACAAGCAATACATCCGGAGGTTAGTCACGAGATAGTGCACCTAAGAGATTTTCTTGCAGTTTAGGACACTACCTTTTTAATACATGTACTTTATCACGTGAATACAAAGCTCCTTTTCCATGGTTGTTCTTATGAGTTTGCAGTCTGATATCAGAATGTATTTTCATGTTCTATTTTTCTGTCGGCTGCCCGCTGACTGTATATCCAATAGCTTCCATATTTCTATCAATCAGCAGTTCATCCGGGTATTCCTACTGCTGCAGTTTCAACTCCAGCAATCGACGAAGATGGAGCGGATCGGGAAACAGAGGCACTTGAGCACTTCATTCAGGTGGATAGACAACCACTCAGTAACTATTTCCTTGTCCTCCAAGCAGATGGTCTGTTACTCGCCTTGGATATTGATAAGGATGGGTTGTTGTATAGCAAGATCCGGCCACGCATGGTTGAGTTTCTGAACTACTGCGTTACGAACTTCAGTATTGTGATCTGGAGTTCGGAGAATCCAGATAGGCATGCCCATGAAATGAAAATCTTTAGAGATGCATGTCCTAGCATTAAAAGGCTTCGTTATATTTTTGATCAGTCGTACTACGACGTGGCGAGGTTTGGTGTTGGGGGTCAGAAACTCTACCTAAAGAGGCTGTCAACTCTATTCTTGAGTCCCGCAGCGCTAAAAGGAACTGAAGCAAATAGCGGCAACACCCTGTTGATTGACGTTTCTCCTTTTTCGAACGTCAAGAACAGTCCATATAATGCCATCCATGCGGTTCCCTTCACCATGGATTCTATTGAGACCTTTACGAATGAGTCCTCTGTTCTCTTCAAGGTCTCAAAGTTCCTTGAAGCCATGAAAGAGTCACGCATGCCCGTACCCTTGTATACCGCGGTTGCCAATTGCCTTTCCTTGGTGAAGGAATCGGCTGTGCCTTTCAAAAGTCCAAGAATGGCAGCCCTTCGCCTGGTAGAAAAAGAGAAAACCTCCACTAGCAGGGCCGTCGTCCCTTGGATCCGTTGTCTCCTACTAGGTGACCCTGAATGGGAGCGGTACATTTGGTCGTACCCAAGCAGTAGGCGTCCACGTCCTAGTACTACTTAGAACTTGCCATCGGCGGGTAGCCGACGCTTGCAGATCCCGTGTTGTAATTCACATCTGTATAAATCTACATAAATAAAGACTGTCTCCAACTTTCTGAGGTACATATTCCAAATTTATGTCGTCATAACAATCACAGTGTTCGGTGCTAATGTAAAATACTTATTGTAAACAAGTTAAAGCCGCTCTTGTTGCATATTCTTCCGGAAGGAGTCTTTCAATGTTTGTCATTTGTTTATAGCAGAAGTGACTTAGCTGATAGTTCGAGGTTTCCTTGGAGCTACAAAACGCCGTCCACGCTCTACAAGAAGAAGCAATCTAGGCATGTCTGCAAGCCTCACCAAGTACTGTTTGTGGACGTTGAACCCAAGTCGCTCCGACGTACCCCTGACTGGATGTGCTATATCCCCTGGCCGTTCCATGGTCATTTGACCTCTCCAACCGAAGACGGAGTAATCCCAAATGTGGCGACCGACATCATTCCGCTCATCTTCCCCCTCCATAGATTTTCATCCGTCCCTGAATATATGACGCAGGTTGAACGCCCGGGGCAGGCGCATTGGGCGGTTACGCATGCGCGCAAGTATGGACGAGCTGTCGTCAGATGGTCAAAAGTTGAATGGTAGGTATTTCTCCATTGGCGGCCCGCCGACTGTCGTTGGTTGAGCATATTACCTTCGAATCGTCTGATGTCATACTGACAATCCCTAGCGCTTTCTATATCAAATGTTCTTTATATTCAGACTGTTCTAGAACTTATCTCGCTGGATAGACTAAGAGGTTTTTTTTAGTAGAATTAGTGATTTGTAAAAGACGTTGTTTTCTCTGCCAGGTCTATTTTGTTAGTCGGCGGGCAGCCGACATTGTACTTATCCTCCTATTAATTTATTTGTTTAATTCTCTGGCTGCATCTTCGTTGTCTTTCCACTGCCGTTCAATGTTGTCGACGCCATACTCAGAACCCATGTTTGACAATTCCTCCTGCATATCTTTTATCTTCCGCGATTTTTTCCGTATATATTTCCTTGGATTTATTTGTTGCTGTAGAAAAGGCTTAAGCAAATTCATGCAGTATGTTATCCTTGTCTTTGATTGGCTGTCAGCCGACAATGATGTACTGTGATTTTTCAAATAATATTGTCGTCATTCTTTAAACTTTCTAAACCGGTATTATGATCTAGAATTTGATGAGAACACCCTCATCCATTGGGCGCCACTCGAATCTACGACAGTGGTAGATTTTTCGAACTGCATCAACGCTCTGGCAACATTTTTGGCCTAAACCCTCTCTAGAATGGGTGAAGCCCATTTTCATGAGTCAGCTGTCCGCCAATGAAATGTTCTCGCCACTCTTATTTCTGGAATTTTTTTTTTCCACATTTAGTTAAATATCCGTTTAATTGTCGACTTCCCCATCGCACGTTATTAAGTGTTGTTGACCATTGAGCATTGCAGCGGTTCTTGTTCGCACATAAACTAAATCTCTATCTGTGACACTCCGCATATGACGGAATCACTGTAGCACTGTTATCCTCGTATCGAGGATAACCTAAACTGATATAATCATATGAGATGAATAATTAAATAACCGAAAATGACTTCTCCTCGACTCGAGGATAAAACAAAGGAATCATAGTGCTTTCGAATTTTAAGTATAAAGTATTGTACGAATACGGCGATAATTTTTTTTAATTACATTTATCTGCGAGTCGAAGATAATGGATGAAATTTCAATGATAATATTATGAGTATATTGCATGAGATCATTGGTTGGATCAGGGTTTGATGTCTTGTCAGTCTTTGCCCATTATTGGTTGTTTATCCCCCTAGGGTGTTATCCTCAAGTCCAGGATATGTGAGGTAAGGTACTTAATATTTTGATATCATAATTTATGATAGTTATTCTCGAATCGATGATAACTGATTTTGAGTTTGATGTCATCTAAGGCGTATGTTGAATGTTGACTGTCAAATATCAGATTTATGTTTTTGGTAAATTGCCAATGTCATTTATGCTCTCAAATCTTCGAGAAATGTTTTGGAGTTCTATCGTTGGTTCGAGGATATCTCACTGAGGCTTCATGCAATTAATTTTTAAAATCAGATCTCGATTGGTTCCTGGTAAATTTGTATTTAAGGAGATAATTTTCTAGTTCTGAATTAGATTGATTAATCTCTGAATGCTTCTCTTTATTTGGAGTGATGTGTATATTTGGTGTGTTTTCTTCGGGTTCAAATCATCAGTGAGTTCTTTAACCTCACTGTGGATTTAATGAATGATCTCCTAATTCAATATTAAATGTTTTTATATCTGCAATTATCCTCGTTTCGAGGATAAGCGTATCTTCTCTGTTTCATTCTCCTCTCATTGGAGCTGTTCTTTACAATTATGATGATATAACTGAATGACTCACCCTCTGTCTATTTCATTGTGATATCTTGAAGATGGAAGATCGCTCATACGATGGTGTTGTCCGAGTTCCACCTACCTTACCTCCAGGTGTTGCTGCATGTGATGGAATTCCTCGTGCATCGTGGTTCTCAAAGCGCGTGATCCTTAGAAACACATCTGGGGCTGATGTTGGAATTGGACTTTGCCAGAGTGTTGATTCTGGATTTGTTCCTGAAAGTGGTGGTTGGCCACTTGGAGATGATCATGTTGCGATTCTAATCATTGAATGCTTAGACAAGACTGAAATTCCATAGAATTGGATGTCTGCCCTTCGAGGGTGGCCAACTTGACAGGTCTTTCTTTGCAACGTCAGTTTGTATGACCAAGAGCAAACTAGCATTTATAATGCAGCTCTAAAAGTATTTCGTCGCGGTCCTAGAGTAGGCGTTCGATAGTACGAAACCACTCGTTTGAGAGTAGAGGGTCCTTCCCCACAAAAGAAGGAAGTACTTCTTTCAATTACTTGACAATCGATCAATTCTGTTGCAAGCACCGTCTGTTGTCCAAGAAATTGTACTCAACGATTTCCATGGTATTCAATTTTTGTGCTTCGCTCCCAAGTTTACCGTGACATTGGAAGTGTTTTCTTTCAGAAACATGTCTGGCTTGATGTACACAAGCAGATCCACATGGATTCCAATGGCAACAATGTGGTGACGCTTGATGGAATTGGTGTATGCCAAAATGCATGGTGTATTATCATGGGGGTTAGCCGAGCCACATTCTACCGGTACAAACGAGAGGCAAAGGATGGGATGCGAGCGGGGGCACACGGCAATACTGGTACAAAGAAACCTCGGACTCATACTCTACAGGCAATTGCTACTCTACATGATATACTTGATGATGCTGCTGATCACAGTCCTAATAAGACTACTACACTTGGCACTAGGGAGAAGGTGGTCTCGAATCACCTACCTGCCTTTTTTCAATGGAGTGGAGTGTTGCCCAAAGTGAATGAGGTGAATTCAAGATTTGGCCTCAAACCAGTATCTTTGTATGATCTTAGTCGAATTCGGAGCTCTCAATTTGAACAATACTCTACTAAGAAGCCTGGTGACAACTTTGCTCGCTACGGAAGATGCGACCAACTCAAGCAATTAAAGAAGGCTTGTACAAGGGGGTCTTCCGCATACAAAATGTGGGAAGTCAAGCTGCAGTTACATCAGGCCTCTCAACAGACTCATCGAATTTTATATTATGGGAACCGGAAGAACTCGGAAGAAAAACCGAATGAGGTTGTGTGCGTCATCCATGATAAAATGGGATCATAGCAAAACCGCATCTCCTCATTTTTTTCACAAGAATAAAGCGACGGAGTCCTTCATGAAATTGCCTGTGGCCGTAGCTGGAATGATTGCGCATGGACATGGAGATGTTCGTTATGCCCATTATAGTCTTGACATCTTCCCCACCGACTCGAACCACACTGTTGGATCCATTGCAAAGTTACTTCGGGACTTAGAGAGTCCACCGGCGTATTCTTCTCGTGAATTATTTACGAGAGGAAGAGCTTCTCCTCTCTCTCAAGCTGTGCTTGTAGATGCTAACGTGTGTCTTGGATCCCTTGCTGCTCCACCGGTTGAGCCTGTTCCTACGAAATAGTTACCACCAATTCTCCAAATGCAGTTGGATAATGCCACAGGGGACAATAAAATAGATTTGTGTTTTCTTTTTTTTCCCTCCTCGTTCATATGGGTATTTTCCGTGAAGTGTATGTCAACTTCTTACTTGTTGGTCATACTCACGAGGATATTGATGCAATGTTTGGGAGATGGAGTTCCAAACTCAAGTCAAATAGCTATCCAACGATTCTGCTCTTCATGAAATCATTCATAGATGCTGAGAAAATGCCAGTTATTCCACACCTCATTGAAGAGGTGCCCGATTTCAAGGGCTTTTTAGAAGGATATTTGTGCATTGGCAAAGAGGCCCTTATGGGTCACACGAAGGGCCAACAATTCAAGTTCTACAAGGGCTCAGATGGATTGCCAAAGATGCAGTACAAAATTCTTTGTACAGATAGGGATTGGTTGCCTAAGGAGGATGGAGGAATCAAGCTGTGGAAAGTGACGACAGATGGTATGCCAATTTTGCCTCGTGGTGAGCCGCTTCCTCTCATTCCACGACGTCATGAGAATTATGATGAGGTTTTGAAGAATATCTCTGGGTTTCTAAGTCTTTGGGAATCTATGGCTAACGAGGATCTCTCGGATGAATATAGGAGGAAGAACGAGCATATTATGTATTATTGGAGAGGTGTTAAGGCTGCCCTCGAGGGGCCTTTGGAAGAATCGTCTCTCCTACGAGAGGGATTCTGGCCTCTATCTAGATATGCTCTATCTATGGTGGATGAATATGAGATTGATGGGTCGTTGAGGGAGGAGTATGCAGAGGACCCTCCATTCATTGGACAACGACAACATTGTCCCCCTCCATCGTTTCGGGTTGGTAGAAATGTGTACGAAGGCTATATACTTGCGGTGCGTTCTGCTGATGGGGATTTGCGCCCATTTTGGATTGCCTTGGCGTTGACTAATCCTCATCCGGATCGTGAACATTCTCATGAGATTAAAGTGCAATACTTCAAACCTGCATCCCAACGTCATGTGGACTTGGAAACGTACCAAGGGTGGGATTCTAATCATGGGAATAATTGGGTTGAAGAAACTGAATCTGAACCAATCTAGGTGTATATAGATTGTATTTTAACGGCTTGGAAGCCTAGGTTGCGTGGAAACACAAGCTCCTCTAGGTTAAAAATTCCAAAATCACAAGTGGACATAATCAAGGCATCTTTAGCTGAATTATAGATTTCAACGGAGTTTGTGGTTTTTGGAGACTGGAGTTATTTTACCAATATAAAATAGGTGGGGGTGCTTGTTCTTATTTGATTTCTTGTTCTTCCGTACTGGATATTCTATTAAGTATGTACTGAACTTGTATGTACAGGATGGAATTGTAGACTTTGATTGTGCGCATAGCATATTAAATGTAGATAGAATTTGATTAGTGTTTGTAGTTCCATGTAGTGATGTAATGTGTTGCTTTTAATATTATACAACGGAGCCGGGAGTTTAGTTACAGTATTGATGTATATATGGCGGTACACATTGTGAGTGTCATTAATTGTATATTTATCTTTGATGCATCGATACTTTCTATTAATAGCAATGATTGAATGGATTGCTACAACACATGCTAACTTTTCAATGCTAGGTATTTCAACAACCTTGTTGTTTGGAAATAGTATAACCTCCTAAAATTGGTAATTATTTCTCTTCCAACTAAAAATGTATGCATTTAGGTGGACTTTAAATGAGTGTATATGCGTACCCCAAACCAATTTTGTTCCCCTTAGAGGGTTATCAAATTTACTGCCGCTTATATTTTTATGGAGTAATTTTATCCTTGCAATGGTTTTTTATCGGATGTTCTAGTTTTTCTTAGGTAATATGCTCCATATCTTGGTACATTTTTTATTCACTATAATCGTTACACACCCAATTAAATATGATATTCAATTTCATACAAAATGAATTCAACAATCCATGATTTGGCTAGATTATTTAGCATTTTCAATCGAGATTGAGTCTCAATTTAGTACATAATCTCAAATTAATGAATTTAATAACTGACTAAAATTAGACACCATGATATATTGAGACTCCAAAATGTCCCATTTTAATGAATATGGTGTTGATGTTGCTTTTACACTAGTATCCAATAGTGTGTGCATGAGATCGAAATGTTTTGGCATGATTTAAGTTCAAATCCAGCTGAAAGTGTACACCCATTTCTTGTGGAGATTAATACATTTCTGAGTTTTGATATTTTGTTATTTGCTATGCTGAATGGTTTATCGCATAGGAATTGTTGGGGCATATTCAGCTCGACTCGAGCTAAATGTGTATGGCTTTCTTTTTAGAGAGAAATGCAATTCTATGCTTGATGTTTTGCCCTTTGATATTTGCTATTCTAAATGTTTTATTGCATAGGAATTGTTGGGGCACATTCAGCTCAACTCGAGCTGATTGTGTGCTTCAATTCAATAAATGCATTTCTGTGCCTTGACATTTGATCTTTGGTTTTTGAATGATATTTGGAGTTGTAAGTGTTGCTTGTTTTCAGCTCAATAGAAGCTAAAAATGTAATTCAATTTCCTTCTAGCCTAATATTAAATTGAAAATAATTTTGCACCTTCCATTTTAGTGGACATCAAACTCAAAGATAGTATTCAAAGGTTACTATGCAAATCACTAAACATTTGTATATTTAGGTCAACTCAAGCTTCCAGTATTATT
The DNA here is from genome assembly GCA_963971425.1 of Bryoerythrophyllum caledonicum. Lineage (NCBI taxonomy): Eukaryota > Viridiplantae > Streptophyta > Bryopsida > Pottiales > Pottiaceae > Bryoerythrophyllum > Bryoerythrophyllum caledonicum. The sequence goes on along the minus strand of OZ020514.1, from coordinate 32,844,998 downwards.
TGGGAGGCTCCTAATCTCCAATATAATGAATATGGTGTTAAAGAGAATTTGGAGGCAAACGTTGATTTCCTAGAACCATTTCTCTCGGGCCTTTTCCCAACATAGTGAAGTACGGTTGGCACTACCGGCAAATTAAGAGGAGGCGTCATCATCCTCGTCACTCTGGAACAATGGTAGGTCATCCCGATCTCATCGGAAAAATCCACCACCACCACCTCAATCCCGTCGAGTAGATGGAGATGGAGCTTTTGGAGGCAAGGAGTTTTCAGAGGGCTCTCCGGAAGGTGTTTGGAGTATAAAACACCGGAGACATTTTACCTGCACCTCGAGAGGTCCGGAAACAATTACCCAAAGCAAAGAAAGATCTCCAAACATCTCAAAAAGAGCACCTTGATACGAAGGTGAAAGCACAGGAGACTATGGTGGCACTAATCCACCTGCTTGCTGGATTGATGAGTTCCACCATATCAATGCAAGACCGGAGCCCAACCTGGAAGAAGAGAAAGATTATCTATACTAGTTCTCTTTCTTTAGAAGATGATGATCCAACCACTCAATGTCCAAAGAGTCTAGCAGATTCTCCATCTTTTAAGGAGTGGGGTGTGAAAGTCTGTAAGACACAACAAGGTCTCCTAGACAATCCTGCCGAGATGGAACCGGTTGATCTTTCTTTTTCACAAACGGATTCTTTGGTTGAGTCTCCAGTAGCTATGCTAGTTGACCCGGTGGAGACCTCTCATGTATCAGTGGATGCTCCCAATCTGCTAGTAGACCTCCGAGTTGAGATTTCCAACCTAATATGGATTTTTTTGACTATATATCCTTGGATACTCCCAATCTTCTAGTCAATCCTTCTATGGATCTACAAGAAGATAAGTCCATTCTTCCGGATAAGTCTTCCGGATGAGCCTATATTATATTTTATATATTATTGTGGATTTATCGTATCAGTTGATAGGATATTGTTAGATGCTGTAGGTTAACGCTAGAGTAAGAGTAGTGATGTTGATGGGGCCCCATTGTGCATCGGTCCCTACTACTCGAGTGAACTCTGTGGCTACCTACTTTTGTTAAAGTATGCTTTACAGGTCTTGGACGGGAGTCTTCGGGTTTACTAGTCTAACCGGTAATTTGCCAGTGACTAGGTAACCCTCAATTCTAGGATCTAGATGCCGTTTCCCACCTTTAGTGGACTTAGTTTTTGGAGGGTAGCTAGTGGCCTTTGTGTACTTAAGGAGCGTGGGCTCTTGTTTTAAGTACTCTTCTCTTTGTTGCTTTGCTTGTGTCTTGCTTTCATTGCTTGTGCCTACAGTTATTGTTCAGCTTGTGTGAGCAGAGAGGGAGGGAGTTGAGTCCTCCTAGTGGGTCTTTGCTAGGATGTGCAAGGTTGTGGCTTGTTGAGTGCTATGTGGTTGAATGTAAGGTAAGGCTTCCGGAGAGAGTAGGATATCCAAGCTAGATGGTGGAGTAAGATCTGGGATCTATTCCAAACCTTAGAGGGGTTGGATTGGGAAGAGTTGCTTACCGGATGGGATCTGAAAGCCTACAGCTATTTATGATAGCCCCCCTTAAGTGGAAAGTGTTTGGATTGGTGGGAAGGAGGGTCACATCCCCCCTCTTGATACACCGCTAGAGATCCCGGCTAAGCCTGAGTCTGAAGTATTTCGGGTTTTCTACCCTTAAAGTGGATGAGGTCCCTTGTTACGTGTGGAAAATTGTCTTGCTTATGTGAATTATTTAGCACTAGATTGTTGTGATTCTTGTATCTTCCTTGTTAGATTCATTGGTTGTGGTTGTAGTTGTAGTCGGAATCTCGCTTTGCATGATCGTTTTATGGGGACTATTTTCTTGGTTGTTTCCAAGACTTTTTTCCAGTAGATTGTGAGGGCCGGTAAACTAAGTGTGACCTTTTAACTCTTTTTTGGTGTAGAATTAGGTTGTGGAGATTTTGGCCTGTGGACTGCAAGAACGGAGGGCAGTGACTTTCTGTGCACTCTGAAAACTTACCGGAATACTACTCTAATGCTCATCGGAGTTTAAATTAAACATTTGTGGTTTTTTGTTACCGATCACTCATGTACCTGGGAAGCCATCCTCCCGGATGTGCTAAGGTATTGAGTTTGTATTGTTCTAAGATTAAGAAAGTTTGACACACAGTAAAAATCCATGGAAACGATCTGGTTAGGTGGGCTCGCTTAAGGTTAATTTTGGTTAACTTTGGGAATTATAAACTACTAGACTACGACAATGGGCTTGACGTGGCAAGTGAGTGGGGCTCAGAACCGGTAGTACCTAATCATGGCATGTCAGGTTAACCCAAAAACCGTGGCGCGGAACCTCAAGGCGTGAGTTTTGTGCCAAATATTAAAACATCCTTGGAATTGAAACTATCAAAACCCAACTTTTGCAATTTTAGTTATTTTGCAGTTCTCTCTGCAGATTTGAGTTTGAAGAGGAACTACAAGACTAGTGGTGTGAAGATTTGTTAGTTTTTAAAACTTCAAAAAACAACTACATGTTCATGTGGTTTTTAAAAAAAATTTATTAGTGTCCTCACTTTGGAGGTAGTTTGTGACGGCATCTTTACTTGGTTTTTAGTATAATTTGCACCTATAGCTAGGGCATTCCGCCATTTGTCCAATTTCAATGCTAAATTGGCGTATTGGCACGTTTGTCACCCAACCTGTCATTTTTTTCAAGGGACTTGTATTTTTAAACACCGCTGTCGCATTAGTTCACTTCTTCCTTAGTTTTAGACTTGGAGAGCACTTGTGGGTGTTTTACTTGTGTTGTTGTAGGTTTTTGCAACTAGTCGCCATTAATAGCAAGCGTGTGCCAGTGGCTCTATTCATTTTCATATACCGCTTTAATGTTGGGGGTGAATATTTGATTTTGATTTCTTGATTTTTGTACGATACCTCCTCCGTGTTGCGGGCTTGTTGCCGGTGTTTTTCGGTGGCCTCATTTCTTGTTGTCCATAGTTTGTGATAAGGTACCGTAGAAGTGAAGTTGGGTTGATGGTTGGCAAGATTTTTTTATGTAGGAGGTTGTGGTTGGACCTGTGTCAAATTGATGGCCGACACAATGACGCTATCTTGTGACTAGTGAGCAACAAGTGGTTAGCAGAAAAAGCCTCAAAATGGGAAAGAAACGCAGTTTTTTGAAAAATAAATTGGGTCCTGAAGGAAATTAATGATGATACTGTAAATTTTGACCAAAAATATTATAAATTTTGACAAAAAATATTAGAATTTTTTCTAAACTAAAAATTATCCTATAGCCGTGGATACATTAACCATTGACAATTTTTTTAAATCCCTTTTTTCATTCTTGTCCTCAAATTGTAACCACGAATTTATTTATATATTTCCTCTGAATGATAACATTTTTAGGGGCCTCATATACATAGAATCAAAATGTAAAAACTTAGAATGACCACAAAGTGCTGAAGTGGTGGATGTGGAGTAAGATAGATTATTTGTGAAAGGAATAGGACAAGATGTTTCTACTAAAATATAAACGGTTCGAGATGATCCTAAAATACTGGGTGATGGTAGGAGTCTTGAAGATACCGAGTTTTTCCAAATGGAGTGGTTGCAACTTCAAATCCTGGTTGTAATATGTTGTCTCCACTTGACAGAACTTCCTCAAATTGCCAACATTGCACCTCGAGCACGGCATAACAAAAGAAAAGAAATTATATCCGGAAAAAACAAAGAGAAAAAATGACAATGAGAAAAACATTGATGTAGTGACTAGTAGTCACACCATGAGATGCAATACCGATTCAACATGTTTGAATACAAGCTGTCTAGGAATAGAAATAGTGATGAAGAGTAAGATTTCCTTGGTTGTGTCATGCTTGCTATGCAATATTAGCAAGCTCCAATATGTGCATTACTTTGTTCTAGCTGTAGCTTGGGGCATGGATGAATTAGTCTTCTTTGTAGTCCATCTTACATAAATAACGTAAGATGTAATAGACACGTTTATGAAATTTCCATTGCTCATTCTTATCCAATTCCTCGAATTGCAATTTAAAAAAATCAGGGCATGAACATCTTGAGAGGTCCATGAAGGTGATGTGTAAGGCCAAAAATAGACCCCCTAAGAGAATCAATTTTTAAACCTACAAGGTCCTAATGTTACACCACTTAACATTCCTGATGCTTATCTGTATATTCTAATTTACTGGGGCTGGATCCTTGGTTATGTCTATTTATATATTTAGAGTTTAATAATACTATTATTTTAACCCAGTCATGTGGACTCGATTGACCCTTCCTTGGAACTTAAACACTTAACTCCGGATAAATTAATTAGGTATAGGTAATTATTTACTTATTTGTTATCTAATCGTTACGGTTATTGATTATCATGATTATTACTATTATTTTTATTTATATATATATATATATTTTTTATTTTTTATTTATTTTATTTTATTTTATTTTTTGGTTAATTTTTCGAGTTTAGGTCGGCTGATCAGGCCTGATCCAGATCCCGTTTTGTGGCAGCAACTTCAACAGCACTTATCTCTTGACTCGAGACTCCGAATCCAAAAAAAATTCCTCTCACAGTGATCAGCAACTCATTTCCAACTTGAATGAACCATTAAAACCGAATTCAGCAGGCCGAGGACATAGAAACCACCATCACAAGCAATTTCCATGCACCAACGATCTCAACACATCATTATGAACCAAGACGAACTTATGCATACAGGACGGAGTCAATGGGCTGCGAACTGGTTCAGTTCTGAAGGAACTTGTGGCCAAATACCTAATTCTGGCAAAAATTCGCCAGCGCTTCCGCATGAGATTCGGCCACCGGAATTTTAACACCTATTCCTCGCAGCTCTCCAGCACCTTCTCTCCAGCTAGCACCGCGCGCGCCGGCTCTTGATCTCTCGCACAACAGCTCCAGCTCCCCAGACCTCGCGTGCAGCTCCACGACAACCGAGTGACGACCTCCAGCAATTCGCACCAGACTCACATTCACACGCCACCTCCTACTTCGCGCACGCAGGTGCGTACCCTCCGCGGCACTCCATCACCGAATTTCAGTTCACCAGCTCACCCTTCACAGATCGCGCGCACAGATGCGCACCACCAAAACAGAGTCTTCCAAGAGAAAACAGCTCCCCGCTCGCCGGAGCTTCTCGCTCACGCACGCCGATCCACCTCCTCGCGCAGGTACACCCTCCAGCTCGCGCAGGAGCCTCTCACACCGGAGCGCTTCAGCTTCCAGAAAAAAACGAAGAGCGAGACCTCGCGCGCACACACGCCCTCCGGCTCCAGGAGCGCTCGCACCCACCAACACGGAGACACCTCCTCGCGCGCAGCCGGTGCGCTCACCACCAAAACCGGAAGAGCCTCTCCTCCAGCTCGCAGGAGCTTCCTCCAGCTCGCGTAGGAGCCTCTTCTCCAAAAAAAAAAAAAAAAACGCAGAGAGGCCAGCTCTCCCTCGCGCCCAGGGCGCACACCCACCAACCACAAAAAAAAACAAACCCAACCCAAAAAAACGAGAGCTCCAGCCCTCCTTCTTGCTCGCAGGAACTCCTCCTCGCTCCTCAAAAAAACGGCCCCCGGAAATCCAGAGAACTCCAGCTCTCTCGCCAGCGACTCAGCCTGGCTGGTTCTCCTTTCTCCCTTTTTTTTTCTTTTTCTTTTGGTCTTTCTCGTTTTTCTTCCCCGACAAGACTGGCTTAGTTTAAATGAGGCAGCCCATGACCTCTCACAGAAGTGCAGGATTGGCTACTTACAGCCGTTTTTGCATGTTTTTAGTTTATTACTAGCATTAACTCGCCGCTTTGCTCCTGACAAGCCTCCCTAAAATTAATTCCATGGTGGCAAGAATTGTCATGTGGCATGTGCATGGGGAAGCACGCCCAACCACCTTCTTTTCTTTTCTTCCTCTTTTTTTTTTTCTTTTCCTTTTGATCTTTTAAAGACTATTACCCTAGATCTACTACTATCTACTGATGATTTGCAATTTACTTATAACTTAAAAAACTAACCACACAGCTGGACTCCCAGCACCCTAATTAGTCTACCTAAATTTCCCTAGCATTTTTGGAGTTCAATAAGTATTTTTCCCGAACGGTCAACCGCCGATCCACTAGTCAAAACCCTAGAAATAAATAGCAATTCAACTCGGAAAATTCTAGAAATTTTACCACTACTTCTACCTGCTAGGAGACACTCTCTCAATTTTTTCCATAATTTTTGTCCCATTTCTCAATTTTTAGTCATTTTCCAAGGACCTTTCTTTCCCTTTTTTATCTTTCTCTTCATTCCCACTCCACTTCCACTACACTTTCAAGCATATTAGTAGGGAGGAGGAAAAAATAGGGAACTTAGTGTCCCATCATGGCACTAGGCCTATTAATCTAGGACTTTGACTCTAATAGGTGGATTGACTACTACTTTAACTAAAATTGGGTCAATACTATCAAAAACTCGAAAAAACAAGGAAAAAAGAGTGAGGGCCCACTTTGGCCACTCACATGATGTGATAGGGCTGCTCCCTTCAAGTGTCTAGAGTGATAACGCATTTCCAACCGGGATACGGTGTGGCATGGAGATTGGAGACATAACATTTATACATAAGCGCGGCACTTGAGCACTTGTTTCGGTGCTCAACCAGTGGCACATCCAGCATTTTGCGAATTTGGTAGCGGTTACGGAAAGTATGGTATGAATCTGGATTTTCTGGAATGGAGAAGTGGGACCGTGGAAGAGGCATGTTCAAAGACACCTGAAATTGTCTTTGAAGTGATAGAGCTCCACGTTGCTCTAAATGAAAGCCTGCTTCTTGCAACAATAAAACCTCCTGCATTGTCAAATAAGTGCCAAGCTTTACCTGCCACATCATTGGAATTGATGGCCAATCTACCACAAATGGTTTTTTCTGAGCCCTTTACGCACCGGCCAATATCTTCAGCACAAAACCAGAACTCAATGGAAGTATTCCGAGGTGATTTGAATTTCTTCTTCTTGCCAACATATGTTGGGGCTGGTGGACTATGGATCCCACATCCAATCTCTAGCATCACACTTCTCACAAGTTTCAGAGTGCTGTTGCAAGTTGTAGAGTAAGTATTCCTCTGGATAGCACTTAGTTGTGGCTAAATGTATCCAAAGTAACCGCTCTAAGTTCGTTCCCACAAAGACCTACTGTTCCTTTCCTTAATGATAGGCAAAAATTAACTACCGAACACTACTCCACGGATAGCTTTCCGATTCATCCCCTTGCTCTTGAATCCGGATCCTTTCAAATCCTGGAGTTCTTACAATAGCTTCCGGAACTAGTTTCAGGACAGACGGAGGGTAGTTTGATTTATCTTTGTTCCTCCTCAGAGAGTCTTCCAGACGATTTAAACGAGTGACGGGAAGGCCACTAATCTTATTTTGTGTAAGTTGCCGGATTTCCCACTGTCTTGTGACTTAAAGTGGCTAGACACTCATTGCCTCGTAACTTATAGTGGCTAGACACCCACTCTCCCTAATCCGCTAACCGATGGATGATTGTTGCAGTCGGACCCACACTTTCACATCATCCGGATGGCCATTCGGATGCGGTCACGCAAAGGTCGATCTGAACATCCACGAGAGCTTCTGCAAATGCAGTGGCCCTGTCTTCCGTTTTCTTCTGTGTTGCTTGTGCCTCCGTCAATGTGGCTCCTGTCATCGCCAAGTCGTGCTGCAGCTTTGTCCATGTTTGGACTATTTATAGCTGCTGTTCATCCATCACCAGCAATCGGGCCTCGACATGCCGGAGTTCCCTCAATCGAGGCATGACCTCCGTTACATCGTCGACCTTGAGCTCGTTAATGATTTTGTATATCATTATTGATCAATGGCCGAGGTACCCGTGGCTTTGCGTGGCCCTCTACACTACGTATCGGAGAAACTCCATGATGTCCTCTGTGGGAAGGCGTTCCCACTCGCTTCCGGACACTAGCACTAAATCCGGAAAGAAATGGGAGAAAATTCAAAAAATTAGGCCGTAGGCTTTGTTTTACTAGCATAAATAGGTCCTAGGTAGAAATAAGGTCTTACTGCTAAACCGACATCCTTAAATCATGACAGTTTCCGTACTTTACTGGAAGTCCGGAAGCTGGAGTATGGTGGAGTCTGGAACGGGACGTAACTATCCGGACGATATCCAGATCGGGAACCGTCATCATGACCACAACGGCATCCGTACATCCTGCCAGATATATAACGCGTTTACCAGAAGAGGATGCCATCATTCTTGTTTTTTGTTTTCTGCGCTTTCTACTCTCTTTTGCTTCCCTACGCCTGCTGTTTTTTTATTCTCTAGTGCAGAAGTAGTCTAGAAACGAGGCTCTTTGTGAAGTCAATGCGTGCAGGGTTTCTGGAAAGATTGCGAGGCGCAAGCATACCGAGAGGTGGGGCCCAATGGCAAGAAAGAACGGCAAGACTCCAGCCGCTGGAACCCTACTGCTCCAGAAGGTGGCGCCGGAACTGCGAACATCGGAGGAGAAGCTTAGGGTTTTGGAGATCTACTTGGAGCTTAAGGGCTCCAACGACCTTCTGGGAGTGCCGTGGGCTTTCAAAAGTGAAGCAATGGTGACAGAGCTCGTGGGAAAGCCGCCAAACCAGTACAACGGACGCATCCAGGCTCATCCAAAAGAGTAGCGGCTTCCGGCAGGAGGTCATAAAGGTGGCGGAGTGCAACGACGACTTGCTGAAGAGAGAGTTCCTACCGAAGGCCAACCGAAGGACGGGTTCGTATTTGGTGACCTGATTGTTCCGGACGCCAGGTTAGTCATCGCTTTTCTAAACCCTATTTTCCATCCGGAAAAGCTAAAGAGGGTAGTGGCAAAATTAGCTAGTCTATTCTTGGGGGCAATGAGAGGAAAGCATACAGTAGAATGGGCGACCCTGATGGAGGACCAAGTCGACCGGATGGTCAAGGACCTTCCAAAGGCAAGGAAGATAGCAACACCTCTCTCCACCTACGTGGCGCATCTGTACGCCAAGAAGAAACACTTTGCGGAAGAACATGACAAGTTTGACAAGCTTCTTAGCATCCAATCTTACGGCAGATGGGAGACGGAGGATGAGAAGGAGGACTCTGAAGACTTGTAGTCGCAAAAATCGTCCCTACTCGTCACTAGGAGATCCTGGAAGCAGAGTAGGTCCGTCTAGAAGACTCTAGAACCCGCCGGTTTGAGCCAGCCTCTGAAAGAGATGGAGACACAGACCCAAACCAAGGTACCACCCTCCTGAGTGCCACCGGCAGAATCCTACAACACCGGAGTAGAGCGGGGATCAACTTTCTTGCTGACAATGACCGGCCTCATTCTTGAGGACATTGCCGAGTGCTGCCAGCATGTGGTATGGTAGGCAAGGATCTAGGAAGGAGAGATCAGAGAGCGGATAGCCATGATAATGACTATCATGAAAGAGATCGGGACGAACAACTTTGTGGATCTCCTACTACGACTCAGGGAGCAGATGACTAAAGAAGGCTGGGTCCGGCAGTAAGAGCAGCAACAAACGAACCTCACCGAGACCAATGTCCGACTCTTGAAGCGGGTAGAGCAAGCATAAGCTGCTCAGGAAAAGGCCCAGCAAGCGAGAGCCGAGGCAAAAACAAAGGTCCCTACCTCCGCCCAGGCCTTAATGGAGGTTCGTGCCGCCCTCGACTTTCCGGTGGACACCGTCAACCGGGCTCTCCTCTACACTCAAAGCCTGAAGGAGGATGAGAAACTCAATAGAGGGCAGATCATTCGGTTCCTTCTAGACCATAGCCGAAAGATGGAGGAGACCTGATGCAAGATGCAGAAGCTGGTGAAGAACTTGACCACCTCAGCTCCAAAGGCACCTGAGACCCAAGTTTTGGAGGCCGCATGTGCCACGCCGACAAGGGCTGGGCCATCCAAAACTCCACCTGGACCTTCAACCGGAACTGTGTAGACACCGGCCGGAGGTTTTAGTGATCTCATTAGGACTCCGGATTTAGCCTCCCTGATGAGCTGGAGCAAGGTGCTCTTTCCAAGCACAGAGACCCTCCAGAGTTGGCAGAGCGGTATGCCGGAAGGACTCTCGCAGTAATCCTTTCTTTCCTTCCGGATTCCGTCAGAGTCTCCCTCCTCTGTTCAACAACGGGCGACTCCTCTGCCTCACACCTAAGTAGTGACTAACATGGATGTCAGTCTGTCGTACCACAAAATTTTTAAAATGAATTAGTTAGGTAGTTTAGGGTGTTAAAGTTAAACTTGAAGCTTGGGCTAAGGCATCAATCTTAACTAGGATTAGCCTCTAAGTAGAATTAGGGAAGGATAAGTAAGGGGTTATTCTAAAATCCTTATTAGGGCTAAAAGAGATCCCTAGACCTAAGCCTAGACCCAATCTTAAAAACTCACTTAAGCCAGGGATAACCGGATCACCTCAACCGAAGGCAATCCGGTTTCCCCCCCCAAGCTTGTGCTGGAGCGCAAGGGCGGACCTCATGGCACGCTGCAGCTTCCATGGAGGCGGACCCCAGGAGCGCAAGGGCGGGCATCAATGGCCCGAGGGTGGAGGCTGTGAGCAGAGCCATACAGGGAAGGGCGGACCCCGGCAATACAACGGTGGATCCCAACAGCAAGGCACCAAGCAGAAGGGTGGATCCAGCCATCACAGAGCTGACTCTGAGCATACCCTGACAAACCACATAGGGAGCAAGAGCCGCGAAACAAGAGGACGAGCTCCGGGCGCACAGGGGCGCATCAGGGGGGCGCAGTTGCATAAGGAGGCGGAACCGCGAGGATCGAGCAAGGATGAGGAACTCTCGTGCGTAGGGGTAGGATAGAACTCGGCGGTCGGAGGGGCGTAAGCAGGAACTCCAGCTACATAAGGAGGCGGAATCCCAGCAGCCGCGAAGCAAGGAGAAAGGGCGGGGGTTTGGAGTCGGCACCTTGACCACAGCAACAGAAGACGGGGCGGAGGCAAACTTCCACGCACCAGCGGAGGCGGACTCCCACAAACCAGCGGAGGCGGACTCCCGAACACGAGCGAGACGTACTTCCTCAAGAGCGAGGAGCGCACCAGCGGAGGCGGACTCCCACACACGAACGAGACAAACTCCCATCACCACGAGGGGCACCTTGGCCAAAGGACGAATGCGCAAGGAGGACCTTGCCGACATACCCAGTCCACCAGACGGACTCACGAGGCAGACTCATGAGGCGGACTCACCGAGGCGGACGCACCAGGCGGACTGACCAGGCGGACCTCTACGACTCTCCACAGTGCAAGAGGGCGGAAGAGCGAGGTGGAGCTAGGTACACCCCACCTTATAGTAAAAGATGGCGACCAGACCCTCCTCACACCTAGCCATTTGTCCGGCCATCCCCAAGGATCCCCTTGAGCTCACGGAGCTCAAAGAGGACCTCCTGTGCATGGGTTGCCTCTCCCTCCTTGAGTTTTGTTGGAGTTTTTGTGTTGATTCTACCGTAGAGGAGATGCGGAGGAACCCACTTCCTCAACCGGAGGGGGACAACATCCGTGCTTGTCCCGATAGGTGGACCATGGGTAGGTGGCAAGAAGTATATGAGTTCCCACGACAAGGAGGAGGATGGACCAGTTTGAGGAAGGAGGAGTACGCCAAGGGATGTTTCAGCACCAAGGATGCCAAGAACGGCTATTCATTACAGGATTGCTCTGACCCATGGGCTAAACGGGTCTTTGCCTTCCTCGTGCCCATCTTGCACCCCGAGAAGGCCTCCCGAATCACGATCACGCTTGCCAACACCGTGTATGGTTCCTTTTTGGGAGAGAGGATGGTGAATTGGGCCATCATCGTCAGAGAGGTGGTGCTCAGATTGGTGAAGGGCATCAACAACGCCAAGCGATCCCCCCTCTGTCCCTTCTTGGTCCATCTCTACCACCACTTCAAGGAGACCACTCCTGAGAAGGACATCGCGTATGGGACCCAACTCATGTTGAAGAAGTTCGAAGGGACCGAGTCACAACCCGAGCCAAGATCTGAAGGAGGTAGCAGTGCATCGCAGTCAGAGGAGGAGGCGTTACCACCGCCCAAGCGCCAGAGGCAGAGGCAGGAAAGAGCTCCTGCCACGAGGACCCGTGCAGCCATCCGTACTGCAGCCACTAGACCAGCACAACTCGGAGGTAAGACTTACCGAGCCTCTGAGTTTATCGAGGCCCTTCGAGTGTATGTGGATGACGTAGATAGGACTTTGGGGCACGTTAGTGGTTTGGTGGGCAACCCTCCACGGGAGGGATTGATTGCTGCGGTCAAGGAGAGAGTTGGAGGGGCGGGGGACCTTCGCATCATGGAGCAGAGGGTCCACCGGCTCACTTTGGACGTGACGAAGATGAAGAGTCGAGCATTGGAAGTACAGGGGACAATGCCTCGGCGACAGCTTTACAGCAGGTGGAGGACGCATTACACTTCCCAGCGGATGCGGTTGCCAAGGCCAAGATGTTCGATGCCAAGTTGGAGAGAGATGGCCATATCTCTAGCAAACGGGTGATTGCTTTTATGGTGGAGCAGACCGTTAAGTTGGAGGAGGCTTATGCTAACATGAGGGTATTGGTGGGCAACCTCACCCACATTCTCCCTAAGGTTGGGGAGGATCTTGACAGTTCGGGCAAGGATGCAGATTCGGGGTCCGATACGGACTCGGGTGGGCAAGGTTTGGGTGGCCAAGACAAGTCAAAGGAGGTGGTTGATCTTGATAGCCTAAACCTTCCACCACGAGCTCTAGTGGTGGGAGTTGGTGCATGCCCTTCCCCTTTGGAGATCACCACTCAGGCACAGAGCGGTTGGAAGGACGACACGGGTGTCACGGGGGAGCCTTCATCCAAGGTTGGTCCTGACACCCTCCCTCTTGGAGGCTCCGTTCGCGACGAGCCATTCGTGACGCCTTTGCCGAGTGTATCTCATCGAGGGAGGTCCACGAGTGAGAGCTCCGCTTACTTGCACCTTCCGATATCCACGAAGGACAAGTCCGGACCCATTGCTGCGGAGAAGGTCTTCACCGCGACTCCAAGCCCGGTACCCGCCTTCACGACCCGACCCGAGCTTCACCCGGGCACTACTTCCGTGCTACTCACTCCGGGTGGCCCGGAAGCCTCTTTGACCTCGAGGGAGACTCTCCCTCGTGCGTCTGTGTCCGGACCGGCTTCCTCGTTGTCCGCAGATTTGTTATTTCCCTTGGCAACTCTTGCGAAGGCCGCCTCCAAGTCGACCTCGAGCCGGACTGCCGAGAAGCGGAAGAGGAAGGAAGAGAAGAGAAGACTTGAGGAGTCGACCCGGCAGTTGAGTCAGTATCTTAGTTTATAGGTCATTGTTCATTCGCGGACTAGGCCCCGGTTTGACTTTGGAGTTTTGACTTGTTTTGCCTTGGGAGTTGTGTTTAGATGCCTTTTGACTTGGCGTTGAGTTGGTGGAATGACGGTTGTGCCGTCAAGGGTAGTTAATGCCACCATGTTTAGTCAGATGGCATCTCTTGCTTTGGACGTTAGTATGTGTTTGCTGCAGTATAAGTGGGGAGCCTCTTGGCACCTCTCTTCACTACTTGTTGTGTGTATTTACTTTTAGTTTGAATTCTAAACCTACGCTCTCAAAAAACCTTCCACGGTTGGAGAGCTCGGATTGCATACGTGATTGCGAGTACCATTTCAAGTAGTCCACTTCTCAAGTCTATACTAACCACCGAAGTTGTTGTTTCCTTGTTCCATCAAGTAGAGTTAGTCGTGTGGATGGGAATAACAGGTGAGATGGCTAGGGGGTTAGTCGGACGTGACTCTAACTCTGACTCGTGCAATTGTTTCCTTGTTCCATCAAGTAGGGTTAGTCCGGGTGGATGGGAATAACATGTGAGATTGTACGGGTTCAGGGAAGGACAAGGGAGGAGTGACCGGTGAGGGAGGAGTCTTGTTGCGCCTTGTGTGACCTATCGGTGGCGGATGTAGCCGGTTGTGAGGGCGTAGTCAAATTCCTGCTACACTAACTTTTGGTCGGATGGTTGAGTCGTTAGGAGCATTAACTTACCTTAAAACATTAAGTCTAGTTTCAGTCTTCTCCTTTGTGCGGATGTCTATTGGTAAGGACTGACCCAAAAACCATATGTTAAGAACTGAATAGGACCTGGTTAGATCCCTTGTGCGGATGTCTATGTGGATATAACTAGGACCTACTCTAACAGCTCGGGTTACCTTGAGAGAAGGACGGAAAGCTAGCTAACCCCCCTTTGTGCAGATGTCTATTGGAGGTGAGGAAGGAAGGATGTCGTCCTCTCAAGGAAAGGAGTAGAGTCTATGGTCCCTTGTGCGGATGTCTATGTGGACCCCCTAGATAAAGCTCTTTTAGCCATTTCGAGGTAAAAGAAGGACTACTAATTCAGATGGTAGGTAGGTAAAACTACGTGGCCGCCACGAGAATTACCCCAGTCCTAAAGGCCAATGGCCTAACCCTCCCCCTAACGGGGGAAATACAGTGAAACCACAACCATCCCAAGTTAGAAGTAGGAATTGACAGAAAAGGAGGAAGGAAGGAGAGTTGTTACTTGTGTCAAACCCCAAAATCTCTACGAGTCCACGGAGCAATCATCCGTGGTGATATACCCCCCCCTCCGGATGCTTATGATCTCCGGATGTCCATAGTGTGCATGGGTGTATAGTTGTTCCTCTACAAGGACTAAGTGGGTGTCCGCTGTGGATGTCCGCCGTGGGTGTCCGCCGTGGGTTTCCGCCCGTATCTTCGTCGTCACAGATCAATCCGTACGTTCTTGAGCTTCTTAGAAAGCCAACGCTTGAATCCATCTACTCCTAAAATCTTAGCCCGATAGGACAAGAACTGCGCTACCGACGAGGGAAAACCTGAGGCCGTATGAGATCCGCCACCGATCCTCCAGCTGGTCGTCCTCGCTCCGCCGCCCGTATCTTCGTCGTCACAGATCAATCCGTACGTTCTTGAGCTTGTTAGAAAGCCAACGCTCTAATCTATCTACTCCTGAAATCTTAGCCCGATTGGACAACAACTGCGCTACCGACGAGGGAAAACCTGAGGCCGTATGAGATCCGCCACCGATCCTCCAGCTGGTCGTCCTCGCTCCGCCGCCCGTATCTTCGTCGTCACAGCTCCGATCCGCGCGTGTCTGAGCTTGTTGGAAAGCCAACGCTCTAATCTATCTAGTCCTAAAATCTTAGCCCGATAGGACAAGAACTGCGCTACCGACGAGGGAAAACCTGAGGCCGTATGAGATCCGCCACCGATCCTCCAGCTCGTCGTCCTCGCTCCGCCGCCCGTATCTTCGTCGTCACAGCTCCCATCCGTACGTGTCTGAGCTTGTTGAAAAGCCAACGCTCTAATCTATCTAGTCCTAAAATCTTAGCCCGATTCGACAAGAACCCCGCTACCGACGAGGGAAAACCTGAGGCCGTATGAGATCCGCCACCGATCCTCCAGCTGGTCGTCCTCGCTCCGCCGCCCGTATCTTCGTCGTCACAGCTTTGATCCGCACGTGTCTGAGCTTGTTGAAAAGCCAACGCTCTAATCTATCTTGTCCTAGAATTTTAGCGCGATTGGACAAGAACTCCGCTACCGACGAGGGAAAACCTGAGGCCGTATGAGATCCGCCACCGATCCTCCAGCTGGTCGTCCTCGCTCCGCCGCCCGTATCTTCGTCGTCACAGCTCCGATCCGCACGTGTCTGCGCTTGTTGAAAAGCCAACGCTTGAATCTATCTACTCTGATAATCTTAGCCCGATTGGACAACAACTGCGCTACCGACGAGGGAAAACCTGAGGCCGTATGAGATCCGCCACCGATCCTCCAGCTGGTCGTCCTCGCTCCGCCGCCCGTATCTTCGTCGTCACAGCTCCGATCCGCACGTGTCTGCGCTTGTTGAAAAGCCAACGCTTGAATCTATCTACTCTTATAATCTTAGCCCGATTGGACAACAACTGCGCTACCGACGAGGGAAAACCTGAGGCCGTATGAGATCCGCCACCGATCCTCCAGCTGGTCGTCCTCGCTCCGCCGCCCGTATCTTCGTCGTCACAGCTCCGATCCGCACGTGTCTGCGCTTGTTGAAAAGCCAACGCTTGAATCTATCTACTCTTATAATCTTAGCCCGATTGGACAACAACTGCGCTACCGACGAGGGAAAACCTGAGGCCGTATGAGATCCGCCACCGATCCTCCAGCTGGTCGTCCTCGCTCCGCCGCCCGTATCTTCGTCGTCACAGCTCCGATCCGCACGTGTCTGCGCTTGTTGAAAAGCCAACGCTTGAATCTATCTACTCTTATAATCTTAGCCCGATTGGACAACAACTGCGCTACCGACGAGGGAAAACCTGAGGCCGTATGAGATCCGCCACCGATCCTCCAACTGGTCGTCCTCGCTCCGCCGCCCGTATCTTCGTCGTCACAGCTCCAATTTGGACGTTCTTGATCTTGTTGGAAAGCCAACGCTCTAATCTATCTTGTCCTAGAATTTTAACCCGATTCAACAAGAACCCCGCTACCGACGAGGGAAAACCTCAGGCCGTATGAGATCCGCCACCGATCCTCCAGCTGGTCGTCCTCGCTCCGCGGCCCGTATCTTCGTCGTGACAAATTCAATCCATACGTTCTTGATCTAGTTAGAAAGCCAACGCTCTAATCTATCTACACCTAGAATTTTAGCTGGATTCAACAAGAACCCCGCTACCGACGAGGGAAAACCTGAGGCCGTATGAGATCCGCCACCGATCCTCCAGCTGGTCGTCCTCGCTCCGCGGCCCGTATCTTCGTCGTCACAGCTCTGATCCGCACGTGTCTGAGCTTGTTGGAAAGCCAACGCTCTAATCTATCTACTCCTGAAATCTTAGCCCGATTCGACAAGAACCCCGCTACCGACGAAGGAAAACCTGAGGCCGTATGAGATCCGCCACCGATCCTCCAGCTGGTCGTCCTCGCTCCGCCGCCCGTATCTTCGTCGTCACAGATCAATCCGTACGTTCTTGAGCTTGTTAGAAAGCCAACGCTCTAATCTATCTACTCCTGAAATCTTAGCCCGATTCGACAAGAACCCCGCTACCGACGAGGGAAAACCTGAGGCCGTATGAGATCCGCCACCGATCCTCCAGCTGGTCGTCCTCGCTCCGCGGCCCGTATCTTCGTCGTCACAGCTCCGATCCGCACGTGTCTGAGCTTGTTGAAAAGCCAACGCTTGAATCCATCTACTCTAAAATCTTAGCCCGATAGGACAAGAACTGCGCTACCGACGAGGGAAAACCTGAGGCCGTATGAGATCCGCCACCGATCCTCCAGCTGGTCGTCCTCGCTCCGCCGCCCGTATCTTCGTCGTCACAGATCAATCCGTACGTTCTTGAGCTTGTTAGAAAGCCAACGCTCTAATCTATCTACTCCTGAAATCTTAGCCCGATTCGACAAGAACCCCGCTACCGACGAGGGAAAACCTGAGGCCGTATGAGATCCGCCACCGATCCTCCAGCTGGTCGTCCTCGCTCCGCCGCCCGTATCTTCGTCGTCACAGCTTTGATCCGCACGTGTCTGAGCTTGTTGGAAAGCCAACGCTCTAATCTATCTTGTCCTAGAATTTTAGCGCGATTGGACAAGAACTCCGCTACCGACCAGGGAAAACCTGAGGCCGTATGAGATCCGCCACCGATCCTCCAGCTGGTCGTCCTCGCTCCGCCGCCCGTATCTTCGTCGTCACAGATCAATCCGTACGTTCTTGAGCTTGTTAGAAAGCCAACGCTCTAATCTATCTACTCCTGAAATCTTAGCCCGATTCGACAAGAACCCCGCTACCGACGAGGGAAAACCTGAGGCTGTATGAGCTCCGCCACCGATCCTCCAGCTGGTCGTCCTCGCTCCGCGGCCCGTATCTTCGTCGTCACAGCTCCGATCCGCACGTGTCTGAGCTTGTTGAAAAGCCAACGCTTGAATCCATCTACTCCTAAAATCTTAGCCCGATAGGACAAGAACTGCGCTACCGACAAGGGAAAACGTGAGGCCGTATGAGATCCGCCACCGATCCTCCAGCTGGTCGTCCTCGCTCCGCGGCCCGTATCTTCGTCGTCACAGCTTCGATCCGCACGTGTCTGAGCTTGTTGAAAAGCCAACGCTTGAATCCATCTATTTCTAAAATCTTAGCCCGATTGGACAACAACTGCGCTACCGACGAGGGAAAACCTGAGGCCGTATGAGATCCGCCACCGATCCTCCAGCTGGTCGTCCTCGCTCCGCCGCCCGTATCTTCGTCGTCACAGCTTTGATCCGCACGTGTCTGAGCTTGTTGAAAAGCCAACGCTCTAATCTATCTTGTCCTAGAATTTTAGCGCGATTGGACAAGAACTCCGCTACCGACGAGGGAAAACCTGAGGCCGTATGAGATCCGCCACCGATCCTCCAGCTGGTCGTCCTCGCTCCGCGGCCCGTATCTTCGTCGTCACAGCTCCGATCCGCACGTGTCTGCGCTTGTTGAAAAGCCAACGCTTGAATCTATCTACTCTTATAATCTTAGCCCGATTGGACAACAACTGCGCTACCGACGAGGGAAAACCTGAGGCCGTATGAGATCCGCCACCGATCCTCCAGCTGGTCGTCCTCGCTCCGCCGCCCGTATCTTCGTCGTCACAGCTCCGATCCGCACGTGTCTGCGCTTGTTGAAAAGCCAACGCTTGAATCTATCTACTCTTATAATCTTAGCCCGATTGGACAACAACTGCGCTACCGACGAGGGAAAACCTGAGGCCGTATGAGATCCGCCACCGATCCTCCAGCTGGTCGTCCTCGCTCCGCCGCCCGTATCTTCGTCGTCACAGCTCCAATTTGGACGTTCTTGATCTTGTTGGAAAGCCAACGCTCTAATCTATCTTGTCCTAGAATTTTAACCCGATTCAACAAGAACCCCGCTACCGACCAGGGAAAACCTCAGGCCGTATGAGATCCGCCACCGATCCTCCAGCTGGTCGTCCTCGCTCCGCGGCCCGTATCTTCGTCGTGACAAATTCAATCCATACGTTCTTGATCTAGTTAGAAAGCCAACGCTCTAATCTATCTACACCTAGAATTTTAGCCCGATTCGACAAGAACCCCGCTACCGACGAGGGAAAACCTGAGGCCGTATGAGATCCGCCACCGATCCTCCAGCTGGTCGTCCTCGCTCCGCCGCCCGTATCTTCGTCGTCACAGATCAATCCGTACGTTCTTGAGCTTGTTAGAAAGCCAACGCTCTAATCTATCTTGTCCTAGAATTTTAGCCCGATTCAACAAGAACCCCGCTACCGACGAGGGAAAACCTGAGGCCGTATGAGATCCGCCACCGATCCTCCAGCTGGTCGTCCTCGCTCCGCGGCCCGTATCTTCGTCGTCACAGCTCCGATCCGCACGTGTCTGAGCTTGTTGAAAAGCCAACGCTTGAATCCATCTACTCCTAAAATCTTAGCCCGATAGGACAAGAACTGCGCTACCGACGAGGGAAAACCTGAGGCCGTATGAGATCCGCCACCGATCCTCCAGCTGGTCGTCCTCGCTCCGCCGCCCGTATCTTCGTCGTCACAGATCAATCCGTACGTTCTTGAGCTTGTTAGAAAGCCAACGCTCTAATCTATCTACTCCTGAAATCTTAGACCGATTCGACAAGAACCCCGCTACCGACGAGGGAAAACCTGAGGCCGTATGAGATCCGCCACCGATCCTCCAGCTGGTCGTCCTCGCTCCGCCGCCCGTATCTTCGTCGTCACAGCTCCGATCCGCACGTGTCTGAGCTTGTTGGAAAGCCAACGCTCTAATCTATCTAGTCCTAAAATCTTAGCCCGATAGGACAAGAACTGCGCTACCGACGAGGGAAAACCTGAGGCCGTATGAGATCCGCCACCGATCCTCCAGCTGGTCGTCCTCGCTCCGCCGCCCGTATCTTCGTCGTCACAGCTCCAATTCGGATGTTCTTGATCTTGTTGGAAAGCCAACGCTCTAATCTATCTTGTCCTAGAATTTTAGCCCGATTCAACAAGAACCCCGCTACCGACGAGGGAAAACCTGAGGCCGTATGAGATCCGCCACCGATCCTCCAGCTGGTCGTCCTCGCTCCGCGGCCCGTATCTTCGTCGTCACAGCTCCGATCCGCACGTGTCTGAGCTTGTTGAAAAGCCAACGCTTGAATCCATCTACTCTAAAATCTTAGCCCGATAGGACAAGAACTGCGCTACCGACGAGGGAAAACCTGAGGCCGTATGAGATCCGCCACCGATCCTCCAGCTGGTCGTCCTCGCTCCGCCGCCCGTATCTTCGTCGTCACAGATCAATCCGTACGTTCTTGAGCTTGTTAGAAAGCCAACGCTCTAATCTATCTACTCCTGAAATCTTAGCCCGATTCGACAAGAACCCCGCTACCGACGAGGGAAAACCTGAGGCCGTATGAGATCCGCCACCGATCCTCCAGCTGGTCGTCCTCGCTCCGCGGCCCGTATCTTCGTCGTCACAGCTCCGATCCGCACGTGTCTGAGCTTGTTGAAAAGCCAACGCTTGAATCCATCTACTCCTAAAATCTGAGCCCGATAGGACAAGAACTGCGCTACCGACGAGGGAAAACCTGAGGCCGTATGAGATCCGCCACCGATCCTCCAGCTGGTCGTCCTCGCTCCGCCGCCCGTATCTTCGTCGTCACAGATCAATCCGTACGTTCTTGAGCTTGTTAGAAAGCCAACGCTCTAATCTATCTTGTCCTAGAATTTTAGCGCGATTGGCCAAGAACTCCGCTACCGACCAGGGAAAACCTGAGGCCGTATGAGATCCGCCACCGATCCTCCAGCTGGTTGTCCTCGCTCCGCGGCCCGTATCTTCGTCGTCACAGCTCCGATCCGCACGTGTCTGAGCTTGTTGAAAAGCCAACGCTTGAATCCATCTACTCCTAAAATCTTAGCCCGATAAGACAAGAACTGCGCTACCGACGAGGGAAAACCTGAGGCCGTATGAGATCCGCCACCGATCCTCCAGCTGGTCGTCCACGCTCCGCCGCCCGTATCTTCGTCGTCACAGCTCCGATCCGCACGTGTCTGAGCTTGTTGAAAAGCCAACGCTTGAATCCATCTACTCTTATAATCTTAGCTCGATTGGACAACAACTGCGCTACCGACAAGGGAAAACCTGAGGCCGTATGAGATCCGCCACCGATCCTCCAGCTAGTCGTCCTCGCTCCGCGGCCCGTATCTTCGTCGTCACAGCTCCGATCCGCACGTGTCTGAGCTTGTTGGAAAGCCAACGCTCTAATCTATCTTGTCCTAAAATCTTAGCCCGATAGGACAAGAACTGCGCTACCGACGAGGGAAAACCTGAGGCCGTATGAGATCCGCCACCGATCCTCCAGCTGGTCGTCCTCGCTCCGCCGCCCGTATCTTCGTCGTCACAGATCAATCCGTACGTTCTTGAGCTTGTTAGAAAGCCAACGCTCTAATCTATCTACTCCTGAAATCTTAGCCCGATTCGACAAGAACCCCGCTACCGACGAGGGAAAACCTGAGGCCGTATGAGATCCGCCACCGATCCTCCAGCTGGTCGTCCTCGCTCCGCGGCCCGTATCTTCGTCGTGACAAATTCAATCCATACGTTCTTGATCTAGTTAGAAAGCCAACGCTCTAATCTATCTACACCTAGAATTTTAGCCCGATTCGACAAGAACCCCGCTACCGACGAGGGAAAACCTGAGGCCGTATGAGATCCGCCACCGATCCTCCAGCTGGTCGTCCTCGCTCCGCCGCCCGTATCTTCGTCGTCACAGATCAATCCGTACGTTCTTGAGCTTGTTAGAAAGCCAACGCTCTAATCTATCTACTCCTAAAATCTTAGCCCGATAGGACAAGAACCCCGCTACCGACGAGGGAAAACCTGAGGCCGTATGAGATCCACCACCGATCCTCCAGCTGGTCGTCCTCGCTCCGCGGCTCGTATCTTCGTCGTCACAGCTCCGATCCGCACGTGTCTGAGCTTGTTGGAAAGCCAACGCTTGAATCCATCTACTTCTAAAATCTTAGCCCGATTGCACAACAACTGCGCTACCGACGAGGGAAAACCTGAGGCCGTATGAGATCCGCCACCGATCCTCCAGCTGGTCGTCCTCGCTCCGCCGCCCGTATCTTCGTCGTCACAGCTCCGATCCGCACGTGTCTGAGCTTATTGGAAAGCCAACGCTCTAATCTATCTTGTCCTAGAATTTTAGCGCGATTGGACAAGAACTCCGCTACCGACCAGGGAAAACCTGAGGCCGTATGAGATCCGCCACCGATCCTCCAGCTGGTTGTCCTCGCTCCGCGGCCCGTATCTTCGTTGTCACAGCTCCGATCCGCACGTGTCTGAGCTTGTTGAAAAGCCAACGCTTGAATCCATCTACTCCTAAAATCTTAGCCCGATAGGACAAGAACTGCGCTACCGACGAGGGAAAACCTGAGGCCGTATGAGATCCGCCACCGATCCTCCAGCTGGTTGTCCTTGCTCCGCCGCCCGTATCTTCGTCGTCACAGCTCCGATCCGCACGTGTCTGCGCTTGTTGAAAAGCCAACGCTTGAATCTATCTACTCTTATAATCTTAGCCCGATTGGACAAGAACTGCGCTACCGACGAGGGAAAACCTGAGGCCGTATGAGATCCGCCACCGATCCTCCAGCTGGTCGTCCTCGCTCCGCGGCCCGTATCTTCGTCGTCACAGCTCCGATCCGCACGTGTCTGAGCTTGTTGAAAAGCCAACGCTTGAATCCATCTACTTCTAAAATCTTAGCCCGATAGGACAAGAACTGCGCTACCGACGAGGGAAAACCTGAGGCCGTATGAGATCCGCCACCGATCCTCCAGCTAGTCGTCCTCGCTCCGCGGCCCGTATCTTCGTCGTCACAGCTCCGATCCGCACGTGTCTGAGCTTGTTGGAAAGCCAACGCTCTAATCTATCTTGTCCTAAAATCTTAGCCCGATAGGACAAGAACTGCGCTACCGACGAGGGAAAACCTGAGGCCGTATGAGATCCGCCACCGATCCTCCAGCTGGTCGTCCTCGCTCCGCGGCCCGTATCTTCGTGGTCACAGCTCCGATCCGCACGTGTCTGAGCTTGTTGAAAAGCCAACGCTTGAATCCATCTACTCCTAAAATCTTAGCCCGATAGGACAAGAACTGCGCTACCGACAAGGGAAAACCTGAGGCCGTATGAGATCCACCACCGATCCTCCAGCTGGTCGTCCTCGCTCCGCGGCCCGTATCTTCGTCGTCACAGCTTCGATCCGCACGTGTCTGAGCTTGTTGAAAAGCCAACGCTTGAATCCATCTACTTCTAAAATCTTAGCCCGATTGCACAACAACTGCGCTACCGACGAGGGAAAACCTGAGGCCGTATGAGATCCGCCACCGATCCTCCAGCTGGTCGTCCTCGCTCCGCGGCCCGTATCTTCGTCGTCACAGCTTCGATCCGCACGTGTCTGAGCTTGTTGAAAAGCCAACGCTTGAATCCATCTACTTCTAAAATCTTAGCCCGATTGCACAACAACTGCGCTACCGACGAGGGAAAACCTGAGGCCGTATGAGATCCGCCACCGATCCTCCAGCTGGTCGTCCTCGCTCCGCCGCCCGTATCTTCGTCGTCACAGCTCCGATCCGCACGTGTCTGAGCTTGTTGGAAAGCCAACGCTCTAATCTATCTTGTCCTAGAATTTTAGCGCGATTGGACAAGAACTCCGCTACCGACCAGGGAAAACCTGAGGCCGTATGAGATCCGCCACCGATCCTCCAGCTGGTTGTCCTCGCTCCGCGGCCCGTATCTTCGTCGTCACAGCTCCGATCCGCACGTGTCTGAGCTTGTTGAAAAGCCAACGCTTGAATCCATCTACTCCTAAAATCTTAGCCCGATAGGACAAGAACTGCGCTACCGACGAGGGAAAACCTGAGGCCGTATGAGATCCGCCACCGATCCTCCAGCTGGTCGTCCTCGCTCCGCGGCCCGTATCTTCGTCGTCACAGCTCCGATCCGCACGTGTCTGCGCTTGTTGAAAAGCCAACGCTTGAATCTATCTACTCTTATAATCTTAGCCCGATTGGACAACAACTGCGCTACCGACGAGGGAAAACCTGAGGCCGTATGAGATCCGCCACCGATCCTCCAGCTGGTCGTCCTCGCTCCGCCGCCCGTATCTTCGTCGTCACAGCTCCGATCCGCACGTGTCTGCGCTTGTTGAAAAGCCAACGCTTGAATCTATCTACTCTTATAATCTTAGCCCGATTGGACAAGAACTGCGCTACCGACGAGGGAAAACCTGAGGCCGTATGAGATCCGCCACCGATCCTCCAGCTGGTCGTCCTCGCTCCGCGGCCCGTATCTTCGTCGTCACAGCTCCGATCCGCACGTGTCTGAGCTTGTTGAAAAGCCAACGCTTGAATCCATCTACTCCTAAAATCTTAGCCCGATAGGACAAGAACTGCTCTACCGACGAGGGAAAACCTGAGGCCGTATGAGATCCGCCACCGATCCTCCAGCTGGTCGTCCTCGCTCCGCCGCCCGTATCTTCGTCGTCACAGATCAATCCGTACGTTCTTGAGCTTGTTAGAAAGCCAACGCTCTAATCTATCTACTCCTGAAATCTTAGCCCGATTCGACAAGAACCCCGCTACCGACGAGGGAAAACCTGAGGCCGTATGAGATCCGCCACCGATCCTCCAGCTGGTCGTCCTCGCTCCGCCGCCCGTATCTTCGTCGTCACAGCTCCGATCCGCACGTGTCTGCGCTTGTTGAAAAGCCAACGCTTGAATCTATCTACTCTTATAATCTTAGCCCGATTGGACAAGAACTGCGCTACCGACGAGGGAAAACCTGAGGCCGTATGAGATCCGCCACCGATCCTCCAGCTGGTCGTCCTCGCTCCGCCGCCCGTATCTTCGTCGTCACAGCTCCGATCCGCACGTGTCTGAGCTTGTTGGAAAGCCAACGCTCTAATCTATCTTGTCCTAGAATTTTAGCGCGATTGGACAAGAACTCCGCTACCGACCAGGGAAAACCTGAGGCCGTATGAGATCCGCCACCGATCCTCCAGCTGGTCGTCCTCGCTCCGCCGCCCGTATCTTCGTCGTCACAGCTCCGATCCGCACGTGTCTGAGCTTGTTGGAAAGCCAACGCTCTAATCTATCTTGTCCTAAAATCTTAGCCCGATAGGACAAGAACTGCGCTACCGACGAGGGAAAACCTGAGGCCGTATGAGATCCGCCACCGATCCTCCAGCTGGTCGTCCTCGCTCCGCCGCCCGTATCTTCGTCGTCACAGATCAATCCGTACGTTCTTGAGCTTGTTAGAAAGCCAACGCTCTAATCTATCTACTCCTGAAATCTTAGCCCGATTGGACAACAACTGCGCTACCGACGAGGGAAAACCTGAGGCCGTATGAGATCCGCCACCGATCCTCCAGCTGGTCGTCCTCGCTCCGCGGCCCGTATCTTCGTCGTCACAGCTCCGATCCGCACGTGTCTGAGCTTGTTGAAAAGCCAACGCTTGAATCCATCTACTCCTAAAATCTTAGCCCGATAAGACAAGAACTGCGCTACCGACGAGGGAAAACCTGAGGCCGTATGAGATCCGCCACCGATCCTCCAGCTGGTCGTCCTCGCTCCGCCGCCCGTATCTTCGTCGTCACAGATCAATCCGTACGTTCTTGAGCTTGTTAGAAAGCCAACGCTCTAATCTATCTTGTCCTAGAATTTTAGCGCGATTGGACAAGAACTCCGCTACCGACCAGGGAAAACCTGAGGCCGTATGAGATCCGCCACCGATCCTCCAGCTGGTTGTCCTCGCTCCGCGGCCCGTATCTTCGTCGTCACAGCTCCGATCCGCACGTGTCTGAGCTTGTTGAAAAGCCAACGCTTGAATCCATCTACTCCTAAAATCTTAGCCCGATAGGACAAGAACTGCGCTACCGACGAGGGAAAACCTGAGGCCGTATGAGATCCGCCACCGATCCTCCAGCTGGTCGTCCTCGCTCCGCCGCCCGTATCTTCGTCGTCACAGATCAATCCGTACGTTCTTGAGCTTGTTAGAAAGCCAACGCTCTAATCTATCTTGTCCTAGAATTTTAGCGCGATTGGCCAAGAACTCCGCTACCGACCAGGGAAAACCTGAGGCCGTATGAGATCCGCCACCGATCCTCCAGCTGGTTGTCCTCGCTCCGCGGCCCGTATCTTCGTCGTCACAGCTCCGATCCGCACGTGTCTGAGCTTGTTGAAAAGCCAACGCTTGAATCCATCTACTCCTAAAATCTTAGCCCGATAAGACAAGAACTGCGCTACCGACGAGGGAAAACCTGAGGCCGTATGAGATCCGCCACCGATCCTCCAGCTGGTCGTCCACGCTCCGCCGCCCGTATCTTCGTCGTCACAGCTCCGATCCGCACGTGTCTGAGCTTGTTGAAAAGCCAACGCTTGAATCCATCTACTCTTATAATCTTAGCTCGATTGGACAACAACTGCGCTACCGACAAGGGAAAACCTGAGGCCGTATGAGATCCGCCACCGATCCTCCAGCTAGTCG
Source organism: Bryoerythrophyllum caledonicum (assembly GCA_963971425.1). NCBI lineage: Eukaryota > Viridiplantae > Streptophyta > Bryopsida > Pottiales > Pottiaceae > Bryoerythrophyllum > Bryoerythrophyllum caledonicum. The sequence goes on along the minus strand of OZ020514.1, from coordinate 32,818,456 downwards.
TCCTCGCTCCGCGGCCCGTATCTTCGTCGTCACAGCTCCGATCCGCACGTGTCTGAGCTTGTTGGAAAGCCAACGCTCTAATCTATCTTGTCCTAAAATCTTAGCCCGATAGGACAAGAACTGCGCTACCGACGAGGGAAAACCTGAGGCCGTATGAGATCCGCCACCGATCCTCCAGCTGGTCGTCCTCGCTCCGCCGCCCGTATCTTCGTCGTCACAGATCAATCCGTACGTTCTTGAGCTTGTTAGAAAGCCAACGCTCTAATCTATCTACTCCTGAAATCTTAGCCCGATTCGACAAGAACCCCGCTACCGACGAGGGAAAACCTGAGGCCGTATGAGATCCGCCACCGATCCTCCAGCTGGTCGTCCACGCTCCGCCGCCCGTATCTTCGTCGTCACAGCTCCGATCCGCACGTGTCTGAGCTTGTTGAAAAGCCAACGCTTGAATCCATCTACTCTTATAATCTTAGCTCGATTGGACAACAACTGCGCTACCGACAAGGGAAAACCTGAGGCCGTATGAGATCCGCCACCGATCCTCCAGCTAGTCGTCCTCGCTCCGCGGCCCGTATCTTCGTCGTCACAGCTCCGATCCGCACGTGTCTGAGCTTGTTGGAAAGCCAACGCTCTAATCTATCTTGTCCTAAAATCTTAGCCCGATAGGACAAGAACTGCGCTACCGACGAGGGAAAACCTGAGGCCGTATGAGATCCGCCACCGATCCTCCAGCTGGTCGTCCTCGCTCCGCCGCCCGTATCTTCGTCGTCACAGCTCCGATCCGCACGTGTCTGAGCTTGTTGAAAAGCCAACGCTTGAATCCATCTACTCCTAAAATCTTAGCCCGATAGGACAAGAACTGCGCTACCGACAAGGGAAAACGTGAGGCCGTATGAGATCCGCCACCGATCCTCCAGCTGGTCGTCCTCGCTCCGCGGCCCGTATCTTCGTCGTCACAGCTTCGATCCGCACGTGTCTGAGCTTGTTGAAAAGCCAACGCTTGAATCCATCTATTTCTAAAATCTTAGCCCGATTGGACAACAACTGCGCTACCGACGAGGGAAAACCTGAGGCCGTATGAGATCCGCCACCGATCCTCCAGCTGGTCGTCCTCGCTCCGCCGCCCGTATCTTCGTCGTCACAGCTTTGATCCGCACGTGTCTGAGCTTGTTGAAAAGCCAACGCTCTAATCTATCTTGTCCTAGAATTTTAGCGCGATTGGACAAGAACTCCGCTACCGACCAGGGAAAACCTGAGGCCGTATGAGATCCGCCACCGATCCTCCAGCTGGTCGTCCTCGCTCCGCGGCCCGTATCTTCGTCGTCACAGCTTCGATCCGCACGTGTCTGAGCTTGTTGAAAAGCCAACGCTTGAATCCATCTATTTCTAAAATCTTAGCCCGATTGGACAACAACTGCGCTACCGACGAGGGAAAACCTGAGGCCGTATGAGATCCGCCACCGATCCTCCAGCTGGTCGTCCTCGCTCCGCCGCCCGTATCTTCGTCGTCACAGCTTTGATCCGCACGTGTCTGAGCTTGTTGAAAAGCCAACGCTCTAATCTATCTTGTCCTAGAATTTTAGCGCGATTGGACAAGAACTCCGCTACCGACCAGGGAAAACCTGAGGCCGTATGAGATCCGCCACCGATCCTCCAGCTGGTCGTCCTCGCTCCGCGGCCCGTATCTTCGTCGTCACAGCTCCGATCCGCACGTGTCTGCGCTTGTTGAAAAGCCAACGCTTGAATCTATCTACTCTTATAATCTTAGCCCGATTGGACAAGAACTGCGCTACCGACGAGGGAAAACCTGAGGCCGTATGAGATCCGCCACCGATCCTCCAGCTGGTCGTCCTCGCTCCGCGGCCCGTATCTTCGTCGTCACAGCTCCGATCCGCACGTGTCTGAGCTTGTTGAAAAGCCAACGCTCTAATCTATCTTGTCCTAGAATTTTAGCGCGATTGGACAAGAACTCCGCTACCGACCAGGGAAAACCTGAGGCCGTATGAGATCCGCCACCGATCCTCCAGCTGGTCGTCCTCGCTCCGCCGCCCGTATCTTCGTCGTCACAGCTCCGATCCGCACGTGTCTGAGCTTGTTGGAAAGCCAACGCTCTAATCTATCTTGTCCTAAAATCTTAGCCCGATAGGACAAGAACTGCGCTACCGACGAGGGAAAACCTGAGGCCGTATGAGATCCGCCACCGATCCTCCAGCTGGTCGTCCTCGCTCCGCCGCCCGTATCTTCGTCGTCACAGCTCCGATCCGCACGTGTCTGAGCTTGTTGAAAAGCCAACGCTCTAATCTATCTTGTCCTAGAATTTTAGCGCGATTGGACAAGAACTCCGCTACCGACCAGGGAAAACCTGAGGCCGTATGAGATCCGCCACCGATCCTCCAGCTGGTCGTCCTCGCTCCGCCGCCCGTATCTTCGTCGTCACAGATCAATCCGTACGTTCTTGAGCTTGTTAGAAAGCCAACGCTCTAATCTATCTACTCCTAAAATCTTAGCCCGATAGGACAAGAACCGCGCTACCGACGAGGGAAAACCTGAGGCCGTATGAGATCCGCCACCGATCCTCCAGCTGGTCGTCCTCGCTCCGCCGCCCGTATCTTCGTCGTCACAGATCAATCCGTACGTTCTTGAGCTTGTTAGAAAGCCAACGCTCTAATCTATCTACTCCTAAAATCTTAGCCCGATAGGACAAGAACCGCGCTACCGACGAGGGGAAACCTGAAGCCGTATGAGATCCGCCACCGATCCTCCAGCTGGTCGTCCTCGCTCCGCCGCCCGTATCTTCGTCGTCACAGCTCCGATCCGCACGTGTCTGCGCTTGTTGAAAAGCCAACGCTTGAATCTATCTACTCTTATAATCTTAGCCCGATTGGACAACAACTGCGCTACCGACGAGGGAAAACCTGAGGCCGTATGAGATCCGCCACCGATCCTCCAGCTGGTCGTCCTCGCTCCGCCGCCCGTATCTTCGTTGTCACAGATCAATCCGTACGTTCTTGAGCTTGTTAGAAAGCCAACGCTCTAATCTATCTACTCCTGAAATCTTAGCCCGATTCGACAAGAACTGCGCTACCGACGAGGGAAAACCTGAGGCCGTATGAGATCCGCCACCGATCCTCCAGCTGGTCGTCCTCGCTCCGCCGCCCGTATCTTCGTCGTCACAGCTCCGATCCGCACGTGTCTGAGCTTGTTGAAAAGCCAACGCTCTAATCTATCTTGTCCTAGAATTTTAGCGCGATTGGACAAGAACTCCGCTACCGACCAGGGAAAACCTGAGGCCGTATGAGATCCGCCACCGATCCTCCAGCTGGTCGTCCTCGCTCCGCCGCCCGTATCTTCGTTGTCACAGATCAATCCGTACGTTCTTGAGCTTGTTAGAAAGCCAACGCTCTAATCTATCTACTCCTGAAATCTTAGCCCGATTCGACAAGAACTGCGCTACCGACGAGGGAAAACCTGAGGCCGTATGAGATCCGCCACCGATCCTCCAGCTGGTCGTCCTCGCTCCGCCGCCCGTATCTTCGTCGTCACAGCTCCGATCCGCACGTGTCTGAGCTTGTTGAAAAGCCAACGCTCTAATCTATCTTGTCCTAGAATTTTAGCGCGATTGGACAAGAACTCCGCTACCGACCAGGGAAAACCTGAGGCCGTATGAGATCCGCCACCGATCCCCCAGCTGGTCGTCCTCGCTCCGCCGCCCGTATCTTCGTCGTCACAGATCAATCCGTACGTTCTTGAGCTTGTTAGAAAGCCAACGCTCTAATCTATCTACTCCTAAAATCTTAGCCCGATAGGACAAGAACCCCGCTACCGACGAGGGAAAACCTGAGGCCGTATGAGATCCGCCACCGATCCTCCAGCTGGTCGTCCTCGCTCCGCCGCCCGTATCTTCGTCGTCACAGCTCCGATCCGCACGTGTCTGAGCTTGTTGGAAAGCCAACGCTCTAATCTATCTTGTCCTAGAATTTTAGCGCGATTGGACAAGAACTCCGCTACCGACCAGGGAAAACCTGAGGCCGTATGAGATCCGCCACCGATCCTCCAGCTGGTCGTCCTCGCTCCGCCGCCCGTATCTTCGTCGTCACAGCTCCGATCCGCACGTGTCTGAGCTTGTTGAAAAGCCAACGCTCTAATCTATCTTGTCCTAGAATTTTAGCGCGATTGGACAAGAACTCCGCTACCGACCAGGGAAAACCTGAGGCCGTATGAGATCCGCCACCGATCCTCCAGCTGGTCGTCCTCGCTCCGCCGCCCGTATCTTCGTCGTCACAGATCAATCCGTACGTTCTTGAGCTTGTTAGAAAGCCAACGCTCTAATCTATCTACTCCTAAAATCTTAGCCCGATAGGACAAGAACCCCGCTACCGACGAGGGAAAACCTGAGGCCGTATGAGATCCGCCACCGATCCTCCAGCTGGTCGTCCTCGCTCCGCCGCCCGTATCTTCGTCGTCACAGCTCCGATCCGCACGTGTCTGAGCTTGTTGAAAAGCCAACGCTCTAATCTATCTTGTCCTAGAATTTTAGCGCGATTGGACAAGAACTCCGCTACCGACCAGGGAAAACCTGAGGCCGTATGAGATCCGCCACCGATCCTCCAGCTGGTCGTCCTCGCTCCGCGGCCCGTATCTTCGTCGTCACAGCTCCGATCCGCACGTGTCTGAGCTTGTTGGAAAGCCAACGCTCTAATCTATCTTGTCCTAAAATCTTAGCCCGATAGGACAAGAACTGCGCTACCGACCAGGGAAAACCTGAGGCCGTATGAGATCCGCCACCGATCCTCCAGCTGGTCGTCCTCGCTCCGCCGCCCGTATCTTCGTCGTCACAGCTCCGATCCGCACGTGTCTGAGCTTGTTGGAAAGCCAACGCTCTAATCTATCTTGTCCTAGAATCTTAGCGCGATTGGACAAGAACTCCGCTACCGACCAGGGAAAACCTGAGGCCGTATGAGATCCGCCACCGATCCTCCAGCTGGTCGTCCTCGCTCCGCCGCCCGTATCTTCGTCGTCACAGCTCCGATCCGCACGTGTCTGAGCTTGTTGAAAAGCCAACGCTCTAATCTATCTTGTCCTAGAATTTTAGCGCGATTGGACAAGAACTCCGCTACCGACCAGGGAAAACCTGAGGCCGTATGAGATCCGCCACCGATCCTCCAGCTGGTCGTCCTCGCTCCGCCGCCCGTATCTTCGTCGTCACAGATCAATCCGTACGTTCTTGAGCTTGTTAGAAAGCCAACGCTCTAATCTATCTACTCCTAAAATCTTAGCCCGATAGGACAAGAACCCCGCTACCGACGAGGGAAAACCTGAGGCCGTATGAGATCCGCCACCGATCCTCCAGCTGGTCGTCCTCGCTCCGCCGCCCGTATCTTCGTCGTCACAGCTCCGATCCGCACGTGTCTGAGCTTGTTGAAAAGCCAACGCTCTAATCTATCTTGTCCTAGAATTTTAGCGCGATTGGACAAGAACTCCGCTACCGACCAGGGAAAACCTGAGGCCGTATGAGATCCGCCACCGATCCTCCAGCTGGTCGTCCTCGCTCCGCGGCCCGTATCTTCGTCGTCACAGCTCCGATCCGCACGTGTCTGAGCTTGTTGGAAAGCCAACGCTCTAATCTATCTTGTCCTAAAATCTTAGCCCGATAGGACAAGAACTGCGCTACCGACCAGGGAAAACCTGAGGCCGTATGAGATCCGCCACCGATCCTCCAGCTGGTCGTCCTCGCTCCGCCGCCCGTATCTTCGTCGTCACAGCTCCGATCCGCACGTGTCTGAGCTTGTTGGAAAGCCAACGCTCTAATCTATCTTGTCCTAGAATTTTAGCGCGATTGGACAAGAACTCCGCTACCGACCAGGGAAAACCTGAGGCCGTATGAGATCCGCCACCGATCCTCCAGCTGGTCGTCCTCGCTCCGCCGCCCGTATCTTCGTCGTCACAGCTCCGATCCGCACGTGTCTGAGCTTGTTGGAAAGCCAACGCTCTAATCTATCTTGTCCTAAAATCTTAGCCCGATAGGACAAGAACTGCGCTACCGACGAGGGAAAACCTGAGGCCGTATGAGATCCGCCACCGATCCTCCAGCTGGTCGTCCTCGCTCCGCCGCCCGTATCTTCGTCGTCACAGATCAATCCGTACGTTCTTGAGCTTGTTAGAAAGCCAACGCTCTAATCTATCTACTCCTAAAATCTTAGCCCGATAGGACAAGAACCGCGCTACCGACGAGGGGAAACCTGAGGCCGTATGAGATCCGCCACCGATCCTCCAGCTGGTCGTCCTCGCTCCGCCGCCCGTATCTTCGTCGTCACAGCTCCGATCCGCACGTGTCTGAGCTTGTTGGAAAGCCAACGCTCTAATCTATCTTGTCCTAGAATTTTAGCCCGATTGGACAACAACTGCGCTACCGACGAGGGAAAACCTGAGGCCGTATGAGATCCGCCACCGATCCTCCAGCTGGTCGTCCTCGCTCCGCCGCCCGTATCTTCGTCGTCACAGATCAATCCGTACGTTCTTGAGCTTGTTAGAAAGCCAACGCTCTAATCTATCTACTCCTAAAATCTTAGCCCGATAGGACAAGAACCGCGCTACCGACGAGGGAAAACCTTAGGCCGTATGAGATCCGCCACCGATCCTCCAGCTGGTCGTCCTCGCTCCGCGGCCCGTATCTTCGTCGTCACAGCTCCGATCCGCACGTGTCTGAGCTTGTTGAAAAGCCAACGCTTGAATCCATCTACTCCTAAAATCTTAGCCCGATAGGACAAGAACTGCGCTACCGACGAGGGAAAACCTGAGGCCGTATGAGATCCGCCACCGATCCTCCAGCTGGTCGTCCTCGCTCCGCCGCCTGTATCTTCGTCGTCACAGCTCTGATCCGCACGTGTCTGAGCTTGTTGGAAAGCCAACGCTCTAATCTATCTTGTCCTAAAATCTTAGCCCGATAGGACAAGAACTGCGCTACCGACGAGGGAAAACCTGAGGCCGTATGAGATCCGCCACCGATCCTCCAGCTGGTCGTCCTCGCTCCGCCGCCCGTATCTTCGTCGTCACAGCTCAATCCGTACGTTCTTGAGCTTGTTAGAAAGCCAACGCTCTAATCTATCTACTCCTGAAATCTTAGCCCGATTCGACAAGAACCCCGCTACCGACGAGGGAAAACCTGAGGCCGTATGAGATCCGCCACCGATCCTCCAGCTGGTCGTCCTCGCTCCGCCGCCCGTATCTTCGTTGTCACAGATCAATCCGTACGTTCTTGAGCTTGTTAGAAAGCCAACGCTCTAATCTATCTACTCCTAAAATCTTAGCCCGATTCGACAAGAACCCCGCTACCGACGAGGGAAAACCTGAGGCCGTATGAGATCCGCCACCGATCCTCCAGCTGGTCGTCCTCGCTCCGCCGCCCGTATCTTCGTCGTCACAGCTCCGATCCGCGCGTGTCTGAGCTTGTTGGAAAGCCAACGCTCTAATCTATCTAGTCCTAAAATCTTAGCCCGATAGGACAAGAACTGCGCTACCGACCAGGGAAAACCTGAGGCCGTATGAGATCCGCCACCGATCCTCCAGCTGGTCGTCCTCGCTCCGCCGCCCGTATCTTCGTCGTCACAGATCAATCCGTACGTTCTTGAGCTTGTTAGAAAGCCAACGCTCTAATCTATCTACTCCTAAAATCTTAGCCCGATAGGACAAGAACCCCGCTACCGACGAGGGAAAACCTGAGGCCGTATGAGATCCACCACCGATCCTCCAGCTGGTCGTCCTCGCTCCGCCGCCCGTATCTTCGTCGTCACAGCTCCGATCCGCACGTGTCTGCGCTTGTTGAAAAGCCAACGCTTGAATCTATCTACTCTTATAATATTAGCCCGATTGGACAACAACTGCGCTATCGACGAGGGAAAACCTGAGGCCGTATGAGATCCGCCACCGATCCTCCAGCTGGTCGTCCTCGCTCCGCGGCCCGTATCTTCGTCGTCACAGCTCCGATCCGCACGTGTCTGAGCTTGTTGGAAAGCCAACGCTCTAATCTATCTTGTCCTAGAATTTTAGCCCGATTCGACAACAACTCCGCTACCGACGAGGGAAAACCTGAGGCCGTATGAGATCCGCCACCGATCCTCCAGCTGCTCGTCCTCGCTCTGCGGCCCGTATCTTCGTCGTCACAGCTCCGATCCGCACGTGTCTGAGCTTGTTGAAAAGCCAACGCTCTAATCTATCTTGTCCTAAAATCTTAGCCCGATAGGACAAGAACTGCGCTACCGACGAGGGAAAACCTGAGGCCGTATGAGATCCGCCACCGATCCTCCAGCTGGTCGTCCTCGCTCCGCCGCCCGTATCTTCGTCGTCACAGCTCCGATCCGCACGTGTCTGCGCTTGTTGAAAAGCCAACGCTTGAATCCATCTACTCCTAAAATCTTAGCCCGATAGGACAAGAACTCCGCTACCGACGAGGGAAAACCTGAGGCCGTATGAGATCCGCCACCGATCCTCCAGCTGGTCGTCCTCGCTCCGCCGCCCGTATCTTCGTCGTCACAGCTCAATCCGTACGTTCTTGAGCTTGTTAGAAAGCCAACGCTCTAATCTATCTACTCCTAAAATCTTAGCCCGATTCGACAAGAACCCCGCTACCGACGAGGGAAAACCTGAGGCCGTATGAGATCCGCCACCGATCCTCCAGCTGGTCGTCCTCGCTCCGCCGCCCGTATCTTCGTCGTCACAGCTCCGATCCGCACGTGTCTGCGCTTGTTGAAAAGCCAACGCTTGAATCCATCTACTCCTAAAATCTTAGCCCGATAGGACAAGAACTCCGCTACCGACGAGGGAAAACCTGAGGCCGTATGAGATCCGCCACCGATCCTCCAGCTGGTCGTCCTCGCTCCGCCGCCCGTATCTTCGTCGTCACAGCTCCGATCCGCACGTGTCTGAGCTTGTTGAAAAGCCAACGCTTGAATCCATCTACTCCTAAAATCTTAGCCCGATAGGACAAGAACTGCGCTACCGACGAGGGAAAACCTGAGGCTGTATGAGATCCGCCACCGATCCTCCAGCTGGTCGTCCTCGCTCCGCCGCCCGTATCTTCGTCGTCACAGCTCCGATCCGCACGTGTCTGAGCTTGTTGGAAAGCCAACGCTCTAATCTATCTTGTCCTAAAATCTTAGCCCGATAGGACAAGAACTGCGCTACCGACGAGGGAAAACCTGAGGCCGTATGAGATCCGCCACCGATCCTCCAGCTGGTCGTCCTCGCTCCGCGGCCCGTATCTTCGTCGTCACAGCTCCGATCCGCACGTGTCTGAGCTTGTTGGAAAGCCAACGCTCTAATCTATCTTGTCCTAGAATTTTAGCCCGATTCGACAACAACTCCGCTACCGACGAGGGAAAACCTGAGGCCGTATGAGATCCGCCACCGATCCTCCAGCTGCTCGTCCTCGCTCTGCGGCCCGTATCTTCGTCGTCACAGCTCCGATCCGCACGTGTCTGAGCTTGTTGAAAAGCCAACGCTCTAATCTATCTTGTCCTAAAATCTTAGCCCGATAGGACAAGAACTGCGCTACCGACGAGGGAAAACCTGAGGCCGTATGAGATCCGCCACCGATCCTCCAGCTGGTCGTCCTCGCTCCGCCGCCCGTATCTTCGTCGTCACAGCTCCGATCCGCACGTGTCTGCGCTTGTTGAAAAGCCAACGCTTGAATCCATCTACTCCTAAAATCTTAGCCCGATAGGACAAGAACTCCGCTACCGACGAGGGAAAACCTGAGGCCGTATGAGATCCGCCACCGATCCTCCAGCTGGTCGTCCTCGCTCCGCGGCCCGTATCTTCGTCGTCACAGCTCCGATCCGCACGTGTCTGAGCTTGTTGAAAAGCCAACGCTTGAATCCATCTACTCCTAAAATCTTAGCCCGATAGGACAAGAACTGCGCTACCGACGAGGGAAAACCTGAGGCCGTATGAGATCCGCCACCGATCCTCCAGCTGGTCGTCCTCGCTCCGCCGCCCGTATCTTCGTCGTCACAGCTCCGATCCGCACGTGTCTGCGCTTGTTGAAAAGCCAACGCTTTAATCTATCTACTCTTATAATCTTAGCCCGATTGGACAACAACTGCGCTACCGACGAGGGAAAACCTGAGGCCGTATGAGATCCGCCACCGATCCTCCAGCTGGTCGTCCTCGCTCCGCCGCCCGTATCTTCGTCGTCACAGCTCCGATCCGCACGTGTCTGCGCTTGTTGAAAAGCCAACGCTTTAATCTATCTACTCTTATAATCTTAGCCCGATTGGACAACAACTGCGCTACCGACGAGGGAAAACCTGAGGCCGTATGAGATCCGCCACCGATCCTCCAGCTGGTCGTCCTCGCTCCGCCGCCCGTATCTTCGTCGTCACAGCTCCGATCCGCACGTGTCTGCGCTTGTTGAAAAGCCAACGCTTGAATCTATCTACTCTTATAATCTTAGCCCGATTGGACAACAACTGCGCTACCGACGAGGGAAAACCTGAGGCCGTATGAGATCCGCCACCGATCCTCCAGCTGGTCGTCCTCGCTCCGCGGCCCGTATCTTCGTCGTCACAGCTCCGATCCGCACGTGTCTGAGCTTGTTGAAAAGCCAACGCTTGAATCCATCTACTCCTAAAATCTTAGCCCGATAGGACAAGAACTGCGCTACCGACAAGGGAAAACCTGAGGCTGTATGAGATCCGCCACCGATCCTCCAGCTGGTCGTCCTCGCTCCGCCGCCCGTATCTTCGTCGTCACAAATCAATCTGTACGTTCTTGAGCTTGTTAGAAAGCCAACGCTCTAATCTATCTACTCCTGAAATCTTAGCCCGATAGGACAAGAACCCCGCTACCGACGAGGGAAAACCTGAGGCCGTATGAGATCCACCACCGATCCTCCAGCTGGTCGTCCTCGCTCCGCCGCCCGTATCTTCGTCGTCACAGCTCCGATCCGCACGTGTCTGCGCTTGTTGAAAAGCCAACGCTTGAATCTATCTACTCTTATAATATTAGCCCGATTGGACAACAACTGCGCTATCGACGAGGGAAAACCTGAGGCCGTATGAGATCCGCCACCGATCCTCCAGCTGGTCGTCCTCGCTCCGCGGCCCGTATCTTCGTCGTCACAGCTCCGATCCGCACGTGTCTGCGCTTGTTGAAAAGCCAACGCTTGAATCTATCTACTCTTATAATCTTAGCCCGATTGGACAACAACTGCGCTACCGACGAGGGAAAACCTGAGGCCGTATGAGATCCGCCACCGATCCTCCAGCTGGTCGTCCTCGCTCCGCGGCCCGTATCTTCGTCGTCACAGCTCCGATCCGCACGTGTCTGAGCTTGTTGAAAAGCCAACGCTTGAATCCATCTACTCCTAAAATCTTAGCCCGATAGGACAAGAACTGCGCTACCGACGAGGGAAAACCTGAGGCTGTATGAGATCCGCCACCGATCCTCCAGCTGGTCGTCCTCGCTCCGCCGCCCGTATCTTCGTCGTCACAGCTCCGATCCGCACGTGTCTGAGCTTGTTGGAAAGCCAACGCTCTAATCTATCTTGTCCTAAAATCTTAGCCCGATAGGACAAGAACTGCGCTACCGACGAGGGAAAACCTGAGGCCGTATGAGATCCGCCACCGATCCTCCAGCTGGTCGTCCTCGCTCCGCGGCCCGTATCTTCGTCGTCACAGCTCCGATCCGCACGTGTCTGAGCTTGTTGGAAAGCCAACGCTCTAATCTATCTTGTCCTAGAATTTTAGCCCGATTCGACAACAACTCCGCTACCGACGAGGGAAAACCTGAGGCCGTATGAGATCCGCCACCGATCCTCCAGCTGCTCGTCCTCGCTCTGCGGCCCGTATCTTCGTCGTCACAGCTCCGATCCGCACGTGTCTGAGCTTGTTGAAAAGCCAACGCTCTAATCTATCTTGTCCTAAAATCTTAGCCCGATAGGACAAGAACTGCGCTACCGACGAGGGAAAACCTGAGGCCGTATGAGATCCGCCACCGATCCTCCAGCTGGTCGTCCTCGCTCCGCGGCCCGTATCTTCGTCGTCACAGCTCCGATCCGCACGTGTCTGAGCTTGTTGAAAAGCCAACGCTTGAATCCATCTACTCCTAAAATCTTAGCCCGATAGGACAAGAACTGCGCTACCGACGAGGGAAAACCTGAGGCCGTATGAGATCCGCCACCGATCCTCCAGCTGGTCGTCCTCGCTCCGCCGCCCGTATCTTCGTCGTCACAGCTCCGATCCGCACGTGTCTGCGCTTGTTGAAAAGCCAACGCTTTAATCTATCTACTCTTATAATCTTAGCCCGATTGGACAACAACTGCGCTACCGACGAGGGAAAACCTGAGGCCGTATGAGATCCGCCACCGATCCTCCAGCTGGTCGTCCTCGCTCCGCCGCCCGTATCTTCGTCGTCACAGCTCCGATCCGCACGTGTCTGCGCTTGTTGAAAAGCCAACGCTCTAATCTATCTTGTCCTAAAATCTTAGCCCGATAGGACAAGAACTGCGCTACCGACGAGGGAAAACCTGAGGCCGTATGAGATCCGCCACCGATCCTCCAGCTGGTCGTCCTCGCTCCGCCGCCCGTATCTTCGTCGTCACAGCTCCGATCCGCACGTGTCTGCGCTTGTTGAAAAGCCAACGCTTGAATCTATCTACTCTTATAATCTTAGCCCGATTGGACAACAACTGCGCTACCGACGAGGGAAAACCTGAGGCCGTATGAGATCCGCCACCGATCCTCCAGCTGGTCGTCCTCGCTCCGCGGCCCGTATCTTCGTCGTCACAGCTCCGATCCGCACGTGTCTGAGCTTGTTGAAAAGCCAACGCTTGAATCCATCTACTCCTAAAATCTTAGCCCGATAGGACAAGAACTGCGCTACCGACAAGGGAAAACCTGAGGCTGTATGAGATCCGCCACCGATCCTCCAGCTGGTCGTCCTCGCTCCGCCGCCCGTATCTTCGTCGTCACAAATCAATCTGTACGTTCTTGAGCTTGTTAGAAAGCCAACGCTCTAATCTATCTACTCCTGAAATCTTAGCCCGATTCGACAAGAACCCCGCTACCGACGAGGGAAAACCTGAGGCCGTATGAGATCCGCCACCGATCCTCCAGCTGGTCGTCCTCGCTCCGCCGCCCGTATCTTCGTCGTCACAGCTCCGATCCGCACGTGTCTGAGCTTGTTGGAAAGCCAACGCTCTAATCTATCTTGTCCTAAAATCTTAGCCCGATAGGACAAGAACTGCGCTACCGACGAGGGAAAACCTGAGGCCGTATGAGATCCGCCACCGATCCTCCAGCTGGTCGTCCTCGCTCCGCCGCCCGTATCTTCGTCGTCACAGATCAATCCGTACGTTCTTGAGCTTGTTAGAAAGCCAACGCTCTAATCTATCTACTCCTGAAATCTTAGCCCGATTGGACAACAACTGCGCTACCGACGAGGGAAAACCTGAGGCCGTATGAGATCCGCCACCGATCCTCCAGCTGGTCGTCCTCGCTCCGCGGCCCGTATCTTCGTCGTCACAGCTCCGATCCGCATGTGTCTGAGCTTGTTGAAAAGCCAACGCTTGAATCCATCTACTCCTAAAATCTTAGCCCGATAGGACAAGAACTGCGCTACCGACGAGGGAAAACCTGAGGCCGTATGAGATCCGCCACCGATCCTCCAGCTGGTCGTCCTCGCTCCGCCGCCCGTATCTTCGTCGTCACAGCTTTGATCCGCACGTGTCTGAGCTTGTTGGAAAGCCAACGCTCTAATCTATCTTTTCCTAGAATTTTAGCGCGATTGGACAAGAACTCCGCTACCGACGAGGGAAAACCTGAGGCCGTATGAGATCCGCCACCGATCCTCCAGCTGGTCGTCCTCGCTCCGCCGCCCGTATCTTCGTCGTGACAGATTCAATCCGTACGTTCTTGATCTTGTTGAAAAGCCAACGCTCTAATCTATCTACTCCTGAAATCTTAGCCCGATTGGACAAGAACTCCGCTACCGACGAGGGAAAACCTGAGGCCGTATGAGATCCGCCACCGATCCTCCAGCTGGTTGTCCTTGCTCCGCCGCCCGTATCTTCGTCGTAACGGGTTCAATCCGTACGTTCTTGGGCTTGTTAGAAAGCCAACGCTCTAATCTATCTACTCCTGAAATCTTAGCCCGATTCGACAAGAACCCCGCTACCGACGAGGGAAAACCTGAGGCCGTATGAGATCCGCCACCGATCCTCCAGCTAGTCGTCCTCGCTCCGCCGCCCGTATCTTCGTCGTCACAGCTCCGATCCGCACGTGTCTAAGCTTCTTGAAAAGCCAACGCTTGAATCTATCTTGTCCTAAAATCTTAGTCCGATAGGACAAGAACTGCGCTACCGAGGAGGGAAAACCTGAGGCCGTATGAGATCCGCCACCGATCCTCCAGCTGGTCGTCCTCGCTCCGCCGCCCGTATCTTCGTCGTCACAGCTCCGATCCGCACGTGTCTGAGCTTGTTGGAAAGCCAACGCTCTAATCTATCTTTTCCTAGAATTTTAGCGCGATTGGACAAGAACTCCGCTACCGACGAGGGAAAACCTGAGGCCGTATGAGATCCGCCACCGATCCTCCAGCTGGTCGTCCTCGCTCCGCCGCCCGTATCTTCGTCATGACAGATTCAATCCGTACGTTCTTGATCTTGTTGAAAAGCCAACGCTCTTATCTATCTACTCCTGAAATCTTAGCCCGATAGGACAAGAACTGCGCTACCGACGAGGGAAAACCTGAGGCCGTATGAGATCCGCCACCGATCCTCCAGCTGGTCGTCCTTGCTCCGCCGCCCGTATCTTCGTCGTCACAGCTCCGATCCGCACGTGTCTGAGCTTGTTGGAAAGCCAACGCTCTAATCTATCTTGTCCTAGAATTTTAGCGCAATTGGACAAGAACTCCGCTACCGACGAGGGAAAACCTGAGGCCGTATGAGATCCGCCACCGATCCTCCAGCTGGTCGTCCTCGCTCCGCTGCCTGTATCTTTGTTGTCACAGCTCTGATCCGCACGTGTCTGAGCTTATTGGAAAGTCAACGTTCTAATCTATCTACTCTCTTGTTTTCGCAACGATTGAATCACATTCCAGCCCACAGGAGGGGGAAATCTGAACCCTACTTCTCTCTCTCCTTCCACACACCTCTCTCGGTTTCCGAGCTCCTACCACACACCTCTCTCCCTCCTACCTCCCACCCTTCGAATGAGCGCCCTCCAAGGGGGTTACCCCAAGACCCTTGCTCCCTTGTTTGTTCCCAAGGTCGTTCCCTTCGTCGTTCACAGCCGCCAATTCGGGTGGGCACATTAATGGTCACACTAAACAACTAGTAACTAAAAAGCAATAATTCACTAGCCACCCTTGCATTTGACACAAGTGGGTGTCCCACTAACCAAGGAATATCTAAATCTAAACTTTGACTCCATGCCACATGTGTGTGCATGATCTCAATAAGTGAGCTATTAGCTAATTTTCAAAGGTGCAAAAATC
This sequence comes from Bryoerythrophyllum caledonicum, assembly GCA_963971425.1. Taxonomy (NCBI): domain Eukaryota; kingdom Viridiplantae; phylum Streptophyta; class Bryopsida; order Pottiales; family Pottiaceae; genus Bryoerythrophyllum; species Bryoerythrophyllum caledonicum. The sequence continues at coordinate 32,802,967 of OZ020514.1, read as the reverse complement.
TAATTTAACCTCTCTTAATTGAATTCCCCTTGCTTGGGGTAATTCCTAATTTACTTAGTGATTGATGAAGATTCTTTTCCACTTCTTGTGGACCCTTTTGACTATTTTTTTTAAGGGCTTTTAACGCCCCATTCTTTTTTCTTTTCTCCTCACCATCCTCCTTCTTCTTCTCCCATTTTTTTGGTTTCGTGATTTCTTCATCGTGACCGAATATGGTCTACAACTCGATAGGAGGTAAATTCTTCTCCACTACTACTCATTTTAATTCTTTTCTAATTTTCTTTTGTCTTTTTCCCCTTCTCTCTTTGCTTTTCTTTTCTGGTTTATTCCCCTTTTTTTTTTCTTCCTTTTCGGCTAACTACATAAATTCCGCGATTGCCCATAAATGGCTCCTCTTTTAGTGAGGGGAAAGGCCACTTGGCCATTTTAATCAAGAAACCACGAGCTAGTCCATGGGATAACCCATTTTCACCACTCATTAGCCTTAATGGACCCGACGTGAGGTCCATTCATCACCGTGAGCCGTTTTTGCGGCTCACACATAGCGGCCATCTGGGACAACTCGAAGAGGCAAAGAACCCACTCTTGTTCATGGGCACACGGTCAATATCTACCTTTTTTGTGTTTGACTGACCCATGGCAGTACCAAAATGTGGAGGTCCACTTGTGAAGGTCGTGAACAAATCACACCTTGTACGCTTTGCATCGGTTGTCCGATGTTCGCGTGGGGAAATCCTCGCCGTTCAGGGTTTGAAGTTGAACGGAGTTGTTGGGGAAGACCTCCTTCACGAGATAGGGTCCCAACCACAAAGCATCGAACTTCCCTGGAAAATCCAATCTCCTCGCGTCTTGAAGGAGGACTAGCATTCCCGGTCTCAATGACCGGACCTTGTTCCGTTTGTCGAAGGCAATCTTCCTCCTTCGTTGGATGGCTTCCATGTTTTGGGCGCTCCACCGGCGCATCTCGTCGAGCTCCTCCAATCGTTCTAACCGATCGGCTAAGGACGTGGCCATGGACCATCGTTCGGTCACGGCCACTCGCAGAGAGGGGATCTCGAACTCGATGGGTAAAATGGCTTCAATGCCATACACCAATGAGAAGGGAGTAGCATGGGTGGTCACTTTGAACGTGGTTCGGTAAGCCCATAACGCGGCGGGGAGTTTCGTGTCCCAATCCCTCTTGGAATCGGTGACCGTTTTCTTCAAGATGTTCACGAGGGTTTGGTTGACCCGTTCGGTGTGCCCATTGGTTTGAGGGTGATAAGGGGTGGTCTTACGATGATTGATCTTGAACCGGTTGGTCATGGCTTCGATCACCTCGTTCAAAAAATGCTTCCCCCTATCACTAATGAGGATTTTGGGACATCCGAACCGGGTAATGATTTGCTCGAACAAGAATTTGGCCGCATGATTAGCATCATTCGTTTTCACGGCTCGAGCCTCTGCCCACTTGGTGAGATACTCGGTTGCCACCACAATGTGCTTCATCCCACTAGAAGAGCTCGGGTGCACTTCCCCCACATAATCAATACCCCACTTCTCGAATGGGACCAAGGGCAAGGATACTCGTAGTGGCATGCTCATTCGAAGGTCATTTCGGGCATACCGTTGACAAGCGTCGCATCGCTTGGTGTACTCATGGGCGTCTTGAAATAACGTGGGCCAATAATAACCCGCACGAAGGACTTTTTGGGCCATCAAGGTCCCAGAGAAGTGTCCTCCACACGCACTGTCATGGCAGGCTGAGAGGATCGTGGGAATTTCCACGGACGTCACACATCGACGTAGCAAGCCGTCCACCCCCCGACGATACAGTTTGCCCCCTACTATGGTAAAGTGGCGGCTATGGAGGCGAACCTTTCGACGCTCGTTTTTGGACAATGAGTCCGGTAGAAGGTGGGTGGTGAGGAATTCGGCCACCAGATTGTACCATGAAGGAATGGAGGATACTTTGAACAAGTCCTCATCTATCAAGGCCTCATCAATGGGGACAATACCGGGTTCCTCTGAGAGGCGTGAGAGGTGATCCGCTTGAAGGTGCATCCGCCCCGGGCGGTATTCCACCGTGTAGTCAAACTCCTCTAAAAGTAAGACCCACCTCGCTAAACGACCACTCAAGTCCGCCTTGTTGACAAGGTATTTGATGGCCATGTGATCCACGTAGAACACTACGGGGTTGAGTAACAAGTAGTGGCGAAACTTCTTGACCGAAAAGACCATTGCCAAGCACTCACGTTCGGTGGTGGTATAGTTCTTTTCGGCGGGGTTCAATTGCCTACTTGCAAAAGCAATGGGGTGGTCTTTGCCATTAAGGCCCACCGGTTGGCACAATGTGCTTCCCACAGCCACCGCCGAGGCATCACAATAGACGTGGAAGGGCAATTCCCAATTCGGGGGCCTCAAAACCGGGTAGGTGGTTAATTCCCCGTTCAAGACGTCGAAGGCCTCTTGGCAATGGGGAGTCCACTCGAACCTTACGTTCTTTTGGATAAGCCTAGTGATGGGCATGGCCTTCGTGGCATAGTCATGGATAACCTCCCGGTACCACCCTATGTGTCCTAGGGTTTTTTGTATCTCCTTGACATTCGTGGGGGGGTGTAACTCCACGATAACCTTCACTTTATCGGGATCCGGCTCTCGACCATCCTTGGATACCACGAATCCTAGCAAGACTCCCCGTTCTACGGCAAGGAAGATTTTCTCGGGATTGAGGGCAATACCGGTGAGCCTACACCGTTCAAAATTTTGTCTCACGCACGTGAGGTGGTTGTCCTTCGTGGACTGGGTGCTAAAGTCATCAATGAAGACGGTCATGGATTTATGCAAGAGATCTGAGAAGGCATAAGTCATGGCCCTCTGAAATGCGGAAGGGGCATTACAAAGCCCAAAAGGCATGACCAAATAGATGAACGTGCCCCATGGGGTAGTGAAGGCGGTCTTGTGATAGTCCTCTGGGGCAATGGAGATTTGATTGTAGCCCGAGTAGCCATCCATAAACGTATAAAGATCATGACCACCTACCTCCTCCAAGATGGTGTTGATAAATGGCAAGGGGAAGTGGTCTTTTTGGGTGTGATGGTTGAGTTTCCTATAGTCAATGCACACCCGTAGCTTCCCGTTTTTCTTTTTAACCAACACCATGGGGGATACCCAATCGGATATCTCTACGGGTTTAATGAACCCCGCTTGGAGGAGCTTCTCCAATTCGGCCTTGACAATGAGCTGTAGGTTAGGATTCATACGCCGCTCCTTTTGTCTAATGGGAGTAGTGCCTGGGAGAAGGGGGATGTGATGTTGTGTTACCGCCGGGGGAATGCCCTTGAGGTCTTTGTACGACCACGCAAAAATGTCCCCAAACTCGACCACTAGTGCTTTGTATTTCACCATCTCCTCCTCGGTCAACCCAATGCCCACCTTAATACTACGGACCTCATCCTGCTCATGAGAAACCACCATCAACTTCCAATCATCATCATGAACGTGTGGTTGTTGGGTAGGTCCCTTGTACCAATCATTCGGAACTTGGGGGTATGTTGCCCCCGAACCACTAGCTAGGATACCGGTGGATGTCCTGCGGAAGTGGAGAGATGGGTTGAGAGGGCCTTCGTCTCCCAAAACCTCCAATTCGTCCCCTTGCGTGCCCTCCACATCCATTCCAAACACCGCCGAGGGTTCTAGGTCATCGAGGAGGGGAACTAGGCTAAGTTCCAACCCGGTTTCCCTTCCAATGAGCTCACTCTCCATGAAATGCACGGACATGGCTTCATCCGCGCTCAAGGTAGGGTGCTCCCTCAACCAGTCTACAAATTCCCCGGTGGGAACCCATTCATAAAGGCCCGGTCCCATGCTTTTAAATGGCATTACGTGGGCCTTCGAGGGTTGGGCTCAATCCACCGCCTTGTGGGGCGCAAACCTCACCCGTTTAGGAGGCTCTTTTGATAGTACCTCTTGTGATTCATCCTCCGACGAGCCCATGCAACCACGGCATATTCCTAGCCTACTTGGTTGGATATGGACTGTAGTAGGGTTCTCCGGTGGACCATAGGTGATGTTTGGTTTTGGCCCCCCCCATTCTACCGTGGCATTGGCAATCCGCAACCAAGGCCTACCTAGTAGCAAGGGGTATGCCTCCTTGTTGGAGTGCATTCGGATGACTTGGAAGGTGAGGGAATACTCTACCCCCCCCATGGTCACTTTACAACCACTAATTTGGCCTAACGGGGCCTCCGAGCTTTGATTAGCCATGTTGATGATGTACGGTGAAGGTTCTGTGATGTCAAGGCCTAGTTTCTCCATGGTTGAGAGGGGCATGATGTTCAACCCACTACCACCGTCTACTAGTACATTAGGTACGATCTTGTCCACAATCGAAACCTCGATTTGTACCGCCTTGACCTCGATATTGGGGTGTGCGGATTTAACCCGAGCCGCCAGCCTCACCTTTGCCCTAGGCCTTCGCTTCACCGGAGTACCCGACCTCAGGGACTTCCTCATGGGTGGTGACACCTCTAATAGTTGGGCTATGGTGATGTCCGCTTTGAGGCGACTCAAGTCCGCCCATAAATCGTAAGGCCCCTCTCCCCCTTGCTTCTCGATACGCGGGAACGTGTTTACCTCAAGACTAGGGATTGGTGGACCTTCCCATGGCTCTTGGGGGGTGGACAAGGGTGTTCGAGACCTAGGTATCCCACGGGGGGACTCGAAGTTGGCTCGTTTAGTGCCTTCTACCGCCTCCTTGGTGGTATCGTTTAGGTCAGAGAAGTGAGGTGAATCCTCTTCTGAGGTCTCACCTTCCTCTGGTATAGGTGGAGGGGGGCTTGAGTATCTAGGCTCCCGTCGGCTAGACCGAGTCTGGACTGCCAATGCCGGTAACTCACAAGTTTTTGCTTCCTTGGTTGTGCTCACCTCGTGGAAAACTACATTGAGCTCAGTGAGGGAGGGGCTGTGGGTGGACACGATCTCACTTGACATGGTGGCATAGCGCACATCTTGTGGGCCTTGGTTTTGTTGGCCTCCGTGGTTCTGCTCTAGGTTTTGTTGGCCCCCGTGGTTCTGCCCTAGGTTTTGTTGGCCCCCGTGGTTCTTCCCTTGGTTAATAGGGATGTATCCGGCCTTGGTATTCACCCCCATTGGAGGAGTCTGATTTTGGCGATGATTGTTGTAGTCGTAGTAGAGACTAGGAGGCCTAAGGGTATTATCGGAGGTGGGGTTACGCGCACCTCCCAAATGATCTTGGGCTTGTTGAGGATAGTTCCCTGGTGAAAAGGGCATGGGAATTACCTTATCCGGTCTACGACATACTTGGATAGGGTGATTACCCCCGCAGTTACCGCATACCACCCCACTTTCGACCCAACATTGCCCTGGTGCGTGTCTCTTGCCACACGGTTGATGGATTTCATACCGTGGTCTCGGAGGTCCCCCATAACCTTGGCTTGGAGATGCATAGCCTTGAGGCACGTAGCTAGTTACTGTCGGTGGTTGGTTCCTATGAGGAGGCACATACGGAGGTTGAGAAGCTTGGTGTTGGGGTGCTGCCACCGGAGTGGTACAAAAAGGGTTGGTGTGGCCTGGTTGACCACATTGAGTGCACCATAAGCCCGAAGCATGTCTACCGGATTCTATGGGTAGAGGCGTGGGGTTAGGGACTTGGTTCTTAATCAATAAGGCCATTTGGTCTTGCATGGCCTTGATTTGTTGAGCTAATTGATCCTGGAAGCCCTGTTGGCCTTGAAGGATTTCGTTCTTCATTTCCTCCTTCCATGTGCCCCGCTCCTCATGATAGGTGAGCTCAGGAAGGGCTACTGGTGGCCTAACGTTCAAGGGTGGGGCGTAGTAGTTCCACGTAGGAACTTGTGCGCCTGTGGATCCTTGGTTACGTTCTAAGACTGGTCCCTTACCCTTGGCATGGATGGGTATGAAACTAGGAATATGGTGATCCTCCTTCCTCCACATGCGCTCTTGGTCTCGATCCACCTGCTCTATTAGCCTAGCTTGTGCCTTGGCCTCATCTAACGATGCGGGGCGGACCTTCAAAATCTCCCTAATGGTTCCCTCATTGTTGAACCCTTGGATAAAGAACTGGGTTAAGGTGTCATTGGTGAGGAGGTTTCCCACGAACCTTGTAACCACCAGGTCGAATCTCCTAATGTATGTCGTGATATCCTCCCCTGGACCTTGGCGTAGCGCGGCTAGGGCTGTGAGGGCATTACTTTGACCTACTTCGGGTCTAAAGTGCTCCAAAAAGGCCCTCATGAGGCTATCCCAGTCCTGGAAGGTGTTGGGGGGGTGGTTCCTATACCACTCGTAAGCGGCATCCTTTAAGGTACACGAGAACCACACTAGGAAATACCCGGTGTTGGTGATGAGACAAGTAGTGAGGAGCTCTAGAAACCGTTCCACATGTGCGGAGGGGTCTTCATCCCTAGTTCCTCTAAACGTGGGCAAATTGGGTGGCATAGGCGCCGCCTGTAAGCCTTCGGGTACTACAATTGGTAAACCCCTTGGCTGAACCAAGGGGTTGATGGGAGGCCGAACCGGGGGTGGCCCTCCAGAGGCCATGGTAGGGGCTGAGGTGTTGCCTCGTGGATTCAAGGTGTTGGTGGTGTTTACTGGATCAAATGCACGGATAAAGAAAGATGGGGGAAAAAGAAGGGGAGGAGCTGGGATAGCCTCTAGCTGAACCTCCAAGAATCCTTCCGCCGTGTCCTCAGTGAGTTCCCTAGATCTAGTCCTTTCACTCGCCGGTTCCCACGGTGGTGTGAGGGAAGGTTTTTGGGACCTTGTGGCACGGGACATCTACTCTAAAGTCTAAGAGAATCTTGTTGTGTGTTGATGATGGTCATGTTCCCCCGAAAGATTTTCCATCCAAGGTTTAAGGGTCGTGGGTGAAACTACACGAAGCACGGCCTAATTCGATCGGTGAGTGGATGTTTCCAACACTCCTACTCCCGATTCTATCACGAGGATGGACTGACCCAAAACCAAGACCCAATTTTTAGTGGTGGAGTTTTAGCTCGATGAAGCCGCCGAAGAATCCTATTAAGAACTACCCTCCAAGGGCAAACGACAAAAAGCTAACCGAATTGAGGGATGTCTCCACGAGCATCACCCCGTTGGAAAGTTGTCCCCCAACTGGCGCCACACGGTACAGATCCTTACTGTGGGGCTGACCCAGACCTCAATTTGATAAAAGGTGGGGTTCCTCGGTATCTTTGGTATCCCCCCTTCCACCTTTTACCACCTTGAACTAGGCATTACCCACTAGGAGGAAAACGACTCAATCACGGGACGACATGCAACAAGGTGTGTATACAATGTTATCACTGTGAAGAAGACATACCTCGATGCATCTCCAGCCACCCTGTCACCATTAGTTGAAGTCGACCGTGGACCTAATCGCACTCTATCGATGCTAAGGCCAACCAATAAGTCACATACAATGTTATAGAGGGGGATAACTTACCTTGAAGCAACTCCAGCCAATCCACTTGTTAGCACAAGATTTGTTGCATGCAATTTCGTGGTTGGCCAAACCTAGCGGTTCTAAGGCAAGTGTTCCACACGGCTCAAGTGGGAAATCAGGGTTTTCTAACCCTAGTGTGGTCACCACATCCAAGTTGGTCCTATTTACTACTCGTGGTCCTACAAAGAGGGTGTAGTGCACATACCGTACGCAGCGCTCCTTCCAAACAGCACCCCTACGTCTTGGATGCGTCCACGACTCCAACTCCCCTCCAAGTGGCTCATTCACACATACATTGCCTTAACTTGCAACTTTTGATTCAACCATTCCAATTACACCAAGTTGTTCTTACCTTGGTGGTTAGTCAAGCGCGGGGGGAAGGAAGGGGCGCCCTTGTCCCATACCCGGGCACTTGCACCCTTCCCCTTCGGCCTAGGAGCTCACTGGAATTCTTACGAACACCGTGGGAGGGCCTCAACCTTTCACTCCTAGGCCCCTTGCTCGACTCAAAGCCACAAGACTAGAAGGGGATCCTTCCAACACAAGGTGTTTTGTGGTTAGAAGATCGGGAAACCACACTCCCTTCTAGACCCCCACCTTAAAACACAACTTGGCACGTTCATTCATTCACAAGACTTTCAAACATGCACACAATTGGCACTCAATCAACCATTCATGAGCAAGGTTGGGCACTTACCTTTAAGCCACCCGATGCCGCTCCTTACACCATGAGTCTCTTAGCGTTTGTACCCCTACATCCAACGGTAGAATAATTAACACAATCAAACAATGAGCACGCCTCCTCCCGGCGGACGCACCAAAATGTGAGCCAAATAAACCGCCCCCTAATGGGGTGGCTTATCTTGAACACAAGATCCTACATATGGGATGCAGCCCCTTGTGCAAACATACTTTAACCATTCATACAAGCATGATGACCCAAGGCGTGGTCACTTAAGAGGGTTCGTTAATAATTAGTGATGTGATGGCTGAATTGAGCCTTAGGTTGAATCCAACCTTTAGACAAGCGTAAATTCCGCCTCAAAGCTTTGTTTCCAATGTTTTAAAGCTCCATTAGGTTTAATTTTGCCTTGTGAACTTGATTAGCACCTTAACCACCAATTCCAGGCCCAAGTGCGACCCTAACAGTAGCAACCAGCAGACAGGCTCCTCTTTTTATGTTAAAAGTTTAATTCTTCATTATCTTCGTGATTATGACTCCGTTTTTTACGTTTATTTTTTGTATTCTTATTAGTTTTTCTTGCTTAACACGATGGCAGCCTTCAATTGATCATTTGACTCGACCCTGGACCTCCCAGCCAGCGACCAGCAGTGCACCTTCAACATATGACTTTATTCAAGATCATGCACCACATTCCTATGCATGTATCACATTCATTCACACAAGAATCCACCCCAGCCTTACTAAGAGTGAGCCTCCAGCTGTGTTCACTTACTAATGGCGCTCTAATCGGTTATTTAGTTGAATATATAGCAAACCCTAATTCTACCAAAAAATTGGCAGCGCTTCCGCGTGGTTTTTGTATTTAGAAAATTAGGGTTCAAGTCATATACATGGAATTGAAGAGGTTCGAGGGAGAAAAGAAAAGGGGCTCCTTGAGTTAATTCGATTCACCCTCCATCCTTAGGCTTCGACTTGCTTGGTCAGCTCGTGATCTTGCTCCTCTTGTTCAGCTCGTGATCTTGCTCCTCTTGTTCAGCTCGTGATCTTGCTCCTCTTGTTGGTGCTCTTCACTCCGCAGCCCGTATCTTCGTCGTCACAGCTCCGATCCGCGCGTTCTTGAGCTTGTTGGAAAGCCAACGTTCTAATCTATCTACTCCTAAAATCTTAGCCCGATTGGACAAGAACTCCGCTACTGACGAGGGAAAACCTGAGGCCGTATGAGATCCGCCACCGATCCTCCAGCTGGTCGTCCTCGCTCTGCCGCCCGTATCTTCGTCGTCACAGCTCCGATCCGCGTGTTCTTGAGCTTGTTGGAAAGCCAACATTCTAATCTATCTACTCTCTTGTTTTCGCAACGATTGAATCACATTCCAGCCCACAGGAGGGGGAAATCTGAACCCTACCTCTCTCTCTCCTTCCACACACCTCTCTCGGTTTCCTAGCTCCTACCACACACCTCTCTCCCTCCTACCTCCCACCCTTCGAATGAGCGCCCTCCAAGGGGGTAACCCCAAGACCCTTGCTCCCTTCTTTGTTCCCAAGGTCGTTCCCTTCGTCGTTCACAGCCGCCAATTCGGGTGGGCACATTAATGGTCACACTAAACAACTAGTAACTTAAAAGCAATAATTCACTAGCCACCCTTGCATTTAACACAAGTGGGTGTCCCACTAACCAAGGAATATCTAAATCTAAACTTTGACTCCATGCCACATGTGTGTGCATGATCTCAATAAGTGAGCTATTAGCTAATTTTCAAAGGTGCAAAAATCTAATTTAACCTACCTAAATTGAATTCCCCTTGCTTGGGGTAATTCCTAATTTACTTAGTGATTGATGAAGATTCTTTTCCACTTCTTTTGGACCCTTTTGACTATTTTTTTAAGGGCTTTTAACGCCCCATTCTTTTTTCTTTTCTCCTCACCATCCTCCTTCTTCTTCTCCCATTTTTTTGGTTTCGTGATTTCTTCATCGTGACCGAATATGGTCTACAACTCGATAGGAGGTAAATTCTTCTCCACCACTACTCATTTTAATTCTTTTCTAATTTTCTTTTGTCTTTTTCCCCTTCTCTCTTTGCTTTTCTTTTCTGGTTTATTCCCCTTTTTTTTTTCTTCCTTTTTGGCTAACTACATAAATTCCGCGATTGCCCATAAATGGCTCCTCTTTTAGTGAGGGGAAAGGCCACTTGGCCATTTTAATCAAGAAACCACGAGCTAGTCCATGGGATAACCCATTTTCACCACTCATTAGCCTTAATGGACCCGACGTGAGGTCCATTCATCACCGTGAGCCGTTTTTGCGGCTCACAGGTGGTACAAATAAATGTGGGACTCCGATCCCACATGGTGCCGGAAGTTAACCTTAAATTCCGGCCAAATCAAAAAAGTTAGTTAATTAGTTGCGATAATTCGTGTTAGGATACAGCCTATAGTCTTCATGCAATAATATAGTCTGATGGGCCAGACTATAAACCCTAATTAAGCCTTAAACTGTTAAAAGCGGAGCCGAAGTAGTTACCAAAATTCGGGGGAGGCAGTTGTTCGGAACCGTCAGCCGGAAAGGTCACCTTCAACTGTCATCATGATGCCGTACTAACAGCCCAACTACTTAAGGCTGGAGTTTGGTGGGATACTCTTTCTTCCTTCTTCGTCTTCCCATGTCTAGGTTTTCTTTCTTTCTTTTGCTCTCGCTTCCTCCCCCCCCCTCTTACGATTTTCCAAACCGCTTGCCGTTAGGGTTTGAAACTTAGACGGTTAGAACGGGCGTGCGTTCGTTAGGGAGGGTTTTCGTGAGGTTGGTGCGTTCAGGGACAACCTCAAGAGAACGTGAGGTGATAGGCAGGTCCCATGAAGTCTGTGCCGATGGCAAAGAAGAAGACGATGTATAGGGATGGGCACGGCCGGAGAGACAAGGAGCCGGCAGTTGCACTGCCTTCTTTAACCCGCGTTCTCCCGGAGATACCAGAAGACCCGGACGAGCTCAGCATGCTGAAGAATAGTCTGAAGTACATGGGCTGCGAGGGTTTGCTCGAAGTCCCCTGGGGCATGCGGGAGGAGTACGTCCGGGAACTCAAAGGCACCACGGACGAGAAGTACAAGGGGTTGATGAGAGCCCATCTGGAAAACTGGGGAGTTCCGGAATGGTCCCAATCGTACGACTTCCCGCACCAAGGTGGTGGAATGGCGGGACAAGTTCCTGGCAGACATATTTGCGAGCCCGACGGACCCGAAGGACGGCTACAACATGCAGGACCTTCGGCACTTGGACGCCTAGCTCGTGCTAGGGTTTTAAAACCCTATCTTCCATCCGGAAAAGCCGAAGCGGGTGGTGGCGAAATGGGCCTGCACCTTCCTTGGAACGCTCCGGGGAAAGATCATTGTCGACTGGGGGACGCTGATGACCGAGATGATCAACCGTCTTGTGGCAAATTTCCAGAAGGTGAAGAAATCGGCAACACCGCTGGCCTCATATGTGGTGCACCTTTATGCTCACCACCAGCAGCTCACTCAGGCGGAAGTCCGGAAGTACAATGAAGTCCTTAATTTCCAGAGGTATGAAGGGGACGAGTCGTGTCATACCATGAATTTTTAAAAAAAATTATGTTAGTTATATAGAAGAGGTTAAAATACAGAAAATAGTAGGTGGAAAGGTTAGGGCGAATCTAAGTGTTAATCCTTAGATAGTATTAGGATAAGGAAAATAGAGAGTGCTTACAAAATGCTAAGGGGGATAAATACTGACCCGAGCCCGCACCTTAACCCAACCCATACCGACCCGAGCCCAAGCTCAAGGATCCAAGCCTAAGGACTCGAGTTTAAGGGCCAAGCCCATGGGTACAAATCAACGAACCAGGTAGTAGGCCAGCATTTTCGAGGACGAACCATGAGTAAAGTCCAGAGAAGGAACCTACGAGCCGGAAGTCTACGGAGGAAAGAGGAGACGTCTAGAGGTGCGAGACGCAAGACAGAGACGCGATACGCAAGCCCAAGACAGAAGTCCGAGACGCGAACCCAAGACGCGAACCCGAGACCAAGACGTGAGACCGAGACGCGAACCCGAGTCCGAGACGCGAACTCGAGACGCGAACCCGAGATGCGAGACGCAAGACAAAGACGCGATACAGAAGTCCGAGACGCGAACCCGAGACGCAAACCCGAGACCAAGACGTGAGACCGAGATGCGAACCCGAGACGCGAGACGCAAGACCGAGGCGCGAGACGCAAGACCGAGGCGCGAGACGCAAGACGGAGACACGATACGGAAGCCCGAGACAGAAGTTCGAGACGCAAACCCAAGACCAAGACGTGAGACCGAGACGCGAATCCGAAACGCGAACCCGAGACGCGAACCCGAGTCCGAGACGCGAACCCGAGACGCGAACCCGAGACGCGAACCCGACATGCGAGATGCAAGACAAAGACGCGATATAGAAGTCCGAGACGCGAACCCGAGACGCAAACCCGAGACCAAGACGTGAGACCGAGATGCGAACCCGAGACACGAGACGCAAGACCGAGACGCGAGACGCAAGACCGAGGCGCAAGACGCAAGACGCAGACACGATACAGAAGCCCGAGACAAAAGTCCGAGACGCAAACCCGAGACGCGAACCCGAGACGCGAGACGCAAGACAAAGACGCGATACAGAAGTCCGAGACGCGAACCCGAGACGCGAGACCCAAGACAAAGACGCGATACAGAAGTCCGAGACGCGAACCCGAGACGCAAACCCGAGACCAAGACGTGAGACCGAGATGCGAACCCGAGACGCGAGACGCAAGACCGAGGCGCGAGACGCAAGACGGAGACACGATACAGAAGCCCGAGACAGAAGTCCGAGACGCAAACCCGAGACCAAGACGTGAGACCGAGACGCGAACCCGAGTCCGAGACGCGAACCCGAGACCAAGACGTGAGACCGAGACGCGAACCCGAGTCTGAGACGCGAACTCCAGACGCGAACCCGAGACGCGAGACGCAAGACAGAGACGCGATACAAAAGTCCAAGACGCGAACCCGAGACGCAAACTCGAGACCAAGACGTAAGACCGAGACGCGTACCTAAGACGCGAACCCGTGACCCGAACCCGAGACCAAGACGTGAGACCGAGACGCGAACCCGAGTCCGAGACGCGAACCCGAGACGCGAATCCAAGACGCGAGACCCAAGATAGAGACGCGATACAGAAGTCCGAGACGCGAACCTGAGACGCAAACCCGAGACCAAGACGTGAGACCGAGATGCGAACCCGAGACGAGAGACGCAAGACAGAGGCGCGAGACGCAAGACGGAGACGCAATACGGAAGCCCGAGACAGAAGTCCGAGACGCGAACCCGAGACGCGAACCCGAGACCAAGACGTGAGACTGAGACGCGAACCCGAGTCCGAGACGCGAGACGGAGACGCGATATGGAAGCCCAAGATAGAAGTCCGAGATGCGAACCTGAGACGCGAGACGCAAGACCGAGACACGAGACCGGAACACGAGACAGAAATTTCGAGACAAGAGAACCAAGCCAGCTGAGCGGAGGTGCGAGACGAGAGGTGCGAGTTGAGCGGGTTCCGAGCCAGAGAAGAGAAGACTTGAGGAGTTGGTTCAGAAGTAGGCCTGGAATCTTGTTCCGTAGGTCACTATTCATTAGCGGATTAGGCCCCGATTTGAACTTGGATTTGACTTGGTTTGCCTTGGAATTTGTGTTTAGATGCCTTTTGACTTGGTACGTTGAGTAGGTAGGACGGTGGCCGCCAAGGGTAATTAATGCCGTCGTTTTTAGTTAGAAGGCATCTTATGCTTTTGGCGTTTGTGTGTGTTCTTGGCAGTATAAGTGAGGAGTCTCTTGGCACCTCTCTTCACTGCTTGATGTGTGTATTTGCTTTCAGTTGAATTCTAAACCTACGCTCTGAGAAGACCTTCGATGGTTGGAGAGCTCGGATTGCATACATGACTGTGAGTGCCATTTCAAGTAGTCCACTCCTCGAGTCTATACTAACTATCTAATCACTGTTTCCTTGTTCCATCAAAGTAGATTAGTCCGGGTGGGTGGGAATAATAGGTGAGGTGAGAAGATAGCTAGTAGGGGCGTGACTCCAACTCTAACCGTTACAGTCGTTTCCTTGTTCCATCAAGTAGATTAGTTGGGTGGATGGGAATAACAGGTGAGATTGTACGTGTCTAGGGAAGGACGAGGGGGGGAGTGACGGATGTATGAGGATCATAAGTGAGTCTTGAGTGACCTTCCGGCGTACCGGTTGGTGTCGGTTGTGAAGACTCATGTCATTCCCTGAAACATCCCACTTCCAGCTGCATCGGAGGTGGAGAGAGACTGGAAGGAGGACGAATAGTGGGCGGGTAGGCCCCTTGCTCACTTACATTACGCCGCTCGCAACCTCGGAAACACGGGTCTAACATCCCTTCGGGGGATCTCAGTAACACCATAACCATCCAAGTGAGTGAGTAGAGTTGGAAGGAGAGAATGGGAGGTAGAGTAGCTGTTACTTGTGTCGAACACTAAAATCTCTCCGAGCCCACGGACTACCATCCGTGGTGATATAATCTGTATTCGGGTACTCGTGTACCCCGGATGTCTATAGTCTATATAGCTGTAAAGATAACCCCCCCTTCCCTTAACCGGGCCTAAGACGAGGTAGGCCCCTACCCGAAGGTCCCTACCTTCCGACGAGGTAGGTCCTTACCCGAAGGTCCCTATCTTCCGACGAGGTAGGTCCCTACCCGAAGGTCCCTACCCGAAGGGAAGCACTCGTACGCAGAGCGGGATGGTGGCTGTAGATAAACGCTCCGGCGTTGTAATCTGACCCTTTTCCTTCTTTTGATGTAATTATTGTGATATAGGTAACCTGGTGTACATATAGATGGGTTGTTAGTCGTTGTAGTTCTCCGTGATTCTCTGTGGGAACGATTACCTTAAGGGTATCTTTGTGTTAAGATGTGAATAGTTGCCAACACGTACTACGACAAGTCGGAGGAAGAGGAGTCCGGAGAGAAGGAGCCCGTGCCGGAAGCAGCGCCCATAGGCACTCCGGAAACCGGAAGGCGCCAAAGAGACCTGGGGGAAAAGAGCCGGAGACGGAGAGTCCGGGCATTTGCAGCTCCTCCGCTTCGTCCGGAGAAGATGAGTCCGGACCCTTAGCAGGGACCAGCCGGAAGAAGAGAAAGGTTGACCAAAACGACTCCAAGGGTCAACTCAAGCTCATGGACGAGCTTACACGGGACATTGGCTGGAGAATTGGGCTCCTTAAGGAGATCAACTACATCATCACCACCAGCGTGGAGCAAGTCTTCTGGAGACTGGCCGTCGACCGACTGGAGGACGCAATCACCAGGGTGGAAGAACTTTGGAACCGGGAGACGGATGCAATGGCGCTGCCCACCCAGGTTTCTTCCATGTACAAGGCCGGTATGGAGATGGAGAGGAAAATGAAGCATTACCTCGCCAAAGCAGCCCTAGCAGTGACGGCCTGGAAGCTGGCTGAGGCGAAGGCCCTTGCTTCCGCAGCGGCCCTAACGGAGGTCCGAGCGGCCCTGCAACTTCTGGTCAACGTGATCAACCGGAGCCGGCTCTTCACCGAACTGGTGGAGAAAAAGGAGAAGGTTACCCGGGCCAACATCATCCGGTTTCTCCTAGACCAAGCACAGAAGATGGGTCGGACCTGGAAACAGATGAAGATGTTGGTGGATAACGTCACCGTGGAGCTTCCAGAGGTCCCAGCAACACCCGGGCCGGACAACACCACGACACCAACACGGACCGCAGCCCCTCCGGAACCTCCTGCCAAGTCAACACCTGCTCCGGGCACCTCCGCAAATCCGGAGTCTCTCGACACTCTGTCACCTTGGACGCCAACGAAGGGCATCGTAGTTCCCAATCCGACTACGAGAGAGATCATGAAGACCCTTCCGGATATCTTGTCGCCCCCCAACATGCGTCTGCCAGATCCTCCGGCGGAAGGCGGCCTCCCAGTGCCACCAAGGTCCGTGTCCCGGACGTGGACGCCCGTACCAAGGAGCCCATCTGGAAGCTACAGAGACCTGGTCCAGGAGACGAGGTTTGCTTCCGCGACGGAAACGCCAGCACCTCCGGTCCCGGAAGGATCACCGGAGCAGCCCCCTCCACCGCCGGACGCTAGGACTCCGGTGGTTGTTGTCCCTCCAACAACCGGACCGTCGACCCGGAAAACCAACCTTTCACCTGCAACGTCAAAGAAGGCAAAGGGCAAGTCGCGTGTTCCTGTGGAGATCTCCTCCTCCCGCCAGAGTGGGAGAAATTGGGGCCCAGGTGCTCCGACTTAGGTTAGTTAGGTTTTAGATTCCCTTTGTTTATTTTTCTTGGACTTAGACTCCGGATCAGCAGCGATTAACGATGGGGCCCCAAGTGCACCCGGCTTCTCACGGAGTCGACTGTCCGTTTTGATAAGTTAGAATAGGAATTTCGGAGACGGATTTGTTCCGAGATTTGTGGATCTGAGATCCGATCAGGAACTTTTCTGGATTTCTCGGATCTTTTAGATAAGATCTAGCGGACTTCCTATAGATGGCTAGAAGGAAGGCTAAGTTTGGAAGGACTTAGTTAGTACTTAGTGGTGGGGTTTTGGCAAAAATCCTTCATCTTGTCTTTCTCACTTAGTAATATATTGCACTACTTGTATCAGATTGGCTCTCTTGTACTTTCAGTGTGTGGTATAGACTTTGTGGATAGCGGATCCATTCTTGTGGGAGAAAATGTGTCAATATCCTTCCGGAGTGTGGTGAAAGTTAGTTCGGATAGAGGAATACCGTTCAAGGTCCGTGTCGGGAGATCGCCTGGGAGAGCTAGAGGACTATTGCAGAGGTGTGCCTGGTAGACTCCAGGGTCTGGAAGTAGCCAGGAGGGGAGAGGGCAAACTATAGAGGTGTTCCTGGTAGTCCCTAGGAGAGAGAGTAATCCGTGTTAACATGAATTCCGGTCAAAGCCGGAGTTTTCCCCCAAGATAGGAAAAAGCCCGATGCGTAGCTCTAGACGGAATACTCTGACGAGATAGCACCATCGTCCCCGGAGGATCACAATTCACTCACCGGAATGTCGTTGTAGTCCGGACTTATCTCTGTGTGACCGCATTCGGAATGCCTTCCGGATGTCGTGAGAGTCTAAGTCTAGTAGCAACAATCAATTCATCTAGTTAGCAGAGTAGGAGAGTGGTGTTCGGTCACTATAACTTTTGGACAGTGGGGGTCTAGCCACTTTAAGTCACAAGGCAGTGGGAAATCCAGCCACTTAAACAAAATAGGATCAGTGGACTCCGGCCACTCGTTTAAAAACTCCAGGAGCCCCTCTGAGGAGGAACAGAGATAAATCAAACTACCCTCCCGACTTCCGGAAATTACTTTCCAGAAATCATTGCACGTAATCCGGACTCCGGAAGGATCCCGATCTACCCTACTAAAGTTAAGAAGATAGCTAACCTATAAACGATTGTTGTAGTAAGTTAAGAAAGTGGGAGTATTTGGAAAAGAACATTAGGTCTTTGTGGGAACAAAACCGGAGCGATTACTTTGGGAGCATTTAGTGACGATTGGATGCATTCCGGAGGGATAGTGTCTCTACAAACTGCCATTTTCTGCCACAAACCGTTTTTTGCCATGTCACAACTGCTCTTTCGCGGCACATGCCCAATTTGCTTTTGATTTCAAATGTTGGTATCCAAAATGTGAGTCTTGACTTCCATGCCATCACACATATCATAAATTTTCACCAAAATCCTCTACAGTTCAATGAGAAGAAGTATATTTGTAATTACTATATACTTGTCACAGTTTTAAAAAGTATACAAATATACTTCTTGTGGGAGATCAGAAGTTCGCAATTCTAAAAAAATTTCAGATTACATGCACAATATGTTCTTTTTAGTCATTCCAAATGAAAAATTATGATCAGAGACTTAATTTACTTGTAATAGCAAAAAATGGGTTGATTGTCAAAAATGCTTAAAATGGGGGTTAAATGTTGATTTTTGCTCCAAATTCTTATCGAACCTTCTTTAGCATACAATAATCTATCTTAAAATATAAAGTATTTTCAAAAATATTTTTGTTTTCCATCATTTTCTTCAAAACCTAGTTTTCGGTGCCTTCAAAAAATTGATATATTGCGTAGTATTTTTGGTATATTTTCAAACTCTGTAGTATGCAATATTTTCATCTCGGGAAAGGGTTTGGCCACTTATAGAGCAACATGTGTTATGACAACACAAAGTCCCAAAAATCAGCACTTTGTTCAAGAATTTTTTAGTTCACCTAACATTTTGTTGGCCATGATTTCTCCCCACCTAAAAAATGGACGGTTGGCATTCAACAACAATTGAACAAAGGGCTTCAAAACTAACATACTATGGAGTATATTATTTTTTCCCGTTTTGTACCATCCCTGGCGTACTTATGCCCTACAACGTAGTGGGGAATTTGGCCACTTACACAAAATAGGATCAGTGGCCGTCTGGTCACTCGTTTAAACCTTTCGGAAGACTCTCTGAGGGGGACCAGAGAATAATCAAACTACCTACTAGTTGGCCGGAAACTAGTTCCGGCAATCATTGTACAAATTTTGGACTTCGGAAGGATATGGATCCGTAATACATGAGTGAATAGAATAGCTAACCCATGAACGATTGATTTGGTAGTTTAGTTTTGTGGGATATTCTGAGAAGAACACTAGGTCTCTGTGGGAACGAAACCGGAGTGGTTACTTTGGAAGCATTTAGTGACGATTAAATGCATTCCGAAGGAATCCTGGCTCTACACACTACAACAGTACGAGAATGGCAATGCACCTACGAGTTCGCAAGTGGAGACGTGAAGACAGGTGAGCAGAATGATGAATTTTTGAAGAACGAGTTCACGAAGGCAACAGATCGGAAGGAAGGATTCAACATCGATGACTTACGGCACGAAGACGCCTAGATCGTGGTAAGATTCCTCAATCCCATCTTCCATCTGGAAAAGCCAAAGAGGGTGATTTTTGAATAGGCAGCATTGATCCTGGGGTCGATGAGGGAGAAGATTTTAATGGATTGGGTGTTGCTCATGAGCGATATGGTCAACCAGATGGTGAAAGGCCTCCGGAAGGTAAAAAAGTCTGGGACTCCCCTACCCTCCTACCTCAGCCACCTCTATGCACATCATGAAGTATTTACGGCGGAAGAGCAAGATGCGTATGAGGAACTCCTCAGCATTCAAAACTACGGCGGACCAGAGCCGGCGTCCGACAAAGAAAGCATGGAGGTGACAGAAGTTCCAGCGCCACAACCGGCCCCTTATCCTCGGAAGAGGAGCCGGTCGGCGTAGAGAGAGTCGGCACCCGAGCCCGCTGCATCAAGCCGGCCAACAGCGACACAAGAAGCACATGAAACCACCAGACCACCTCTCAGAGAAGATCGGATACCAGCCGCGGAACCTCCAACCCTCATTGGGCAAACCGGAGCGGATCTTTTAGAGCTCATCTAGCACGTGGCATGGCGGGATGCCCTCGTATGCCAATCGGACGTATATCACATGAGCATCATCGACGGAATCTGGCAAGAGTTGGAACTAGAGAGGCTAGCCAACATACCCACTTGGATCAAGGAGCTCAAGACGAATATCCTCCGACTCCGGGCAATGGAGGATCAGCAGGCTGCCATCCTCCATAGTCACGACAAGTTTGTGCAGCAGCTAGAGAAGACGAAGACGATACTGGCAGAAACCTAGGCTATGCGGAAGGAAGCCGAAGATCGGGCAAATGCCTCCGTCCGTGCCTTCGCAGAGGTCCGGGCAGCTCTGGACTTTCTGGTAACTTGACACTGTCAACCGGAGTCTTTTCTTCATCGAGCGGCTGGAGAGGGAGGATAAGCTAAATCGGGTACAAATCATCAGGTTCCTCCACAATCACAGTAGGAAGATGGAGAAGACCTGGAGCCAAATGCAAGAGCACGTGGGGAACATGTCTCCAGAAGGGCCACTGACCCGGAGTACCCAAGCACCTGAAGAGCGGTCCTTTTTGGTACAAGTCACAACAACTCCGGATGAAGCAAGGCCCTCAGAGGTATCTCTCGAGCACTTCGGAAAGGGGAAGGCGACATGGACCACTCCGGATTCCATCACCCCTATGAATTGGGCACCCCTTGCTTGCCTTAATACGAGCACGATCAAGCATTAGATGGAGCTATTACCCGAGCTGAGTCCTGAAGAAACGCCTCTTTTCCATCCGGCCGGTACCTACTCCTTCGTCATCGGGCCGCCGGAAGTTGACGCCTTTGCTAGCCCGACATCTAGCGGCAGACCCTTCGAGCCCAAGCATGAGCTTCCACAGCTTCGTTGGAGGATCGGAGGGTGCTGCAGTGGAATCCGCCATCAAAACAATCCCACTGGCGGAAAGACCAGCACCACCTTCCAGACCTGGATCCCCAAGTCAATCGGCAGCCATGACACCCCAGAAGAAGAAGACCGACAAAGCTAGAGTGGATGAGTCTGCTAGGCGTACGAGCCCAAGATTCAAGGATGTTGGATCGCCTCCCTAGTTAGATCTAGGATTAGAGTTAGAAAATTCTAGGTTACCTAGATTTGGTAGCAATTAACAATGGGGCTCAGAATTGCACCCGCCTACTAACCAAGAGACTAAGGAATTTTGTAAATGACTTAGAGTTAGAGGTGGTATGTCCGGATTTCATAATGTTCTTGATTTCGAACCCGAAAGTTTCGGATCTCAGATCCAAAAATTTCGGATCTGACTTAGGAATTATCAAACATTAGAAGTGGAATCTAAAATATTTCGGCCGCTATTTTCCAGATTTCTCATGGATAAAGTAGAACTTAAATTAGGAACTTAATTTGTACTTAGTGGATGAGTTTTAGAAACTCATCATCTTGTTTTCTTGTGCTGAAGGCATTTCAAACATCTCACTAGATTTGCTTCCTAGACATTGTGGTGTGGAACGGATCCATTGTGGTGTGTGTTGTTGTGGCGAGTTCTTTTGTAGTAAGTGATATTTTGTTTTGCACTTGAGTAAATTGGTTGGGGCTTGCGTTAGTAGAACGCCGTGAGAGCTCAAGACGTATTGCAGAGGTTATCTTTGTAGTTTCCAGGGTCCGGAAGAAGCCAGGAGGGAAGAGATGTATTGCAGAGGTGATCTTGGTAGTCTCAAGGGCACAGAAGATTCGTGTGAACCCGTATTCCGGTTGAGGCTGGAGTTTACCCCACCAGAGTTGTCATACTCGACGGACGTCCGGTACGCCCGTCCGTCAAATTTGCCCGTCCGGTAGAGCTCTCGCCCGTCCGATACTGTCAACTGAGGGTTGACTTACCCACTAGGTAAAAAACAGGTGACGTGGCAGCCATGTTGGCACCACATCGCTGCCACGTAGGAGAGGGTCATGTTTGAGTAGGATCGGGGACTAATGGCAAGAGGGAGGTGGGGCGGAGACGTCCCCGCCCCAGACGGGGCAGAGGCGGGGACGTCTCCGCCTCTACTAGTGCAGGGGCAGGGACATCTCCGCCCCTTCATGAGTTAGTTAATAGTGTTTAACTATTAACACTATGTTGGTAAACTAAAATTTATGTTTAGTGTTGTATACACTAAATGTGAACCCATACACCAATTGCAAATGAGGCACTTAGTATAGTGACATAATTGCACACTAAATGCCATTTACTACACTATGTATCAATTTTTGTAGAAATAATAAATTTATTTCTTTCACTTGTGCACATTTAGTGTATCAATAGTGTATCAATTGTTATTTGTGCTTGAACAAATGCAAATCTTGGATTTAGAATTTAAGATTTGGACGTATCCAATTTTGATTAAAATATAACGTATGGCAATTGCCAATTACACATATTCTTCTACGAAGATGCCGTATTGCCTATTTAACCACCACATGCAAAACTAATGCAGCTAATTAACAAAAAACTATTGTCGATAACAACATAGAGGCATAGTCTAGTTGTGGGGGGGGTTTCATAATGTGTCTAAAACATCTGGCACAGAAGACCGTTCTTCGAGCAGTTGTTTTTGCAACGCTGTAAATTTTAGCTTCAGGTTTACATATTGCTCCGTATTTTTGGTGGTGAAATACGAAGTGTCTTAATCTTCTTTCCAAATTTTTTCACAAATCCAACCCATCGCAAATGCATCTGCTACCTTGGAGTAGAGGTGTGACCATTGCATGACTTCAAGCGAGTTGGTGGAGTCCCGCGGCCCAAAAACATAGAACAGTTCTGGTGCCACAATCCGTCGCCGCTCTCTCTCTTCTTGAACCTCCTCCTTGAATTGATAACCATACCTTGATGGCTCATTCTCCGCAACCCGACTAGAAAGCCCCAATCGCAAATTCCGATGTACACCGTATCGGGTTTTCACTCATCAAAGTGGAGCAAAACATTCGATGGAGAGATGTCATTGTGTATATAATTGGCGTCGAGGCATTTGCCCACAATGACAAGCAACGATAGCGCGAGGTTCACTCGATTTTGGCGGTAAGTTTTTACCCACCAAAGCTCTTGGATCGACAACCCGGTATTCGGATGCATCTCAATCCGTTCAAACGGCAATGCTTCGTCCACTTTCGAGTCAAACTTGGACCAAAAACTCTAGAGAGATCCCCCATTCCACCAGAGCGTGTACCCTTCCATAGTTTTTGGGTGGACGTACGCAAGTCTAATGATCCCTAGATGCACTACCGGACACCCTCCACCCTCGTTGATGATGTCTTGGCGCTTCTCCCTCTTGTTGGTGTTGGTCAGAGTCTTTCCGACAAAGTAAATCCAACTTGGAATGTTTTCCAATTTGGTTATCATCACCTTCCGTACAGCCCCATAGCCACCCATCGCTTTTTGTCCTGGCATTGGAATCACCTTAACGCAACTTTCAAGCCACTTGAAAGTTCCACCGACGTAGTGAGCCAAAATTTGCTCCTCAATAGTTGCTTTCCAATGAGCTAGTTTCTTCTTACAGGAAGAAGAGTACTATTGAACAAAGATCTAGACCATCTTCATCTTCGCCACCAGTGCATTGTCCTCCATGTTCCAGTTGCTTCCATCCTCCTTCTTCCCCGTGACGTAACACCAGTTCGCAACAATATTGGTGGTTAGTGCGGTCACTTATGTGTCCAACCACTCCGAATGCAACCAATAATCTGAGAAATTAATAAATTTCTCCGATTTTTTAAGGTTTGACATTAATTCGTGTCGCAAGTCAACTGCCAACTTGTGGAATCCCTCTTCGTTGTGGTTCAAATAGCTCCTCATCAACGACGTTTGTAAAACTCGATGGCAATCCCTCTACATTCAACCATGTATTCATGCGGGGGCATGTCCGGATTTGGTGACTTCTTCCGCCTCTTCCCGCTCGATGACGACGGATTCAATGATCCCAAAGCCAACTCCGTGTTGGTGGAAGGAAGCACCGTCTCATCAACATCATCCAAATCCATAGATACTGGGCGCTTCCCCATCGACCTACTTCCTTCTCCCGCCATATGTGATAGTTAACTCCCTACCGTGGTCGAAATTCCAAGTTGATGGTTTTAAATAAAACCGCAAAGAGTCTCGGTACAATGAATGGGCCAAGCTCGATCACCCACCAAACTCACTTTCAGGCCGCAAAGCAAACTAACACGTGAGGCCTAGGGAGTGGACTTGGCAGAGAATAAGGACAAAATGTCTCCTATTTATATGGTGTAGGGTTCTTTCTGCGAAGACGTCCCCGCCCTACCTGGGCCTAGACCAGTGCTTCGTCTATCGGCTATATAATATCGTGCACACCCCTAATTGTCCCCCCCTCACATACTCCCTCTTCATCCACCTCTTAATTGAGTTGGTTGTGGGCGTCGTGTGAGGACTTCATCCATTCGCATCACATATGTTATTCAGATTTTCCCCACCCATGGCCATGCCGGTAAAAATGAATAAAGAAGAACGAGACAAGAGTCGACTACGATCGGGAAACAAACAGCAGAAGAGGTTGCATGTGCTTTGGAATCCTGTTAAATTGACTTTTAAAGGTTGGGAAGAAGTTCCGGAGCCATGGAGTTTCGAGGATTGCGCAAACTTCATCGAGTGGTGCCATATCGACAAGGCTTTCCCGGAGGAGCAACACAATTATCACCGACACTTTCACAAGGAAAATTTATGGAAGTGCACCGACGAGGCGTTCAAAAATCGGTGCATTGAAGTATACCAGGTCTTGTACGACATCCCTTATATCAAACGCAATGAAGTAAATCTCTTCCTTGCGCGAGGTGTCCACGCGGAGGTAAAGTTGGGCAAGAGGGTGGATTGGTCCACCTTGAAAGCCATGGGAGATAGCATAAGAGTTGCTTCTCCGGCGAATGGATTGATTCCAATGGGGACACGGAGGTATCCAGAAGGCGGATTGGACAAATTGATGGCAAAGAATGAACTGGTCGACACGTACGAGACCGATCCCTCAAACACGGATACAAACTCTGACGTATCCCACGTTCCAATCACAAGGAGCCAAAGGACACAAGCACGCACCAAACGAAGGAGGGCGGAACAGACGGTTAACGTAGTCGTTAACGATACCGTTAATGAAGTTGGGGCTCAGGTTCAATCCCCCGAAGTTGTTGATCAAACGTTAAAAGCCTCTACTGGTGCTATTTTTGCTAGCACTATCCAAACCTTGTTGAACCAATTGGAAGGGAAGACGACACAACTATTGTCATTGCGCGATGAGATTCGCAAGTTGAGAGTTGAAGTCAATGATAAAAACATTGTTATTGACTAGCAACGACGTGATATGGAGGAGCTCCGACTTGCCCTACAAGCTAGTACAATGACCACAGAAGATCGGAATCCACAACGGGAGGAGGAAGGGCTTGTACACGTGTCAATCCAAGACAATTCATTGTCGTTTGATGAGGCCCCTACCAACGCAGACAAGGCTATGGTCAACAAAGAAGAGGGTGCGGAGGGTTACGGCGGCAAAGAGCTCGCTAAAGCGCTTGAAGAGAATTCAAGACTACTAAGTCGCTTGGATGTGTTGGTAGAACATTACTATCAATGGAAGTTGGCCTGCGTCTTCACGGTCGATCGGTCCCGACAATTGGTGGCGGAATTCCAAAAAATCAACAACAACCAGGAGAGGGTGTTTGGTTTGACATCGTGGGCCCTCGTAGATGATCTTTTCAAGATGGATGAAATGGCGATGGTGAAAACCGCCGGTGGGCAAACAACCATTGATTGGTCCCGTTACAAATGGGATTTCAAAAAGGAGGTTTCATCCACCCTCGATCATCGGGGCAACCCCATGTTATTGTGGCCACAACCTTCGAGCTTTGTATCCGACGGTACGACTTGCTCAATTTCTCTAAATCCATTTGGTCCAAAAGGTGGGATGCATCTAGGCACTTGTGAGCACTTGTACCATCCATTTTGCTTGATTAGCTTGATGGTTGTACGCCGGCGGTGCTCATTGTACAAGGCCCCTTTTCACGAGCGATTGTACAAACTTTTTGGATTAGTTCCATACATGCCCCCGCATTGTGAGTTCAATGTGACGAACGCTCCTGATCAATCACAGATGTGGGGAAAGGATTTGGTGTGGAGCTGGAAACTGAAGATGCACTCGTTGGATAAGATGCACTTCTCAAACAAGTGGGGTTGGGAAAGGGACCCGGAGCAGATTGTCCGGGTGTGCAAGAATTTGATCCCGTTAAAGGACAAATACGGTCAAGGAAAACGAAATTTCTTCTACCAATGCTTTAATGGCCATTGGGACGAGAACAGGGAGAAATTTCGTTTCGGACCTCATCCACGGCAATGGTTGTGGGCCATTGACAGAGTTCGCATCACAGACGACAACGGGGATCGCATTTCTCACAACGTTGACCAACCAGACCCGCAAGAACTAAAACAATTATTGGAATCAAAGTGGAAAGAAATTTTCCGAAATGACGGAATGGACCTCTTGCTCGATTTGCACATTCCAGGGACACGGCAAGCGCTCGATCAGCTCATGCAATCCCAAATCTTAAGGGCCGTGTTGGATGAAGATGGACCATCGAGGAGAACACGATCGACGTCTCGTATTGGGCTCAGATGAAGACCTCGATATGCACGTAGGGGCACACGACAACGAGGTAGGGGCAAGTGGCACTACTAATAGCCCGATGAATATTGAATAGGTGTATTTTTTGTTTTTGCGGTACCAAGAGACACTTTTCTTACAATGCTTCATCTTTTAGCGTTTAATGTATTTTTCCATTTTCATATTACATTATGGATACTAAAAAAATATGAATAGTAGTGTCTATATTCTACTTGATAATAGTGGTGTGATTATGGATGTACTTAAGCCTCATAAGGATTTGTGCGTTTGTATTAAAAAAAAATGGTGTGGACCAAGTTTTAAACCTCCAAACATTTTTAATCCCTAAAGGACCAAGGCATTTTTGCACCAAAAACACTTCAAAACTGCGAGGCTATAGTATAATGCCTAAAAAGGGAGACAAAACTTTTTTATTTCTACATCTAACCGTAGGATCTCAATAAATACTTCTTTGTTAATGTCCCTACAAAATTTCATAAATTTTAACCGCACGGATTGAAAGGCTTGCATAGCTCCCATGCTATTTACTACTTGGTATCAAATTTTTGCATTAGATAAGGCCTAAATCCATTACTAATGGTAGTTTAGGATGATGATAGTTCCTTATACACCAATTGTTAGAGGTAGAAAAAGGGTGTAGCTTATTCAAGTCAACTATGCTAGTAGTGGAAGCTAACAAACAGGCAATTAACATTTTAGTTTTTAGATACTTGATATGTTTTAGATTGATGATCCAAACGGTCAATATGAAGGTCTACACCACATATTGTTGTGGAAAAAATCAAAAGTATAAAAAGTTAAAATCTCTAAGTTTTATGTGGTAAGACGTTTTTGTTTTTGGTACCTTGCCCGTTTTATTTTTGGCAATATGTGAAAATCTTTGACTTGAGTTGAAGCAATATTTTCCACTAAAGACAAGGAATTTTTTTTTAAATTTGAAAGGAAATAATTTTCTACACTCTTATGTTTGCTCCAAAACTAATAGGGAGCTAATAAAGGTGTTCTTTATTGGAGAGCATGCCGTCAAAGTACAAAAGTTGTACTTTCGATTTCGCCTTCCTCCCTAGAACTAGGGAAAGACATAATCTGCATGTTATTTTAAGTGCATTAGGATCTTGTTGGAACCAAAAATAAATCACCCCATATTTAATTATGCACCCGCCTCATGGAGATGAGGAGAACCTCGGCCAAGCAAGAGTGGCCTCAAACGCCTCCTTGGAAAGTTTTGTGGAAACGAACCCCCCCCAATTTACAAGCACACGTCCCCGCCCCTGCCCTGGTGGGGCGAAGACGTCTCCGCCCCCACCGGATTACTATTTTAATGGAGGGGGATGTCATTTGTCCCCGCCTCGCATACTCCTATCCATCATCTCTTCATTGAGCTGGATGTTGGTGTTGTGCGAGGTCTCATTCATCCATCCACGCCAGAATTTTGCATTCACACGTGCACACCATGTCTTCATCCGGACAATTGGCCAAGGAGGAGCGAGACAAGACCCGTGCACGAGCGGGGAACGCCCATCGGAAGCGGTTGCACGTTCTTCGTAATCCCGAGAAGTTGGCTTTTTGAGGTTGGAAGGACGTAGTGGAGCCATGGAGTTTTGATGATTGCGCAAACTACATCGAGTGGTGCCACATCGACAAGGCTTTTCCAGAGTCGCGACACAACTATCACCGGCGCTTCCACAAGGCAAACTTGAAACATCGCGTCGACGAGGCGTTAAAAAACCGATGCATCGAAGTTTACCAAGTGTTGCATGACGTCCCATTCGTCAAACGCAACGAAGTAAATCTCTTCATTGTGCGGGGTGTTTATGCGGAGGTCAAGTTGGGCAAGAGAGTGGATTGGTCCACTTTGAAGCCGATGCCGGGGAAGGTAAAAATTCCTCGCCTAGAATATGGAATAATTCTAATGGGATGGCACGAGTATCCGGAAGGTGGATTGGGCAAGTTCATGACTGTGATGGACAACACACCTAGCTACAATACTGACACGTCAAGTTCAGATGCAAACTTCGACGGAACCCACGTCCAAGTCGTGAGCAAAAAGGCACAAGCACGTGGTAGGCTGAGAAGGACCAAACGAGCCCTTCACCAACGTTACTACTGACAAGGAGTATTTAAAGGTTTAGAACGTAGCAAATCAATTTTGTGAACAATACTTTTGCTCTAAACATTATATGATTTTAAATATCCTTTTTGTTTGTAATGGTACAATTTATTTAGAGAACTTGCACGTTACATTCTACTCGAGGCGTATACTACCCGTTATGGATGGGGACTTGCATAGCTCACAAGCTATTCACTACTTGATCTAAAAGGGAACTAATAAAGGTGTTCATTACTGGAGAGCATGCCATCAAAGTACAGAAGTAGTACTTTCCATTTAGCCTTCTTATATAGACATAATGTGCTTATTATTTTAAGTGCGTCGCAATCTTGTCGGAACCAAAAATAAGGCACCCTATATTAAAACCTCCACCCTCCTAATGGAGAGGAGGAGTGCCTAAGCACCCAAAAAGCCCCAAAGGCCTCCTTCTCCTGGGTTGCGGAGATGTCCCCGTCCCTTCACGGGGTAAGGGCGGGGACGTCTCCGCCCTGCCCTGGTGGGGCGGAGACGTCCCCGCCCTTAATCGGGCAGGGGCGGAGACGTCTCCGCCCACCAGGGCAGGGCAGAGACGTCCCCACCCAACCAGGGCGCGGCAAGGATGTCTCCGCCCCTGCCTGAGTAAGGGTCGGGACGTCTCTACCCCTTCACCGAGACGTCCCCGCCCTTAGCGCGTCAGGTCCCACCCGTTCTTGGCTCGTACATAAAAGGATCGGGGAGGGTCGTTTGTCCTCACGCTTGTCACCTTGGCCTCTATCCCTTGGACCTCAATTCAGTTTGAGCTCCTTGCGAGTCTACTTGGGTGGCAGGCGGCACAGGTATGCGGCTGAGGTGATGTAAAAATTGGTTCACGCAGTGCACCAGCGCTAATAGACCTCAAATTTTCACATGATTCTATACTACAACTAGCCCCGTATTTTGGCTTAGACGGGACTTGCACATTATTTGGCATTACCCGTGAATGCAATGGGAAGTCAAAGGAAGCAAACAAAAGAATGGGAACCTTGGTACAATTTTGGTGACAACGGGGGCAAAGTGAGTTGTGTTTTCTGCAACTATACTTTTAGCTACAAACGTGAGCGTGCGTTCGCTGACTTTGGATATGGCGCCAAGTCAAAGAGGTCGATTTGTCGTAGCCTACCTCCCTATGTGTGAAGTCGATTTGCCAATTGTGGAAACATTGTTCTGCAACGAATGATGGTCGGGGACATGTATGGCGGAGATTCAGGTCCGAGTGGTCCATCAAGGGCACCAACTATTGACACTTCAAGCCAATCCGACGCTCAAAATAATGTGGCGTGTGGGATAACAAGTGGGCCTCAGGAAGGAGTGCCTAATCTCTGTGAAGGAAACGACCGCGAACATGTGTCGGGTGGTCTTACCGCCTCGAATTCCACTAGATCTAGGCAACTACATCAACAACAGATGCTTGATGCTTTTAACATTGCAAAGAGGAAGGAACTTGATGAGAAGTGGGCGACCTTTTTCTATCAGGCGAATGTTCCTTTTAATGTGGCGCAAAATCAGGCGTTCATCGATGTTGTGAGGGCAACATCCGTGGCAAAGTTTAGTACACTCCCCCTACATATCACCAGTTGAGGACTAGATTGATTGAACCTAAGAGGTTGCAAATTGAGAAAGAGATTGAAGCCAAAGTTGGTTTTGCAATGAAGAATTATGGGGTGTCGATATGCACGGATGGTTGGGATGATGTCCACCGGAGGCCCCTCATGAATTTAATGATGTCGTGCCCCACTGGTGACGTATTATTGGGGAGCATAGACACCAGTGGTGAGAAGAAGTCTATGCGGTACATAGCGGACCAAGTGAAAGTTTACATTGAGAAGGTGGGTAAAAAGAATGTGACAGAGATTTGTACAGACAATGCTCCCAACATGCTTGGAGCGATGGATGATATTATTCTCACATACCCGCACATTCACAAGCAGGGGTGCATGGCACATGCATTGGATCTCATGCTGGAAGATTGGGCGAAGGTCCAAGAATTTAAAGATTTAATAGAGAGGGCAAAGAAATTGTGCAAATATATTAGAAACCATCATTCGACAATGAGGACACTTCGTGAGTTGAGTCCAAACCTGCATATTGTAGTGCCCACTGAAACCCGCTTTGCTTGTAATTTCCTTATGTTGGATCGATTGGTGAGACTCAAAGGAGTGTTGGAGTAGTTGAAAGACCACCCCCGTGTTGTAAACTACTTTGCAACCCTACGGAATAGACAGAATGGAGAGCAAGTAGCAAC
Organism: Bryoerythrophyllum caledonicum; assembly: GCA_963971425.1. Lineage (NCBI taxonomy): Eukaryota > Viridiplantae > Streptophyta > Bryopsida > Pottiales > Pottiaceae > Bryoerythrophyllum > Bryoerythrophyllum caledonicum. The sequence continues at coordinate 32,772,345 of OZ020514.1, read as the reverse complement.
CACTTCCCGTAATGTGGTAATCACCATCGAAGATGTGGCCTTTTGGAAACGATGTCAGAATTACGTGCACATGACTGGGGATGTTTTGAAGGCATTGCGTGTGTTTGATGGCCGCGAACCAGCCATGGGTCGTGCGTGGCTCGTGATGCATAATTTGCGAGAACACGTGTATTCTTTGAGAGAGTTATCTTTTACTCTACGAGCTGACATAGCATCCACTCTTGAGCAATCTTTTTATGCTTGGTGGCAAATAGTTTTTACCGATGTTCACTACGCCGGGGCTCTTTTGAATCCGTACCTCAAGGATAATGTGGCGCTTAGGGCTGACGGAATCGCACAAAGAGCATTGAATCGGGTTGTTCGCAAAATGATGGAGGTATTGGAAGTCTCATATGACGACGTCCAATATGAGTTAATACAGTACGAGGAGGGCACATGACCATATGGCCCTACCGAGGCATCTGACATCCGCCAGACAAAGCTTCAACTCCACCAATGGTGGGCCAGGATCGCAGACAAGGCATTGTCTAAAATAGTTATTCGTATTCTAGCCCTTATGTATTCAGCTAGCTTTTGCAAACGAAACTGGAGTATGTACTCGTTTGTCCACAACAAGAGCCGAAATCGATTAGCGGCAGAAAAGGCTGCGTCATTGGTGTATATTTATACCAATAGCCAATGCCTTCAACAAAGACCAAGGGCCGATCCCGTTCGAGCGTACGATGCAAATATTCACTCGGAGGATTCCGACCCAGATGCCCTGGAGCCGGTCCGGGTGGGTGAACCTAATCGTGAATTTGATGTGTTGATAGCCGAGGAAGAGAAGGAGCACAATATGGCAGCTCCTCGCTCTCAGCTGGAGTACCGTGGACACCCTAATCTTTGGGCGGAAGGCGCCAATCATCTTGAGGAAACGAGAAACTATTACGGAGGTGATGACAATGTGGAAGAAGAATTGGCTCAAGGTCGTTGGGGACCTTGGAATCAAAGTCCTTGTCGCAGTCCTTCGCCTCATCTTCCTCAAAATGAGGGCATTCATGAAGTGCAACCTTTGTCTACTTCCTCAGAGAGCGACATCCCAAATGTGACTAACCTTGAAGAGCTTGAAACAGGGGGGGGCAATGTCGGGAATGTTCGCGAGGAGGACAATTCCCCATCAGACTATGCTGGTGGAAATGGAGATGGCGACAACAACGGAGCGGGAGAGAACGTAGTAAATATTGTGACTCAAAACAACCAAGGATCTGTTGAAAACCGGTATGGCCAAGAGAGCCCTATTGGAATGGGTGCATCATTTCACAGCACTGGAGTCGTTCAAGGAGACTCTAACGCAAATGTTGTAAACACAACAATTGTAGGGACGACTCCAAGAAATGAAAGGGTTGTTAACCAGCGTTGGCGTTTTGACCTGGAATATATAGACCCCGATGATGCTTTTGCATTCACAGAGGACCTTGAGCCACAACCATCTCCGGTTGTGGTGTTGCCTACGGTTATCAATGACCAGAATGCACCAATGCCGCCTTCCCAGAATTCCTCTTCTCCCAGAACGGCGAATGCCATGTATGGACCTTTTCAACGAAGTGTAGGCGTTGAGGGGATGGATCTACACACTTCCGCTACTACTACCAGAAATGGCAGACCCCCTTTGGCCGCTACAAGGATGCCGCTTCATCCAATGGGTCAATATATACAACCCAGTGGAAGGACTAATGCTTGTGGAGGGTCTAGAGGCCGTGGAGCGGCTAGAGACCGTGAAGGAAGAAACAACGGCGAAGCATCCTCCTCAAGGCATCGTAGACGTCCCCTCCTTGGAATAGGGGCACGAGATCCGAACATGGTTGTACAACCGTTTTTGGACACGTATGTTCCTGGACGCTCTTCAACAACTCCGGCGTTTGTTGTTCCGAATCGAGCAGTTCGTCCTACCAGCGGCCCAACCATAGATTCCGACGGCAATGATCCTCACGCACAACGACAAAAGGGATTCAGACGCTCGCGTTGTGATGGTAAAACAGTCGTAGAGCTTCGCAATGACAACTCTGAAATAGAGGGCTTTTGGACGACTGATGGTAGCAATGAAGAATTCTCAGATGAGAGTAGTGAAGGAGCTGATGATGACAACCGTCCAGATTGCAATGAGGCACCAAATGATGATGATATCGTCCTTCGAGATGCGGTTATGGGTGGCCCGTCCACCGAAGGAGTGCGCAGATCAGGCCGTTTGAATAATTAAAGGACAAGAAAAGTAACTACATATATGTCTGCGAAATCAAGAGAGTTGTGATAATTCATAGAAGAAGCTAGGAGAGAAAAAGGTTTCTTAGATAACTACAAGATATTACTTCGTTTGGAAGTATGAGATTAGAGAATTGTTGTTTTATCGTGAAACTTTTTTATATAATAAACATATTTTGCTTCCAGACATTAAGGTCTCTCCGCTCAATGATACAGGGGCGAGGACGCCTACATGAGGGGCGGGGACGTCTCCGCCCCTCATGGAGACGTCCCCGCCCTAGTGCCACGGTGGCGTGACACGTCCGTATGTGACGTGGCAATCACAGTAAAAATTTCTTACTTGCAAAAAATTACTGGGCACACTTCGGGCAATCCGTTCGAACCGTCCGTCCGTGCCGTCCGGACCGCCCGTCCGGTTGTCCCGTTCGATCACCTCAACCCGTCTGTTATGACAACCTTGACCTCCACAATAGAAAAAAGCCTGATGCACAGATCTAGAAGGAGTCTTTTTTTTGTAAAACTATAAAACTTGCTCAAGAGAATCACAACCATATTTTCCGGAATGTCGTAGTAGTCCGGACTTACCTCTGCGTGATCGCTTCCAGATAGCCATCCGGATGTTGTGAGAGTGTATGTCTAGGAGCAACAATCAGCCACCGGTTAGCGAAGTGGGGAGAGTTGGTGTCTAGCCACTATAAGTTCCGGGGCAGTGGGTGTCTAGCCACTTCAAGCCACAAGACAGTGGAGAATCCGGCCACTTACACAAAATAGGATTAGCGGCCTTCTGGTCATCCATTTAAACCTTCCGAAAGATTCACTAAAGAGGAACAGAGATAAAACAAAACATCCTTCCAACTGTTTGGAAATAAGTTTCGGAAGCTATTTTAAGAAGTCTGGAATCCGGAAGAATCCGGATCTGTAGCAAATAATGAAAAGAAAAGCTAACTTGTGGACTAGTTTTTGGTAGTTTTAGTTGTCGTAAGATATTTGGAAAAGAACATTAGGTCTATGTGGGAATGAAATTGGAGCAGTTTTCTTTGGAAGCATTTAGTGACAATTGAGTGCATTCTGGAGGAATACTGACCCAACGACTTGCAACACTGCATGTCTGTCAAAAGATCCTCGCCCCTTAGAAAGTCCTAAAGGCTTTTGCTATGAACTTAGGATCACCAAAATGTTGGGCAGATCTTAAACAAAGTGTACCTTTGTCTAGACCTTTTCCTATAGTGCCTCCCTTTAATGATGCTCGATACGAAGTGATCTGTATGAAAGTCCGGGTTAGGTCATCCACTGTATCCGCATATAAACACGTCATCATATTTTCGGATAGTTGGAGCGAACAATTGTGGATTGTCTTCGCAAGGTTGCAAGATGGCATGTCAACTTGTTGGGTGACTGTGAGGTCGTAAAAAGAGACACCAACTCTCATTAGTGGATTCACATCTGAAATTTGAACAAACAAAATAAACTAAATGAGACCTGGAAAGAACTTACAAGCTACATTGCGCCACCTCATTGTTGATATTAAAAATGCCAAAAAACCATCCAATCTTCAAGGGCACGACGCCCGCTCTCGGTAGAGGCTCTAAATGTCACCCAGCCCCCTCAAATGACATTGTATTATGCTTCAACCTCTTCTTTTAATTTAGCATTCATCCATATCTTGCAAAGAGCAATGTGTTGATCTTGGAAGGAAAGGAGAATGCTCCACGTGGTTGTTCATTGAAGGCACTTTATCCAATGGAAGAAGCATGTTTGTTCTCTATTTTCCATAGGCACGTCCTTGTCGCCATTGCCATACACTTGCCGAACAGCGTGCCAATTTACGTTGGCACTATCACCCTTGAATCCTTTGAAGTTTGTGTCCTCCACTTTGTGCTTTCTCATAGTAACGTTGCGGTTCTTCCAAAACAATTGTTGTGCTTGGGCATCCTCCGATTGCATACCGCACATGGTTATGATTATCACTCTAGAAAACGTACTATCGTACAAATGGCATGCCATGGTAGTCCAGTCTTTGACCCGTTTGACGTGATGAAACATCAACCCACAATCTTGGAGGTCTCTAGCGGGTTGCATCCGCCTAACAAGGTCAACACCACTACCATGGCGATCGACAGGCATTTTAAAAACAAACACTTCACCTTTGGATTGGCCCAGGAACTTGTTCTTGAGGATGATGTCAAACTTTCATAACTCTTTCAGCTCCATGATGTTGTCCATTATCTCCTTTTCTCCACTTTTGAAGCGTTTGCAGGTTGACACCAAATTCCGTATGCTTGGCGATGATAGAGTCTCGAACAGATCTAGGACAACATCCATGAATGCTCCTTCAAGGTTTAAAGATCCACACCCGGAACGGATGAGGTAATCTAAAAGGTAATTCTTGCTTGAAGCCATGATGATTGTGGAATTAGTAGCTTTTGGTGTGCATTGGACTTCCCTTAGCAACGCACTGATAACACCATATTCATTATATTGGGAGATTGTGAGCCTCCCAATTTAATACGTATGATGCTCTTGAGCTCTAAAATGTACCCACTATGCACATTCAGCTCGAGTCGAGCTGAATGTGCACTAGATCAAAATCATGGAAATCTCCCAATATAATGAATATGGTGTTTGATGGATCACGTCCATTGCAGTTTGGTCAATCCCTTTCGAGATGGAATGATGGTGATAAATAAAATGAATGGCAAGTTGGACGCGTAATAGATCGGTGGACATCACATAATAAGTACGTGTATTCCAAAGGGCCAAACAAATTGGGAGGGATTAACAAACCTTACATGACATAGTTGAATTTGGTGATAGAGCGCCATTGACACTTGACGGAGATACGGCAAGACCACTCCTCTTGATTTGATTTGAGTGACCTTTGTTCTTGCATCTAAAGTCATAATCAAGGTCCGAGTTGAGTTGGATTGCCTTCTAGAAGTAGAGGCAGTTCAATGATCATGTCTCCATTGTACTTTGGAGGTAGGTACTTGACAAGTGAAATCTCTAAACTATTAAATTTAACGCGAGCCAACTTAGAGCGGGATCCCTTTCTAAAACAAGTCTTGTGGACATACAGAATGATACTGCATATACTTTAGACTTAGGATGGACAAAAGGCTTTCCAAAAGAAAGTAATGGAGACATTAGCGATGTGCTAGGGGTTTGATTTTACTCATCAAGTTGACCTAGGTTTTGTGACTTGAGGGTGTACAATGATTCCTCCAAGTTCACAAATGATATCATCATCCCTAGTATCACTAAAAAGCTGAACGAATGGACTAGAACGTGTGCCCTAACTAGGAACTAGCACCATATCGCCAAATTCGGAATTAGGAGTGATCGCGGCACACGATGCATGATTAGACATTTGAGCATCTGTAACACCATAAACTTTGAAAGAACCATGACACTGATTCCACACAAATACTATTTTGTCTCGGTCCTTCACTTGGTAAATAGAATGTTCTAGAGCTCTTGAACTATCAAATACCTTATGTTCAACATGAAAGGTTCCAGTCCTAAACCAAAAGCAAATGTTAAGCAGTGCCTCGGGAACATCAACACTGCCTTCTTCACCAACAAACATGACAAGCAGAATACCTCCATGGTGAGATGAGAGCAACGTCATGGGCAAGAACTCTCAACCGCGAAGGAGTTAGAACAACTACTAATAACGTGAGCCGGTGTACAAAGAAAGAGCTCAACTTGTTTCCTTAGCAATTAAGTGAGGAAGTCCAAGTTGTCCAATTATGGCAAACCAATGTATTCATGGTCTGCCAAATCCACTTGTACTTTTTCTCATGGCTCCAAAATTAATATAACAAGTTTTTAAACTAAAGCAAAGTAAAGAATATACAAATTGGAAACATTGCCAATGGTATCTCCTAGGTTAACTGTGTAGCCCTTTAGGAAAATTTCACACGTTTTGTTGTTACTCCAGAAGTACACGGTACGGATCTAGGAATACAAGGCCTTTGACGGCGGAGGCAATCAATAGAGATGGTGTATCTTAGATTTAGATGCACATTTCAAGTTCAATTAAAGGCAGGAAATATTAATTAGAATAGCTAAATTGCATGGGCCATTCCAATTGCAGTTGAGAAGAATAGATCAATGAATCCAAGGAATATAACTATGAGGTACTGTCAAGTCGTACTATGTCACCTTTGCAAATTGCCGAGGTGAATGCAGAATGGTGAGCAATCAATGGAACTGACTGCTGAGGATGACTAGCAAGGGTGGACAAAAGAGACAAAGTACGCATTACTCTAATCCAAAGGGGGAGAAGGCACATGGCAGCAATGACAACAAAAGGCCCTCTTAGCTGAACAAAGTCGTGAAGATGGGACGTCTAAGCGGGGTGTGCAACTTCGAGATTTGTCAGGTATTGCATACGCATTGCAAACGGAGCAATGCACGGGCCATGTATGTGTCTTATCTGTATAGATGATGGGCCAATCCAAGTCATCAATTATTTTTTATTCACCATTACTTACTTTCATCATCAGTAGGTGACCAACACTTTTGGGCATTGCTGTGAGGAGGGAGGGAAAGAAGAGTTCATACAAAGTTTTGTGACGAGTAATTTCTTGAGACCAAACGCATCAAAACACTCAATGCAAGAAGATATGGTGTTGACGCCATTCAAGAGGACTTTAAATGTCAAAGTAGGGACACAATATGGCACTCGAGAGCGAGGATAGTTGTTGCGGTTCGTAGAGTGAGTATTCCTCCGAATAGCACTTAGTTGTAGCTAAATGAACCCAAAGTTTCTGCTCTAAATTTGTTCCCACAGAGACCTATTGCTTCTTCCCTAAATGATAAGTAGTAAAAACTAACTACCTACCACACTCTTATCCCCTGGTTAGCTTTCCTATTCATCTCCTAATCTACTATCTGGATCCTTCCGGATTCCAGAGTTCTAACACTCAGCTTCCGGATCTGTCCGGATCCCGGATAACTTCAGACGGAGCCTCTTCCGGAGTTTTTAAGCGAGTGCCCGGGTGCCATTGATCTTGTTTCGTGTAAGTGGCCGATTCCCAACCGTCCTGTGACTTAAAGTGGCTAGAAACCCACTGCCCCGAAACTTAAAGTGGCTGGACACCCACTCTCCCTACTCCGCTAACCGGTGGTTGATTTATTGCGCTGGACCGACACTTTCACATCATCCGGATGGCCTTCCGGATGCGGTCACACAGAGGTGATCCGGACTACAACAACATTCTGGTTGATACTACAGTGGTTCTACTAAATGAATGTCGTTGTTTTGTAAATAGACTTCCTTCTAGACATACACACCAGGCTTTTTCCTCTATCGTAAGGGGAAATTCTGGCCTTAATCGGATTTCAGGTTCACACGGAAATTCCGTGCCCTAAGAACTACCAGGCCCACCCTTGTAGTACATTCCTTCCCCCTCCTGGCTACTTCTACTCCTTGAAGATTGCCAGGTCTCTACCTAACCTCCCCTACAGCTTTTCCGGGCGGTCTCTCAATGCAAGCCCCAACCGGTTGTTCTAGATGCAACCCTTGCGACACTCATACATAAGATCTAAAATCATAATATACCAACCACAATGGATCCGCTCCCTAACAGAAAAGAAGACTAAATCACCACAAGTTCCAGAAGAGAAAATGTGATAGATGGAAAATGTTCTTCATGAGAGGAAACAAGATGATGAGCTGATTAAAACTCATATATTAAACACTAACTAAACTCCCGAATCTAAAAGCCTATCATATCCGCTTGAAATCCAGGAAATCTTATCTCTAAAATTAAAAAGATCTTATCCCTAGAAATCCGGATTTCATAACTTAGATCGGGAATTTATGGATCTGAGATCCGGTTTTTCCGCTTCTAAACCAATTTTAGGGTATTTTTTTAGCCTATGGTTTGGTAGCCGGGTGCAACCCTGAGCCCCATTGTTAATCGCTACTAAACTGAGTTGAATAAAGACCCTAACTATGGAGTAACCTTGTTCATCTTTCAAAGACTCTTACGCCTACGGGTTACCTCCTCTGCGGCCACACTAGCCTGTGGCTGCTCCGGAATGGGCGTTGGTGGCTCCGGCGTAGACTCGGGCTCCGTGTCCTTCTATCCAGAAGGGGTTTCTCGATCCTCTGTTGTTGGTGCACCAGTCTAGGGTGAAGGCGACCGGACTTGAGGGTTGGGTAGGTCTCAAAAACTTCCGCTAGGACTGACATCCATGTTAGTTGTTGCTTGGCTACAAAGTGGAGGGGTCGTCCGGGTTTGATCCGGAGAGGGGGACTATGACAGAATCCGGAAAGGTATAGGGGTTTCTTGTGAGAAACCTTAAGGCATGACGGTCAGCCACTTCTGGAGGGTCTCCTTGCTTGGGAAGGGCACCGTGCTCCAGCTCATCGGAGAGGCTAAATCCGGAGTCCCAATGAGGTCATTCAAACCCTCGCTCGGCATCTATGGTGTTTTGGCCGTTGGTCTGGGTGGAGTTCCAAATGGCCCAACTCTTGTTAGTGTCGCGAAGGCTGCCTTCGGAACTGGAGCCTCGGATTGTGCCTTTGGAGTTGCGGAGGTCGGGTTCTTCACCAGCTCATGCATCTTGCTCCAGGTCTGTTCCATCTTCAGGTTGTGGTCGAGGTGGAACCGGATGATCTGCCCCCTATTATGTTTCTCATTCTTCTCCAGGCTATGGTCCAGGTGGAACCGGATGATCTGCCCCCTGTAATGTTTCTCATTCTTCTCCAAGCTCTTAGTGTAGAGGAGAGCCTGGTTAACTGTATCTACCGGAAGTCGAGGGAGGTGTGAACCTCCGTCAAGGCCGGAATGGTGGTCCGGACCTTTGCTTCCGCCTCGGCTCTCGCTTGTAGGGCCGCTTCTTGCGCAGCCTCCGCCTGCTCCACTTGCTTCCAGAGCTGGACATTGGTCTGGGTGAGGGTGGTTTGCTGCTGCTCCAGCTGCTGGACTAAACCCTCCTTGGCCTTCAACTCTTGTAGTCGTGAAAGATGATCTACGGAGTCATTTGTCCCCACTTCCTCCATGATAGCCATGATCATGGTTGTCCGCTCCCGAACCTCTACTTCTTGGATTCTTGCCCACCAGAGTACATGTTGGCAGAGCTCCGCGACGTCCTTTGAAATGCGGCTGGTCATTGTTGGGCCAAAAGTCGGTCCCGGCTCTACTTCGGAGCTATAGGATTCGGCCGCTGGTGCTTCGGAGGGTGGTACCTTGGTCAGGCTCTGAGTCTCCATCTCTGCCAGAGGCAGGCTCGGACCTGTGGTTTTCGGAGTCTTCTGGATTGACCGGCTTTGCTTCCGGGATCTCTTGGTGATGAGTGGGGATGACAACGTCTGCAACTCTGAGTCTTCCAAAACCTCCTTCTCATCGTCCGTCTCCAACCCCCCGTAAGACTGGATACTTAGCAGTTTGTCATACTCGTCCGTCTCCAACCCCCCGTAAGACTGGATACTTAGCAGTTTGTCATACTCGTCCTGCTCCTCTGGACTCAACATCTTCCTCTTGGCGTACATATGCGCCACATAAGTTGAGAGGGGCGTTGTTGTCTTCCGGGCCTTGGAAAGGTTCTTGACCATCTGGTCGACCTAGTCTCCTATCAAGACCACCTAGTCCAATGTTTGCTTCTCTCTCATCACTCTCAGGATCAGACTAGCTAACTTCGCCACTATGCGCTTTGGTTTCTCCGGATGGAAGATAGGGTGTAGAAAAGAGACAACTAGCTTGGCGTCCGGATCCATTAGGTCGCTGGCAATGTACCCGTCCTTAGGGTTAGCCTTCTGTAGGAGCTCTCCTTTTAGAAGGTTGTGGTCGCGTTCCTCCACCTTCGGTACCCCCGGCCGGAGACTGTAGATGTTCGTCCAGATCGCTGTAGACCATCCTTCCGCATGCGCCCGGATGCGTCCTTCGTACTGGTTTGGCGACATGCCCACAAGCTACGTCACCATCGCTTTGCGCTGGAATGCCCATGGCACTTCGAGAAGTCCGTTGCAGCCCATCACCTCCAAGTAGCTCTCTAAAACCCTAAACTCTTCTTCTGAAGTTGGCCACTCCGGCGCCACCTTCTGGAGTAGTAGGTTTCCGGCGGTTAGAGTCTTGCCTTTCTTCCCCGCCATCCGGCCCCACCTCTTGGTGTGCTTGCGCCTCGCAATTGCTGCAGGAACCCCGCACGCAGTGACCTCATAAAGTCTCTCGAGTCTAGACTACTTCTGTACTAGAGAATCAGAAGACAAAAAGCACAGAGAAGCAGAAGAGCACGGAGCGCAGGAAACGACAAACTGGAATGCTTGCGCCCTCCGCTGGCAGACCCGTTATATATCTAGCGTGATGTACGGATACTGTTGGGTTCATGATGGTGGTTCCAAATCCGGATATCGTCTGGTCCGGATCAACCCACTATAAGAAACCCGTGTTTTTTGTGATGTCACCTAAAATCGTAGACGTTTCGCCGGACATTAACATTTTGAAAAGTGACATCTAGAAAAACATGAGAATTAACAGGACGTTGTAAAAAACATGGAGATGTTAGTTGGCAAACGTGGGCATGTCAGCTCCCAAACATGGGGATATTAGCTACCAAACGCGGGGATGTTAGCTACCAAACATGGGGATGTTAGCAAGGACACGCAAAAATGTTCGCAGAAATGTTAAGGTAAACATTGTCTATTTTGAGTGCAATTTTTGCCATGTTTTTGCATGTTTCGGTTGATTCAATTTTAGGTGATGTTTTCATGGACATCATCCCTGTTTTTTTAGACATTTTTCTGCGTTTTTTGGAACATCACAAAAAACACGGGTTTCTTATAGTGACCGGTTCCAGACTCCACCGTACTCCTGTTTCTAGACCTCCAAAAAAGTGCCGGAATTGTCCTTTTTAAGGATGCCGGTTTAGGAGTGAAACCTTATTTCTACTTAGGACCTATTTAGGCTAATAAAGCAAAGCTAACTACTTATTTTTTTAATTTTCTTCCATTTCTTTCCGGATCTAGTGCAAGTGTTTGGAAGCAAATGGGATTGCCTTCCCACAGTAGTCCATCCCGGTCCACGAGGATTAGAAATATAGAGTCGTCAAGGACATCCAATTGTTGAGGTAGAACTGGTCAAAGAAGCGCAGGAAGATAAGTACTGGTGCAATTGGAATTGCCATGGGCCCCACCAATCTAGGTGCCATAAGTATTTCTCATTTGACGCTTCTAGATCTATCATTGAATAATCATTTGTGGAACAAAATTTTTACAAACTGAAATGCAAAAGTTTCTGTGCACTACAAACGATTCAACGATATTTAAATCTGCAATGAGAATATTGGGGACAAGTTGATGGTTGAGCTCGTAATGCTTGAGCACGACGTCATCCTTCTCTTGTTAATGAATGCTTAGCATGTTGTTGGAACCTCTTTATCACCTTGGAAGTCACTTAGAGTAATGAGTGCTCTAATTGGATAGTTTTGTTTCTTTTTTATTAGTTAGCTTTTGTTATTTTACTGTTTTATTAGTTTAATGATTGGCCATGATAGTCAATTCCTTAAATCATAAGAGTGTTTTGAAAAGGTTAAGGAAGAAATGGATTAGGGAGAAAGAAAAGGTAATTTTGATCATCCGGTTCAAACAGATTTGGAACCAAAACAAGGTTACGGATTTGGAACCAAAACAAGAACCGTGATTTGTGGATACAATCCGTGATTTTGGATCTGGTTGGTTTACTCTTAGAGGGTTTTTGGCGGCCGTTTCTAGGACTTTGAGGCCCGTGTTCACCTTGTGTGATAGTCGGCTTTTTAGGACCTCAAGGAATATTTTGTGTACATAAGGAGAATGGTTGCAAGCCATTCCCATCTTTAATCTTCATCCCCCATCTTTGCATTTGTCGTGCTCCCAAGTATCCTAGTAGAGGTGTGACTTCCATTGCAAATGGTTGAGTGCCTTGGTGATGCCAAAGTGTAGGGGTGGAAAAGGTGGGTTCTTGAATCCAATTTCCTTTGGATTCCAAGAAAGGTTCGCAAGTTCTTTTTGCTTCTGTGATCTTCTTGCTGCTCTCTGGCGGTGTTCCCTACAATTGTGAGGAAACATGCAAGATCACTAATCGTAACCGGATCCGGATTTTTAATGGAAGTTGTTGTAGTATTGAAAAGGGTTAATAAGTACTTTTCGCAAGACCTGTTGTTCGGCGGCGTTCCCTATAGTTGTGAGGATGTAAGCATTTCCTTGGTGCATGTGTGTGTGTTGTGTTAAGGAGTAGTTAAGATTGATAGTGGAGTCTTTCGCCACTCTTATATATAAGAAAATATTTTTGGGCACCGATCCTCTCTTAGTCATGACGCGCCATCCGATAGCTAATATCATGAGGCTAAACTACAGCTTGATTATTGTTACTTGTTGTGACGAATCCGGATATAGAACACTAACGGGAAACATGAAGAAAGGAATGTGCCGTAATCTAGTAGTTCATTATTCAAAAAAGTTAACCAAAATTAACCTCAAGCGAGCCCACCTAGATCGTTTCCAGGGATTTTTATTGTGTGTCAAACTCTCTAAATCTTGACAACACCTCACACTTAATACCTCAACCCATCCCGGAGGATGGCTTCTCCGGTACCTTAGTGATCCGTAATAAGTATCTACAAGTGTTTAGTTTAAACTCTGTTGAACCTCAGAGTGATTTTTCTAATAAGTTTTTACAGTGCCCCGAAAATCACTGCCCTCCGCTCTCGCAGTCTAGAGGCTACAATATCCACAATCTAACTCTACACCTTGAAAGAGTTTAAAAGGTTGCAGCTAGTTTACCGGCTTTTACAATCTACTAGAAACTTGTCTCGGTAAACCGGTCATGCAAGCCAGGACTCCAACTACAACCACACCCAATAAATCAAACAAGGAAGACACAAGAATAACAACAGTCTAATGCTAAGCAAATCACATAAGGAAGACAACCTTCCACGGGGATCAAAGGACCTCATCCACTGTAAGGGTAGAAACCCCGGAATACTTCAGACCTAGGTTTAGCCAGGATTTCTCCCGGTGTACCAAGAGGGAGGATATCTCCCCTCTTTCCCACCAATCTAAACACTTCCCACTTAAGAGAGGCTATCATAAATAGCGGTGGACTTTCGGATCCCATCCAGTAAGCAACTGTTCCTGGTCCCACCTGTCTAGGGTTTGCAATAGATCTCGAATCTTACTCTATTATCTAGCTTGGATATCCTACTCCCTTCAGAAGCCTCAACTCACATTCAAACACATAACATTGAACAAGCCACAACCTTGCACATCCTAGCAAAAACTCACTAAGAGGACTCAACCCTCTCTACTTCTACTCACACAAGCTGATCAATAACTCTAGACACACGTAATGAAGGCAAGACACAAGCAAAGAAACAAAGATAAGAGTACTTAAACCAAGAGCCCAAGGCTCCCAAAGTATAGAAAGTTCACTAGCTATCCTCGTAAAGTGGATCTCCAAAAGGTAGACGGTGGCGTCTAGCTCCTAGAGAGTGCACAAAAGTCAATAGCTATCCTCCAGAAACTGGATACAGAAAAAGACAAAATGGCATCTAGCTCCTTGGGTTGCCTAGTCACCGGCGTCTTACCCATTAGACCGATAAACCAGAAGATTTCCGGTCTGAGATCGATAAACATACTTAACAATACTGTGGGAATTCGTTCCTACAGGGTTCCGGAAGTTAACCTAAAAATATGGCAAATTTTTTTTTAAAAATTATACTAGAAGGTTAGAAAGATAGATTAATACCGTAGCAAAGAAGAAATAGAAAATACGACAAAAAGGGGGCGGCCAAGTTCTTTAAAAGCGCTGAGAGAATGCATTATCCGAAGAGTCCGAATACAACCGGATCCGGCAGAAACTGTCACGACCGGGGCATTCCGGAAGTATCCGGAACCGGAAGTATTCGGAGTCGCAAGTCTCCGGAACCAGAGATTATCCGGAATCGGAAATGCCATCATGACTGCAATGGCCATCCGTACACCAACGAGAGTATAAGAGCAGGAAGCTATTTTTGTCATTTCACACTTCTTTCCTTGCTCTCTTTCTCTTTTCCCTTGCTTATCGCCTTCTTGATTCAGTTAGACCTATAGTGTTTCCGAAAGAGAGGGTTTTGGTGAGGTTGGTGCCTGCAGGTGTGACCGGAGAGGTTGTGAGGTGTTAGTATAGACATGGCGGATGAAGGGGCTGCTCGGGCAACGCGGGGTACGACAACGCAACCATCGGTGCAGCGGGTAACTCCAATCACACCAACAGATCCGGAGGATCTAGCCATCCTCGAGCATTTCCTCAGCAACGTAGGATGCCGTGGACTGCTCGACATTGCGTGGAGCGTGAAGGATGCGAAATTGGTGGTGGAGTTGCCCAGAGCTCTAGACAAGCAATATGACGGCACGATCCGCGCTCACCCCAAAACCTGGGGTGTACTAGAATGACAATGCACCTACTCCTTCGCAAGTGGAGACGTGAAGACGGCGGAGCGAAACGACGAGATCTTGGGAGACGAGTTCACGAAGCAAGCCGACCCGAAGGAAGGCTATAGCACCGATGACTTGCGACACGAATATGCCCAGATTGTGGTAAGGTTCTAAAACCCCATTGTCCACCCGGAGAAGCCAAAATGGGTGGTGTCTAAATAGGCCACCACCATTCTAGGGTCGATGAGAAGGAAGTTGAGAGTAGATAGGGCCTCCCTTCTGAGCGAGATGATCACCCGGATGGTGAAAGGGCTCCAGAAGGTAAAGAGAGCTGGAACCCCCCTTCCCTCTTACCTCATCCATCACTATGCTCAACATGACGTTCTCACTCCGGAAGAGCAAGACGAATACAAGGAGCTGCTGAGCATCCACACCTACGGCGGTCTGAAACCAACATCCGACGACGAAGTTATGGAGGTCGTCGAAGTTCCAGCACGAGAGTCAGTTCCCCAACACCGGAAGAGAAGCCGATCTGTGCAGAGGGAGTCGATGCCAGGACCCACTTCATTGAACTAGCCCACGGGTACACAAGAAGCTCAGGGAAACCCCAGGCCAGTTCCTCGTGAAGGTCGTGTGCCGCGAGCGGAACCATTGATATTCACAAGAATATCCGGACAAGACCTACTGGAGCTCATCCATCATGTGGAATGGCGTGCAGCCATCCTCTGCCAGTTCGAGATAACCCACGTGAATATCCTTAAGGGTATTCGGAAAGATTTAGAGGTGGAGAAGATGGTCGACATACCAACAGTGATCGCGGAGCTCCAAAAGAACACACTTCGACTTTGAGCACTCGAGGATCAGCAGGCGGCCATCATCCAGTGTGGTGACCAGTTCGCTAAGAAATTGGACGAGACCTTTACAGCTCTAGCGGAAGCCAAGGTGAAGCGGAATGAAGCCAAAGATCGGGCAAACGCCTGAGCCCACGCGTTAGTCGAGGTAAGATCAGCCCTTTTGTTTCTGGTTGATACTGTCAATCGGAGTCTCATTTTCACCAATCAGCTGGAGAAGGAAGACAAGATGAATAGGATCCAGATCATCAAGTTTCTCCACGACCGCAGTAGGAAGATGGAGAAGACATGGAGTCGGATGCAGGAGTTGGTGGCAAGCATGACTCCAAAAGGGCCAGAGACCCGGAGTACGCAAGCATCAGAGGATCGTTTACTTCCGGTTCGAGTCCCGACCGCTCCGGATGAAGCCGGACCGTCGGGGGTACACCCGGAGCCTACCAAAAAGTAGAAGGCAATCATGACCTCGTCGGAGACTGTTGCACCGATGAGTTAGAGTCCACTTGGTAAGCCTGACACATGTACGGATAAGCACTGGATGGAGTTACTTCCGGAGGTAGGTCCGGAAGAGACATCCTCTCCCATCGAGCCTGCACCTACTCCGCCCTCATCAAGCCTCGGAGGTCGACGCCTCCGCTAGCTCGGCGTTTGGCGACGGACCCTCCCAGCATGGGTGCCAAGTTCTAGGGCTTCTCTAAAGCGCCGGAGGCTACTGCGGTAGATGCACCATGGGTACCAGCTGTCGGATCCGGATCATGGAAGACGACGGCGGCTACGACGCCCCAGCAGAGGAAGAGCAACAAAGACAAAAGCGGAGGCTTCCACGAGGCGTACGTGCCCAAGATTCAAGAGCGTTGGATCACCCCCTTAGATAGATATAGATTTAGAATTAGGAGCAGCTAAGTGTTAGAGATTAGGTAGCGATTAACGATGGGGCTCAGAGTTGCACCTGGCTACTTAACCCAGGAACTTAGGCAATTTGTAAATTTCCGGACTTCAGCGATTTTCCGGATGTTTGGAATCGTGACTCGGGAATTTCGGATCTGAGATTCACTTTTACGGGTTTTCTGGGATAAGTTCGTGACTTTTAGGGATGAGATCCTCTGGATTTCTTGTGGATAGGATAAGGCTAAGATTAGAAAATTTAATTAGTACTTAGTAGATGAGTGTTAGGAACTCATCATCTTGTTTTTCCTTACGTTGAATATATTTTCAGATCTATTACCAGAATTGCTACCTAGTTTGAGTGACGAGGAATGTTATCTTTGTAAGGTACATGATTTGTTGTGGTAGTACTTGTTGTAAGAAATTTCTTTTGAAGTGAGTAGTACTTGACTTTACTTGAGAGTGGGCGGGTTGGAATTTACAGCGGGAGAACGTCCGGAAGAGCTAGAGGTGTTCCTAGTAACCTCCAGGGTCCGGAAGAAGCCAGGAGGGGAGGAGATGTATTGCAGAGGTGTTCCTGGTAATCTCTATGGCACGGAAGAATCCGTGTGAATCCGGATTCCAATCAAGGCCGGAGTTTACCCCCACGATAGGGAAAAGCCTGTCACGTTAGTCCAGAAGGAGTCCTCTCTAGTAAACTGTGCCACTCTCTCCGGAGAATTACAACAATGCTACCGGAACGTCGTTGTAGTCTGGACTTGTCTTTGAGTGACCGCGTCCGGAAGGCCATCCGGATGTTGTGAGAGCATATGTCTAGTAGCAACAATCAATCACCGGTTAGCGGAGTAGAGAGAATGGTTGTCCGGCCACTATAAGTTTCGGGGCAGTGGATGTCTAGCCACTTAAAGTCACAAGGCAATGGAAAATCCGGCCACTTACACAAAACAAGATTAGTGGGCTTCCGGTCACTCGTTTAAACCTTTCGGAAGCCTCTCTGAGGAGGAACAGAGATAAATCAAACTACCCATCGGTTCTCCGGAAACTAGTTCCGGAAAGCTTTGTATGAATTCCGGAATCCGGAAGGGTCCGGATCTGTAAGTGAATAGAATAGCTAGCCTAAGTGATTGATAGTTTAGTTATTGTATATTCTGAAAAGATCAATAGATCTCTATGGAAACAAAACTGGAGTGGTTTACTTTGGAAGCATTTAGTGACGATTGAGTGCATTCCGGAGGAATACTGACTCTACGAACTACGACAAATACTAGGTAATTGGAGAATTCACTCAAGTGGTAGAGACTGGGTGCACAACGAGGCCCCATCAACATCACTACTCTCACTCTAGCGTTAATGTACCGCACCTAGCAATATCCCATCAACTGATAAGATTAATCCACAATAGCACATAACATAGGCTCATCCGAAGGATTCCTCTAGAAGAGTAGAATTAGCTTCCGGTATATCCATGGAAGGATTGACCAAAAGATTGAGTTTAAAAACTCAACCACCTTCCTCAAACTATATTCCTTTTGTAGTCCCCTCCCACTTATTCGGGTCAATCTTGAAACGTCAGTGTTACCGGTGGAGCTATGTTGTCCGGAATGGACTATTTCCGTGATGTGGGTGTATTTACACCAATTACACTATTAAACCTATTTCAAATTCCGGTCCGGTCCAAAAAATACACAAGTATACCAGGCAACTGGTGCACTTCTCCGGAACACTTTTCTAGATTAATGTGGATGTAGGCATCTCATAGATCTAGAACACAACTAAACAAAACAAAGTAGCAATTTACTACTCAAGCAAGGAGATGACACTATGCTAGGAGAGCAAAGGATTTCACCTCCACACCTTGTAATTGCCACTTCCTTGTTGCACCTGCAACCTCCTTGCAACTCTTCACTCCAAATCCTAGTTTGAAACCCTTGTTTAAAACTTCTCAAACCCTTGCGGCTTCACAACCTTCTTTCACTTGTACAACTCTTCTCCTCGCGGCGGCCTCTTCACTCGCAACCTCCACTAATCTTTCTCTCAAAACCCTAGGCTTCTCCTTCTTCACTACGTGGATGCAACTTCTTCCAAACCCTCTTCGTGATGGCTGTATGATCTGGACGTCTCGGACTCATGCCCTGTTCCCGGTTGATATCCGATATCAGGTTGATACCCGATACTTGGTTGGTATCCTGTACCTAGTTAATACTCGGATATTGGCCAATTATCAACCAATGTTTTTTTATTTTTATTTTTATTTTTATTTTTCTCTTTTTTATAATTTTCTTTTATATAAAATCAAATCCCTACTCTTTTAAATAAGAATTTAAGTTTCAACAACAAATAAACTTGAAAGAAAACCTAAACAATTAAACTAGAAAGAAAAACTAAGAACTAGTCTATCTACTTAATGAAGACTTTGACTAGCTAAATTAGTTTTAAGTGGTGATTTAGACTTTTGTCCCAAAGATCCTTCCCGGGCATTCTTTAGGTTTTACCGAGCATAACCTTGGTGGTTTTAAGGCCCGGTTATATCACCAGTATAACACTAATTAACTAGTTAAATATTCACCTACTTTCACTAATCATTATACAACCCACTTTTACGTATTACTAACTACTTTGCCGGTTATCTAAGCTAATAATCACAATTTTAGCTAATTTTTTTGGTAGGGGCAACCAAGCGAGAGTTTTAGACTCCTATAGAATGACTTTCCGGTTAATGAAAAAGCATGGTTAACCAGATAGATCAGAAAAGAGAGTTGTTGAAGAGAGGTAAAAAGAAGTAAGACTGGATCAGATGTGGCTAGATACTTCACCAGAATCCTAGGAACAATACACGAGTCACTTCTTGGGTGTTTTTGTCATTAAAAACACTCATGAGAATGCACCCATTACAAAAGTGTTCCGATACATGTCAATCCTAAAAGACATTCAAGTCGTGTTGGACACGTTCCAGCACTGTCTATTGAATGTGGTCGTGCTCATGTTCGTGATCATTGAATATGAGGTCGTAATGGAGATCGTGACTAGTACATTCTACTGCTAGTGCGTTTTGATTAGTTGGATTAGCGCGTCGCTATTAGAACTACATGTGTATTTAGGGTTTGAGGCTTTCAGATGTCTACAACTAATGTTGCGGATTCTTCGTCACAATAATTATAATTTGAATACTGCTAGGGTTTTAAAATACTAAGGCTCCGGAAACTTACTAAGTAGTATGTTTTTCCTTGCAAGTATAAAGAGGATAATCCAACAAAGGTACCTGCCAGTCGCAAGACGACCAATTTCCTCCGACAAGCATTGAAGATAGACTATCAAATCGATTGATGGTGGCTGTTGAAATCAGGTGATTCTTCTCAGTCGAGTTCAGAGTCTATTCACTTTGGCATATTGATTTTCAAAGACATACTGGTGATCATCAATAACTACTAACTAAATTTGTCTTTTCAATTGCCATGCTTACATGTTGGGTGTTTTAGATTGACCCAATGCCGTTCTTTTATCAACCTCTTTGGGGTATTGAAATTGCATTTGATGGCCATACCCCACTGTGATGCCCTGAAGAATGTTATAGTAGCAATTGATCATGCTTATATGTAATTTAGGGTATTGAATATTATATTATTTCTGCAATGTGCTAAAGAAGTAGCTTGGAAATGTTCAGGCGATTGAAGGTCAAGACGTTGCTAACCAACACGCATCGGGACATAAGGAATCACAAGCATACCAAGTTCAAGAGCAAATGCGTTCTAACGAGGGTTTCCATTTGCTTGTTGTGATGTTTGATTTTTGATTTTATGAATTGTAGTAGCCTGAGCTCAAATTGAGGTTCAATGCACTATGAAAGTTGAAAATTTGAAATTTAATGAGCCTCCTATGAGAGGCCCTCGGAACCAAGGCACACCTTGAGGAGTGACTTGTACTTTATTTTCTGCTTGTTCACAACGTCATGTTTGCTAGCATGCAAGTTTGTTGCATAATCACGTCCTCTTAGGTATATACATGAGCTAAAGTTGAGGTTCAATGCACTGTGAAAGTTGAAATTTTGAAATTTACCAAGACCTGTATGAGAGGCCCTCCGATCTGAGGCACACTTAGAGGAGTGACTTGTACTATCAATTTCTTCAAATTCTATAAATGTTTATGTAGTGATATTAATTTGCATGAGCTGCAATTGCCTAAGTAGCACTTTGATAGTTGAAAATTTGAAAACATCTTACACCCTATAAGAGACACTCGGATCCAAGGCTCACTTTGAGGGGTGACTTGTACTTTTTTCCCTTAGAATGCTTGCTTGTTCACATTGTCGTGTTTGCTTGCTTGTAAGTTTGTTGCATTATCACGTCGTGTTGTGCAAATGCATGAGGTGAAGTTGGGGTTCACTGCACTCTGAAAGTTCAAAATTTGAAATCTTCTAAGACCCGTGTGAGAGGCCCTTGGATCCAAGGCTCACCTTGAGAGGGGACTTTTACTTTTTTTTCCTATAGAATGCTTGCTTGTGTAGGTCGTCTTGTTTGCTAGCTTGCAAGTTTGTTGCATGATAACGTCGTATTGAGCGTTTGCATGAGCTAAAGTTGGGGTTCAATGAATTGTGAAAGTAGAAAATTTGAAATATAATGAGATCCATGTGATGGGTCCTCAAATTTGAGGTTCACCTTGAGAGGTGACTGGTACTAGTTATCTTTAGAATCCTTGCATATTCCTGTTGTTATGCCTGCTTGCATGAGCTGAAATTTTGTGAGTGGCCCTGTGGATGATTTATTTAAGGAATGCTAGTGACCCCTGTGAGAGATCCTCGAATCCAACGCACAACGGAAGGGGTAACTTGAGCAATTTTATTGCTTAACTTTAACTCATGTTTAAGTCGTCATGTTCATTTTCATGAGCAAAAGCTGCCACAATTGCCCGCTGAAAGTTGAAAATTGAGAAGCTCATGACACCTTTGTGAGATGCTTTTGCTTGCATGCTTACGAAATTCTTTGCTTGTGCTCCTGTTTGTACGGGCACTTTATTTTGTACGGCCCTATAAACACTATATTCGTAATAATGGGAGAATTCCGGGATTATGAAAGATACATGGTGCTAACCATACACACTTCATGAAGACAATTTGGAAGCATTAAAAGGAAGTAAAGGTGTTTTGCATGCATTTCACATGACGCCCACACAAAATAGGCAAGAATAGAAAAGAACATTCTTTTATTCCTCCATATATAAATCACAAAAAGAGAAGCCAATAAATTACTTCTACCAAAATATATACATCCCCCCTATATTTTATACCACATTCAAACACATGAATCTAAAGCTCTAATCGCGCCATTATGAACGCCCTCTGACCATTTGGATTCCATGACCTATGGACCACAGGATTGTCAAGAAGACGTTCCAACCTCCGCCTAGAAGGTCTGCTCACGCTCATCCCAGGAAGTGAGAGATGGCGTGGAGCACCCGCCGAAGATGTTATTTTGGCCGCACGATACTTGGGGATAATGCAATCACTCCGCGGCTTTGACGATAACACCTGCACAAATGGATTCAAAATTTAGATCTTGCAAGCACAGTTTAGGCCGATCCAACCGAAAGTGCAAGCCCAATTTCGAGTGTGTACCAACCTAAATGTACCAGACAATCAATACAAAGTATATACTAAAAATGAAACTGTGATTTGTACCTTTTGCAAGACTAAGAAAGTTGTCGCCACCAATTCATCGCACAAAATGCGCTTTGTAGGATTACAAAGCATTCGATGTTCATGAAAAGACACCGGAACAGAACATGGTCAAATGGGTGAAGGAGTGCCATCCCTTTCAGGAGTCGACTCTCGTCTAGGAAGGCTATCAACAACTCCTTCATCCACCGCCATTGTAGAATAATCCATAGTTGATTGAGCTGTTGCAGCAGAGCGCAATAAAACTTCCTTACTTGGAATGGAAGGTGTAACATCCTCTGGATTCAATAGAGAGTCCAACGACGTTCTACAATCAAGAACCTCAACATATAAACAAACTTTTCTGGAATTGTTAAGCAAGTGCTTAATTGGGCTTTCGTCAATCGCCAGAGTATTTTCTGGAGAATATTGATCAGGGAATTTCTCAAATAGATGCTTGGATAAGGTCTTTAGGAAAATATCCTTAATTGTACCTTCCTCCTTCAAGTATTCTGCCCTTCCACTAATGTTACTCCGGTCAATCTTATCGCAGTCCTCCTAACCTAGGACCTTAAATGGAAGCCTATCGCAATGAGTGAAAAGGTATTGCGCAATTTTCTTGGTTGTCAATGTCATCATCGAACTCCAGACTGTGATGGTAGCAATCTTGGATAACCAATTGAAGAACTCTGCAAATCCCGGTCGAACTCTCACAAGTTTCGGGGACACAAAGGTCTGCATTGATGCAGAGTGGACCTTTAAGTCTCTGTTCAATAAAGCGGGCCGATCGCCACCATCACAGAGGCACAAAATCCCGTTGAGGTCGAGCACAATATTCAACCACGGAGTTCGGGATCTCGTTGGGACACGCTCTATTTCTTCTACATTGCTAGCACCACTTATTGATGCCTTGCGATCCTCGGGTGATAACGCTAGGAGAACAAAATATATTACAATCGATACTAAACACGTCGTTCCAAAAACAACAGACAATAGTAATGGGAGGCACTAAACCACATGGTAGTGAAGAAGGATATATGGTGAGAGAGCAAGGAAGACGAAACATAAATGAAATTTCTAGAGAAGTAAAAGAAATACCTGAAGAGCACAAACATCACCTTCACTTTCATCACAAGTCGCCATCGATCCTAAAGACTTGTGCACAGTTCCATCCTGGTGGTACAGTTCCACGGAAGATGGATTCGGGGCGGCAGTAGATGATTCGGGTGGATTTGAGTGGCACAAAGGTGAATCTTTAACATGGAGAGAATGATCTTGGACCTTCTCAGGAACTTGGACTGGCCGACCTCTGACACCAAAGCTTAGAACTGAAGACCAAGAGTACAAACATTGAAAGAATATCAGGAGAGGACAGGTGAGCAAGATGACAACGACAACAGTTGAGCTCGAATCGAGCAAAATTCCTTACACTTAGCCAGTGTAATGGACACAAAAATATTATTCACAAGATTTCAACACACTCTACTATCCAAGCTTTATCATATTCTATATATTAATCTAAGTTGGAGAGGTTTTGGCGTGGAGAAAAACTTGATGATGACTCTGGCATTTCATGCTGAGAAAGAATCAAGGGGGGCAATATAGGCAGCAACTGAGACGATGTACTATTTCTGGGAAAGTTGATCAAGGAATAAGCGCAAGGGGAGCCATTGTAGTAGGGGACGTTGCTGGGGACGCTAGTAACGATGATGTCAAACAAACCTCTGGCGGGACAATGTCTTCGGCATTGGCTTCCAACGCACTGAATGGGACCTCAGCAAGAGGGGGTGTTGCGACTGCTATCGGTGCCAAAAACATAGATGCCGCAAAATTATTGCATCATAATCATCATCTGAGAGTTCTGTTGCATCAACATTGCGACACTAGCTTCTACCTGACTAATTCTTACCGATTCAATCTTCTCAGGAGAACCGCTTGAAGTCGTTCAAGGAAGAGGCGATGCGTCCGGACTAGTTTCGGAAGATAGGAGCCGTCTATTCTTTTGACGGCTCCGGCCCGAAGATTCACAATGAACGGTTGGAAATGAGGAGGGTCTATTTGTGAGCATGTTGGTGTTGTCGTCGTCTTCAGCCTCTAAGAGGCTAGCTTGAAGGGCAAGCTCATCCTCTGGAGTATGGATGTAGTCGTCATCACCTACATTGGTGAGGTCCCGAGGTTGAAATTGGTCGCCCTCATCTGCGTATTGTTCATCCTCTTCTGCGGTTTCCACAACCGGCTCCTTTCCTTTCCCAGAATTTTGAGGGATTTTCCTATCTCTTCATGGAGAAGCTCTCTTCATTGATGAGGTATAATGACATCATGAAGTTGATCCTATCAAGCTTCAGCGCATCAACGGCTGCGTCGGAAAGAGAGTCAATTTCGTCCATACGCTCGATGACAAAAGCCTTTAAACATGACATCTGCATAACACGAATCATAATGAAATGACATCTTAGCACGACTTGAGTTAAAGTGTATGAGATGTTCATAACATGTTACAACACCAGCAGAAAAGGGAGGGACAAGCTTTTAACACTTTAGGTCGAGTCGAGGTAAAGTGTAGAGTTATGGAGTCTTACCACAGCAGTTGTAACCAGCTTCGTGCCGTTGAACAACGACAGTACCACGTCTCCAGGGCTGCAAAATTTGTCAAGGACTTTAAGGTAAAACTCCATCCTAAGTTCCGTGTTGAACATGCAATACTCCACTTCATTATACTTCCGCGGCTTCTCAAATGTTGAAACTTCCGGCGCAAAAAATTGAAGTGGAGGTTGTGGAATGTTTGGTGCAGATCATTTTATGAGCCATAGCATCCGCACGGATTTCCTCGCAAGCTTGTGAGAAGCAGCAAAGTCACCGAGACGCTCAAACTTTCCAGGGTAGAATGAGCTATGCACCCGCTCATACTCGGTTGAGAATGCAGAATTATGAGCAAAGGCATTGACTTGTAAGTCAGCCTCATTGTTGTCAACGATCCACAACTATACTGGAGGATGAATAGGGTTTGGGTCTTTGCCCGTGCAGAACATCGTCATAAACTCGTCGAAGTAAGGTTTCGTGACTAAGCTTCTGGCCCTGTTCCCAAACCGTGGCATATTTCTGAAGTTGCAAATAGCCAGCTTGATGTTTTGACCGTGGGTGGACCAAGACTACTCTAGCCATGCCTCAAGGGAGTTGTGGTCGCTCTTGAAGCTCCAAAAGTGTGCCTCTCCTCAAGGAGCCTTGAAATTCTTCCTGTTTTTAAGAAAAACCTTGAAGAATTGTTTGGCATATGGGGAGAGCTCGTTGACGGTGCGGTTCCGGTTCTTCATTTGTTTGGCATCAGCAAAGTATGTCTCCCCAAGCGCCTGGGGGAGTACCCGCATTGTTGCACGGGAAACATTGTACTTCTTCTTGAATTGTTTCCAAGCTTCAACAACAAAGTCCCCAACTTTGTAAATCAAACGGAGGTTGGGCCAGATGTTGTTCAACTCCATGTTAACAAGTTGCTTTCTCTTTCGTCGCTCGATCCACTCCTTATAAGTGTAGCAGGAATTGAGCACTGTGGACGGTTGTTTGAGGACTACCTTTGGATATGCTTGCAAAGCTTTACGTGGTCGCCATCGGACATGTTGCCCAACAATTTGAAGAACTCCCTGCTCAGAACACCATCTTTCTGAGGAGCCCATATAGCATTCTCTTTGAATGGGAGATACCCATCGGAGTCGGGGTCAACTAAATCCACCTGAGCAGTTGCAGCTATGACCTCACTCCAGAGGGCAAACGTCTCTGGAGCGGAGGTGATGATCTTCACTTCTTTGTGGAGATTGAGTTTTTCGAGCTTTAAAGCAGCACCCTTTCCAGCCTTGCAAAGCTCATCTAGGTTCTTCTGGACATCAATCATGGCAAACCTTTGCCGGATTGCTGCCATGAATTCTTGTGTACATATCAATCCTGAGGCTTTAGTATTTTGAGATGCTTTCAATATGACTGTATTTGTGTATGCAACAGTTTAGGTGGAGTTGACCTAAACCGTGGCTCCATGTATTCTCAAATGATTTATGTCATAGATACTTCAATTCAATTAAAATGTGTGTATGTTTTAAACACTTGCATTAGAGAAATTGGGCCTACAATTTAGGAAGGCACGACCTAAACTGTAGTACATATGTGTTCAGAAGTTGGTGCTCACCTCAAAATTTTGGTCATTCTTCATTTGTATTGGCGTTCTACGACCTGTTCTGTGCACCCCCCACACTCCTACAGCTGTATGTTTTGGCTGGGGTTTCCCTAGATTCTCCCATATCGATCGGGAGTGAAGAACATTTGTCGCCCATGTCGGTCAAAAAACTGAGAAGTGGTTCACACGGTTGAAGTAAGCCAAAATTTTACGTAGCTTCTTCTTGTTCTTCGACCACACCACGTAGTACTTCCATGTTTGGAAATGCTTAATAATGGGCTCATCCAAATCGTCCTCCACCATGGACTTGCTGGCTGCAACGCTATATTGTCCATTGATGATCCAAAAATTAGGGGCCTTCAAGCATTCCGCCACCGTCTCCGGCTTCTCCTCCATATTTGGCATCACACTGATGGTTTGCTTTGCGCTCTTGTCCGGCATGTTGATGAGAAAATATTTTGTCTAGAGCATCACCTGGGCTCGAACGCACGGATAGTCTAGTCTGCTGGAGCATTTTGAATCTTCTTCATGTTTATTTCGAAGTGCTTCTCCATTCCCAAAAGAAAGCAATCGTGACAGTTCGTCCAGAATTGTTCGTACACTTGTTGTGTGTTTGAGTAGTCCCCAGTTTGGCCAACACCTAGTTCAGCTAGGACTTCTTATAATGCGGATGTAATGCTGAGCTCCAAGTTCTCCTCAGAGAGAAGAGCACTTTTTCTCTTCTTAGCGGAAGTCTGCCCTTGAGTCGCTAGTGGAAGCTTTGATCTAGAAGGCTGCGCGCTGCCTAAATTGCTCTTTGCAGGTCGTAGGCGCGGTGTTATATTTCCAACTCATGCTTGGCTCACATTGTCACTTTCCGTGACGATTGAAATAGGCCTTGTCAGTGACTGAGTCCTCCTTCCATTAGTTACTAATCCAGCTATGGTCATTAGAACGCGTCGGAGTTTGGACAGAATTGCCTTTGTCTTTAATGGGGATCTGTCCCTTGTCACCCATTTTCTGGCGTCCATTTCCTCTCCTAAATCCTTCACTAGGGGTTCAAATGATGAACCCTTAAGGCTACACATCAATTCTCCTACACTGAACCGTGATAAGGTATTATCTACTATTATAGTGTACTTGTAAGGCAGTGGGCATGTAGTTGCGCAATGCACTTTTACAATATCGTTTGACTAGTGCACTACATCGATTACTCTGCTATCGATTGAGATATGTTTGGAGTCCTCTTCTCCTAGAAAAGCATGACCAAATACTACATTCTTTTTCATCGGGACGTGAAGGAGTGACCACCTAGACATGATTGATGGTTTTTTTCCACCCAACACTCTTCGGCGTTGTCGTCACCGTCATCATTGTCGGAGCAGGAATGCTAGAATGTGAGCAGTGAGCAGTGAGCAGTGAGGAATCATTAGTTCAGTAACCTATTACCACGTAATTTTGTGAATATGTTTTTTTCAAAGTGATTGAGAAACCTATGGCCGTCTCCAAAATAATATTTTTAATTAAAATAATGGGGTGTATTGTCGTCATATACATTTGTTTTTTGCAAAACTTTGGTGACTAGAAACGGATGATTTTGTCAAATGGATGAATGTGAATGAATGTTGATGAGAGTGGATGAATGATTCTATCCATATAATCAGGGTTTAGGATAATTACTTTTACAAAATGGATTTGAATTTGAAGGTTGCTCAAGTAACATTCAAAATGGGAGTGGAAAACATAAAACTTGGAAGGAGAAATTAGGGACCCTGGTGCCAAGGTGCCCTTTGAGGCGGATTGAAGTTCTTGCCATATACTGCAAAAAGGATCTCTGCTACTCACACCTTGCAAGTTCATCCACGAATTGCTAAAATGGTGTAAACAAAGGAAACACCTTGAATTCATAATTGTTTGAGCTCCGTTAAATTGCATTGAATGACATGTCAAGACTCTAAAGAGGTATTCCTACTTGTAATACAATCGGTTGAGGTTGAACTCTCGCGAGCACTATTACCGCTATCGCTTGTATTTGCCTCCTTTGCCTCCAAGTCTAAGTACACCTTGACATTCTTGCTAAACCTTGGAGATTTAGGCTTACGCACAGGTGTTTCAAGGCATGCTAGTTCCCAAGCAACAGGCAAAATGTAACAAGGTAGGGAAAATACCAGGCTTGGAGGAGATGGGAAGAAATTCAGTAACCTGCCACACAAGGATTCATGCTACTAAATAGCTAAATGATATGGCAGAGTGCATTGAAGTGAAATATACAAAGTGAAGGTAATTACTTTACTACATTTGCATGTAAAGAATTTTGAAATAGGCTAAGACTTACGTACACATTCTATTTTTGGGGATTTTTTTTGGAGGCCTCTTGTCAGGTATAACTGGAGAAGATTGGTACTTCCTTTTACGCTGTATTGAATCTTCTGTTGTTGGGACATTAAGGGGTTTTAGAATCCCTTCATAAATTTTGACATCAGCCTCCGACGCTACAAGGTGGCGGCTAGTTCTTCGACATGCATAAATAAAAACTCCTGCATGACAAAATCTGAGCATTAGTAACCAAGAAGTAGAGTATGGAAAGAAAGTAGAACATTAGGTGGGGAGTACTGGTGGACGCATTGCAATCAAGAACGACATCCCCAGGTTTAGAGAAGCTCTCAACGAGCATCTGGAGCAAGACTGGGCTCTTCTCCCGGGCTCCTCTCCAAAGCTCATCCTCAATTTTCGAGGCCGTGTTCTCGTCTATCAAATTGAGGACTTCTTCATTGACAAGGTTTGTCTCAAGTGCACTGAGGGTCCAATACTTATCAATGGAAAACTTGGAGTCCACCATGTTCTCTTTGAAAGACTCCTTTATGTAGAGGAGTATCAAGAACCTTTTTGCCTAAAAAAAACCAATAGATTAAGATGTGAGGTAAGTAGGAAAACAACTTGCAAATAATGAAAGTTGCCAATACAGAAGACCAGCAAGACAAGAGGAAGACGCCCAACATCATCAAGACGTAGAATACCAGCAAGACTTTACGAGACTTAGAAAAGAGGAAGCATGACCAGTAACAACAGCACAAGGATGAACATGAGGAAAGGACCAGCAGAACATGAGGGATGCCACAATCAACAACACGAAGATGGGAGTGACATCGAGACCAGCTTGACGGTTGGAAGTCGACCAGCAACTTCGCAAAGGGTGGAGATTACAAGTTCAGAAAAGTCCTTTGGAAGGCACCTCGGTGCCGAGGCCCCTATTCTCCGTGGACTCTGAACATTCTAGCGTCTAAAGGGAATCTAATTAACATCTTATCATGAGCATCTTGAACACGAAGACGAACACCAACTTCAGACCAGCATCATCAAGATGAAGACAACCAGCACTAACATTGCCTGAAAATCAGCTACACTTAACTAGCATGACAGCAATTTCACGAGCATAAAGAACATGAGGATTAAGTCGAAGACAAGACGAGCATAACATGAGGAAGACGATAAGGGAACTACAACACGAAGATGAACATGACAAGTGGAAGACGACCAGCTCCATCATAAAGGGTGGAGATTACAAGTTAAAAAATCTCATTGGAAGGCACCTCGGTGCCGAGGCACCTATTCTGCTTGGACTCTGAACTTGTGGAACTCAAGTAAATATAATTAACATGAGATCTTGAGCACCATTCACACGAAGATGGACAACACGACAAGACCAGCATCATCAAGACGAAGACGACCAACATCATCAAGACGAAGACGGCCAGCATCAACAAGATGAATACCAGCATAAATGAATACCAGCGAGACGAGACCAGCGTCATCAACACGGATTTTGACCAGCACCATGAACAAGAGGATTACCTCGAAGACAAGACCAGCATAGCATGAGGAAGACGACCAGCACCATCAAAAAGGCTGGAGATGACAAGTTCAAAAAATCTCCTTGAAAGGCACCTTGGTGCTGAGGCACCTATTCTTGGAGAACTCTGAACTTGTGGAACTCAAGTGAAAATATTTATCAATATGGCTTGAGCAACATGAACACGAAGATGAACACCAAGAGACATCATCAAGAATAATCAAGACGAAGACAACCAGCATCATCAAGACGAAGACGACCAGGATCAAAGACAGCAAGAGAAGACCAGCATGACAAGAGGAAGACGACCTAAACCATCACAAAGGGTGGAGATGACAAGTTCAAAAAATCTCCCTGTAAGGCACCTCAATGCCGAGGCCCCTATTTTCCCTAGACTGTGAACTTGTTGTACTACTCAAAATGTAATTAACATGAGACGAAGAGCACCATGAGCACAAAGATGAACTCCATGACATGACCAACACGACAAGGGGAACACGACCAGCATCACCATGAGGATCAAAGATAGCCAGAGAAGACCAGCATGACAAGAGGAAGACGACCTAAACCTTTACAAAGGGTGGAGATTACAAGTTAAAAAAATGGCCCTGGAGGCACCTCGGTGCTGAGGCCGCTATTTTCCTTGGACTCTAAACTTGTTGAACTACTCCAAATGTAATTAACATGAGACGAAGAACACCATGAGCACGAAGATGAACACCATGACATGACCAACACGACAAGGGGAAGACGACCAGCATCATCATGAGGATCAAAGACAACAAGAGAAGACCAGCATGACACGAGGAAGAAGACCTATACCTACACACAGGGTAGAGATTACAAGTTAAAAATAATGGCCCTGAAGGCACCTCGATGCTGAGGCCCCTATTTTCCTTAGACCCTGAACTTGTTGAACTACTCAAAATGAAATTAACATGAGACGAAGAGCACCATGAGCACGAAGATGAACACCATGACATGACCAGCACGACAAGGGGAAGACGACCAGCATCATCATGAGGATCAAAGACAGCAAGAGAAGACCAGCATGACACGAGGAAGATGACCTATACCTACACACAGGGTGGAGATTACAAGTTAAAAAAAATGACCTAGAAGGCACCTCGGTGCTGAGGCCCCTTTTCTCCTAAGACTGTGAACTTGTTGTACTCAAGGAAATCCAATTAACATGACCTCACGAGCACCATGAACCCAAAGATGACCACCATGACAAGGGCGATATGGCAAGAGAAGGACGAACAACATCATCAACATTAGGATCAACACCAAGACTAGACCAGCATAACATGATGAAGACGACAACCATCACAAACACGAGATTACAAATTCGAAAAATGGAGCAAAGAGGCACCTCGGTGCCAAGGCCCCTAATATCCCCTCATTGTCATCTTGCAGTACTCATGGAAAAGCACTTTAGATGAGAACACGAGCACCATCAACACGAGGATGAACATCAAGTCATGACCAACATGACATGAGGAAGACGACCAAAATCATCAACAAAAGAAAGACCATCAAGACAAGACAAGCATGACACAAAGAAGACTACCAAAAGCCCGCACAACCACACCAAGACTAGCCAGAGTAGTCAACATGGATAAAACCAACCAAAATTAGGTCATTCCTCAAATCAAGTAACATAGGTACAAAGGTTATTCCAAACTACAATGAACACTAGAATACTAAAATGGCTATCAATTTACCTGGAGGAACCTCAAGATGGTGGAGGTCCAACAATGATGACCATGTACACAAACAGTCCCACCACCACACCGAGGGCAGCCAAAGTGAACTTGGAGTCCGTCCAGGGCCTGCCTCTCCGTCTTGCGCATGGGGTCGATTTCCTCCGACAAGGGGAAGTTGGAGTGCGTGGGCCGCCGGTTCACGTACTGCTCCATGTCCACGTTGAAGAGCGAGAGCAGGTTGAAGGGGTTGCGCTCCTTCGACTTCGGAAAGCTCTCCCAGGCTTTGTCCCAGTCCAATAGCCCCTTCTCACCTGCAAACAGGGAAGGAGTTAGTGAGGAAAGTAGTCGTAGCAATGTTAGATAATGAGGGAGGTAATGACGTGAGGGTTTGACTGGGTATGGATTACGAAATGTTAAGCTAAACTACCACAAACATCCCAAATCTAGAGCTGAAGAAATGAGAAGGTATTAAGGTGATAATTTGTGACTGCCTTGGTTCGGAGGCGATTCATGATGAGCGTAGAGACTTGAGAAACTAAGGAGTACATTGACTGAGGCGATGTAGCAAAGCTATGCAACGTGTGCTCTGACTACACTAATACGAGAAGAAAGGAACGAGGTGTTAAGTGGATCTGGAAATGACTAGATAGTTTGTGACACCCTCTCAATCAATGCATCTAAACTGTACATGTAGCGAAACTACAAGATGATGCAACTCTAACCGAACGGAGCTGTGACGAAGCGATTCAGTCGATGATGCGACGAGCGATGACTCATGAATGGTCCAGAACTATTTTGTAACATAATCAGTGACAAAATGGCTGTGTAGACAGAATCGCAAAGTGCTGCAAACCTCCAACAGAGTCTTCTCGAGGGAAAGAGCCCATAAAACCTGATTTGCACGCAATCTAAAGGAGCTCCAACTATTAATACCTTCTCATTTCTTCAGCTCTAGATTTGGGAAGGTATTAAGAATTGAAAGGGAGAAATGCAAATCAATTTGAACGGCATTTCCAAATCGACACCAGAAAGTGACAAGGGATCCGCACCTTCGTTCTTGTTCTTGTCATCAAATTCAGGGCCACCGCCATTCTTCGACGAACGCACTTTCCACTTCAAATTCACTTCGTACGAACCAAGACCTCGCGGAAACGCTGCAACCTAGAAAACGAAACAAGTCAAGAAAACCTAATTAACCTAACACTGAACTCAACCCCGCCTCATAAAAACAAACAAGAGAATCACTCACCGACGGCCTAATTCGCCCGCGCAGCACCCCGCCGCCTCGCGCCACACCACACCTCACACTCAGATCCACCAAAGCCCCCTTCGCCGTCGCCATCGCCATCGTCTCAACCAAGCGGCCTTCTCCCTCCCCGCAAACGATTTCACAGCCGACTCTTCTCTGGAGTGCACGAGACTCGACTGAACACCGCTGCGAAGGTCATCAAGCTACTAGAATCCCAGTCGTGCTCCAAGTGCTGGCGCTTGCAGCACGACTAAACCAGACGACTGGCTCTCATATTCAACCACCGCTTTCGCCTTTTCCGATCGTCGTTCACGGTGCGCGGGGACGGTTGACATTTGCTTTCCGGTGTGGGAGACCCACTTCAGACCACTTCAGCGACTGGACGATGCAGTTATCTAGGAGAAAAGTAGATTGTGAAGAACTTGGATCCCACTACAGTCTAACCTTGATAATGTCACACCCTCCGTTTCAACTAAAAATGTTATATTATCAAGGTGTGACAATTTTGATAATATCACGTTTGGCAATTTTAGGCAAAATGTTATATTGTCTGTAAAGAGGGCCAATTAAAATTCAAAAAAAATCAAAAAAAATCAAAAAATTAAATTAAATTGCAAACTGTCATACACTTGATTTTCCTACCTAAATCAATCACCATCAGATGTTATAAATCACAAAAATCAAATAAATGAATTAGTGAAATCTCATGTTGAGACTTAACAAATTAGTAAATCCATTGAAACCTAACATATGATTTATCTCACCTCATGTCAAATAGTCATTGAGAAATAACACGTGACAAGGAGTAACTGGTTCACATTACACATATCGTATCATCAATTAATCGCCATTCCAGCAATGAACTTACACCCTAGCGATCTGAACTGCACTATATCTGTAAAGAAACCAACCGCAAGCAAACCCTTGTCCTCTCTCGAGTCTCAATGCTTTTGGAGCTCAGAACCCTCGCTCTTCCCAGAACCCTCGTCTTCACCAAAATCTATGATTTGCACACATTTTTCATTTAGGAATGACCCCCAATCGTAGATATTAGAAAACATTCTAACGAGATATGCCATCATCCACACTTATTCATCCATCCATTTTTTATGTTGTCACACTTATACTACAGATTTTGAAAAAAAAATGTGATATTATCAAGGGTGATAATGATATTAACAAGGTAGTTTTACTCTAAAAAAATATGTTTCAAGGTTTTGGGTGACAATATCAAGGTGTTATAATAACAAGTGTGATATTATCTAGGTTAGACTGTATTGTACCTCGACCCTCGTTGAGGGGCTTGGCTTGGATGGAAAACGTGTTGGTCGAGGCAGCCTACTCTATGGAACCGCCTCCACTCCCGCCACCGTGGCACCCGCCTGTACCTATGCCCGGGCCCTACTTTTGCCTCCTCGCCCTATCTCATCTGATTGTCATCCCCTCCACCTCCGTCCGTCAAAGTTATGGTGCTGTAATAAGGTCTACTAGGTCTATGCAAGAGTCTTTTGAATCCTCACGATTTAAATGCCTACAAATTCTTAGAGCGCCAACCTCAACCTTCCTCATTTTTCTTGAAGGTTTCTCCTAGGACTCATGGTGCTTTTAGAGGATTTGTTATGTTTTGTTTTGTGAAGTTAATTCATGTGGTGTTGTCTCTTGTTTTTGGAAGAATGTGATTTGTGATGATGTGTATGATCTTGAATTGTTCTTTTGTCCATCATATCTCATGTTATCTCTTCAGGTAGTTGCTGTCAAAATTCTTCTATTCATGTTTATGTAATCTTATTGTTTAGTGATAACTAGATTTACATTAGGATTTGTATGGAGGTGAATGTAGATGTCAATGGTATAAGAGACTACATTGACATTACTAGCGTAGATGTAGAGGGTGTAGCATACTTACTTGACTTGTCACTTGATAATAGTCCCATAGAGGGCTACGAGCGGCCTCCGGGGAAGAAGGTCAACTTCAAGGTCTGTAACTATGTCCAAATGCCACCATCTCATCCTTTAGATGGGCAAGATCTCCAGTGGAAAGAAAAAGTTAACCATGGTGGTGGGAAAAAAAACCATTACCAAGGAGACAATACCATGGGATCGACTGCAAGACTACATTGAGAGAGAAATGTCTAGAAGACAACATCCATGCACTTTTGTCAAAGACATCTATGATAATTTCAAGAAGGAAAGGAAGGATAAGTAGCATATGCAAATCCAGGTTGATTCGGCCATTTAGAAAATTAGATAAGCAACTCTATTTTGCAACTGCTAGCTCTTTATTTTGTCTACTATTTATTTTAATTTGGGTATTGACTTTGTTATTCTTGTTTTACATAGATTCTCTTGTCAGTACGGACCACAAGACCTCATGAACTAGTACAAGGTTCAAATTCAAAAGTCTTTGTGCAAACTTTGAATGAGCGGCAAAAGCCCACAAACCAAGAAAGGCAGTCAAATGAGCAAAAGAGGTTATTCAATAAGTAGAGAAGGTAATTTAATAAGTAGAGAAGGTTGTTGTTAAGAAGGATATGGCATTGAAAAGGGCAAGGAGAAAATTGGCCCTTGCACTTGACTTTGAAGACGTGCACGACGACGTGGAAGGACAAGCCATTGTTCCAAAGGCACAAGACAGGCTGGTCTAGGCCCAAAAATTACTTGACAAGGCCACTACATCAAAGTAAAAGACAGGGATTGGTAAAATTTTATCTGGTGTGTCCATTATACATGAGTGTCCATGTGACTTTGTTGCCAAGCATCTCCTAATTGACAAAAGTATATGCACAATACACTTTCATTCTATGAGGAATGTTAATAAAGTGGAGAAACCCGCCCACGGTAGAGGGTTCGGTGGTCAAAGGATAGGACTATCTAGCTAGTTGTCCAAGGCCACAAAGGAGTGGATACAAACTTCCTTGCTCAGTGGCAAGTTGCCGGCACAAATGATGGCTAGTCACAAAGCTAATGTTCTTTTGTGCGCCTCTTTGATCTTGCTAGCGACTAGAGACACGTTCGTCCTTCCTATTGATTATCACAAAATTGCCATTGAGTTGGCAAAGGAGCTATGAGAGAAGCATCCCCGCGATGACCTTAGCGTACGTACGTAGACGGAATTGGACCCAGACTTTTTTTACCACTATAAGTACGAGAGGATTGATTTGAACAAAGCCCCAAGAGTTCATAGCCCGTTCTACCTTGCTATTCAGACCAAGTGACAACTACAAATGATGGTATGTCATGGACATAGATGCGTATTGTCCATTGATGCCATGTTTAGAACAGACCAACCCACGGTAATATACAATTTCCGCTCATGTCGACTTATAGACATCAATTATTGTTGCCTTTCTAATTTCAACGACGTATTGTCTTGTAGTACGTCCTTTACACGATCATGATATTCAATGATTGGGAACAAGGTAACATTGTAACGTTCACCATCCAAGGAAAGTCCCCCAAAAATGACATTGTGGTTTGGCTCCAAAAGTTGAACAATTGTTGCATTGTAATTCAGCACGATTGGTGCCAAAACGTGGTAATAGTTGATAACAATCAAGTTGAGTTGAACGCAATGAGGTCATGCCTGTTTTATTAAATCCTTTAACGACAATAGAGAGAATTTTGGCGATCATGTTTTTTGAGGTACACAATTGAGACTTTCCAAATATTAAAATTTCCAGCCATTTGTTTTTGAATTGGCATTGCTCTTTGAATGTCCAAGGTGCACAATGATCAAACTCAAATAGGATTTTGGTGAAGCGCATGCGCAATTAATCCCACTACAATGAATTGAGCAACTCTATCTCGTGGAACACCAAAGATTACGTTTCTGCTCAATTTGGACATCTTTCTAAGGCCACGTGGGCAATCTTTTCAACTTGAGCTCTATGTCCACTAGAGTTTGTACAAACAAATGTACAGAATATGTCAAAATGCATACAACAAAGAAACAACAGAATGCATGTTAGAATCTATACAACAAATAACAATTTTGACATGCTGACAAGATTTGATGTGAAATATAGAACATAGAAAACTTGTCAAGAAGATCTGATGTAAAATTTAGAGAAATACCATGATGTTGACATATACATATAGGAGTTCACCATCATACGTTGATGAACTCGTGATATATACATAATATTGAGCTAATTCATACACAAACAAGTTGCATAAGACGTAAGAATTTATAACACAATGGTGTCGATTCCATGATCGACAACTGAGAGCTAGCCAACCACATTTGTTTATACTCAAGCAAGCACATTTAGACGTGGTTCTAAATGAATTTCAGAACCACGTCTAAATGACCTTTCACATGCCTTCTACGCTTCTCTCCTTTATAGGTGTCTTCTTTTTGTAATCAATTGCAGCCTCTCTTGAAGCGCAAGCAATGTCTTGCTACCAGACAAATGAAATTAGTAATAGAAAAAATAAAAAACAAAGTTACAAAAGACATAGTACATCAAAATTAAATAGGTATAAGTAGTTTGTAAATCATATCCGATACAAAAATGAAATAAAAACATCAGTTGTTTAAAGAAACCAAGCAACATGTGACCGTTGAACTTTTGCCCATGTCTGGAAATCTTTGGGTGCCAAAAGATCTTTAAAAAATTCCAATCTCAACCCTCCATTTTATCGTTTGCGTTGCAATTTTGCCGATAAGCTGATCTTCACTAAATTGTTTTGTGTAGACCTAAATGATTATACATACAGAGTGAGATTATTCCAAAGTTATTACACTTATAGAGAGAAAGTAATAGAAAAATTGGAAGAAAGAACAAGATAACCAACTAACATTGTGCATACAATTAAGTGATACTGAGATTCGACGTGTAGGATTTAGGACTATGCTTTAGACTACGTAATGTCAATCAAGGTCGTTTGAATGCCGCTCAAAAATAAAACGCCACTATGCATTGAACCTATGATTTTTGTCCCGGTCAAGAAACATTTTGCCACTAATGACGGCTAGTTCTGGAATCAACTTCAACAACTCTCTAATTCTCTCATTTGCTACTATCTAATGTGAATTCCAAAAAGAATTTATGTTAGGTGTAACATCATACAACATCACTGTCATTAAAGATTGAAATGTAAAATGTGCGATTTCCATCAATATAGCTCTCTTCAATATGTTTCTATAATACAAAAACGTCAACTTTTTCGGTTGGCAAAACTGAAAGAAGGGCAGTCATCCTGCAAAGAGGCACATAAAAGGGACCCTTTGTAACACGCATGTTTTCTAAAACGGTCACAAAATTAAACTTTTGACGGTCCTCTTGCTCTTTTGCCCTCATGAGAATTAATCAA
Organism: Bryoerythrophyllum caledonicum; assembly: GCA_963971425.1. Classification (NCBI taxonomy): domain Eukaryota; kingdom Viridiplantae; phylum Streptophyta; class Bryopsida; order Pottiales; family Pottiaceae; genus Bryoerythrophyllum; species Bryoerythrophyllum caledonicum. The sequence goes on along the minus strand of OZ020514.1, from coordinate 32,734,065 downwards.
TCCATCAGGACACCTTGGGGACAAATCCTCACAGTCAATTGAGGACACATTCTACAAAATCCAATTAAGAAAATTAGGACAATAACATGTAATTGTTGTGCACAGACACATTGTGCAAAGATAACATCATGCCAATATGTAGGAGCACATAATCAAAGACAAACCTGGAGCAACAGTAACTATACCATCATTGTTGTCTCTGTATATGACAAAAACAATAGTTTACAATAGAAACTATCAACCACTCAGCAACCTAGGTTAGAGAAAAAGAAATAAATACTTAGACCACAACATGTAGTAATTGGTATATAAGGACCTCTTCACTAGCAAACAAGTACAAAACACTGGTAATTTACATGATAGTCGAGTCCATGCTACTCTTAAAGAGTTGAAGCATGATCACGATAAGGTTGTGGTGTGCAACACCCTCACCTCATCACGTGGGAGACTCAACTTGAGAAAGATGTCAAGTCTCCCTCAACCACACGTGAAGGTCATTTGGACTCTAAGTTTTAATTGAGGTGTCAAAAGACACCACCGTTGACCTAGCCGTCAGTTGGCACTAATCCTTATCCTAATCACTAATTAGAGCTAAGTTCTACGCCTTTCAGTCACTCTATAACTTCCTAGATGGTTTGTGACCGGAAACCACCTACACAAATACCTCCATGCGCCAATCTTGACAGATGTCGTGCACAAACACATCGTGCAATGACAACATTGTGCCAACAAGTGAGAACGCACAATCATAGACAAACCCGGAGCAATGGTGACTAAACCATGACTGTTGCCTCCGTAAACAACAAAAACAATAGTGTACAGAAAAAAGTATCAACCACTCACCAACCTAGGCTAGGAAAAAAGAAATAAATATCCAGACCACAACATTTAGTAATTGGTCTACAAGGACCCCTTTACTCGCTCCTTTGCTCGTGGTGAAGCCCCTTTCACACTCTTGAACCACACAATTAATGTAAATTGGAGAGATGACCGATCATAAAATCCCTCAACTCTAGAGAAATCAATTTGATCGGCAGCTAGGACACTAATAGATCGTATAGAGAAAGAATTGGCTAGGTACAATGGGAGCCTCATCATAAATCACCTCGAACATTGTTTGGTGGCTAGACCTTGTCTATGTGAACTCTCAATGTGCTAAACATTGTAGACACGACCATTGATCCATTGGTATCTGTAATAGAAGAGGACTACGAAATTCAGGGAGCTAGTCCGTAGAATTAAAGTCACAAATGACCATTGTGGCTGCCCGTTTGGCACTACCACACAACCAATATCGCAATCCAACAGAGATGTGAGAAAGACCAAAGTGTGCCGTGTCATAAATGTTTGGGAAACGGCAAGGCGCACAATTGCGTGTGTGATCCTTCCGCACCTTACCATCACAACCCTCCAACAATAACACTCCCGAATTCTTCACCTCACGAACTTGCAAGGTCACCTGTCATGCGGTCACATCCAAGGTAGTGGACGCTGCTTGCTGTAAATACACATAGTCTCTAGAAATAAAACGTCGCATTTGCGTTGGTAGCCTCGTCTATGTGTTGTAGCATAGCGCAATGTATAGCAATGTTGTGCAATAGAGAGGTTCTTAAATGCCATCGACATCACCCGCTTGTACAACTTTGCATGTTGCATACACACTACAACTTACGTGTCTAGATTGTCCATGTAAACCAACACAGTGTCAGCATCAACTTGAATGGCCTTTTGTTACAACGGATACCTTTCAGACAACAAGAAGTAAGGAGAAAATGATGCCAAAGATGCTTGCTTACTAAACCTACGGTAATTTTAAATACCAATCTTGGAGATGTCCCTTCTTCAAACTAGCTTCCAAAGCCCCCTCTAAACGGTTTGCACCATGCCTACTCAAATCCATCTGCTTTGGGCCGATTCCTTGTCGTGGTGGAGTGCTCTATCATTGCTTGCTTACACAACGATTGAAAACTCACCCAAGAACTCACATCTTTGGTCTGTGGGCACTTTCATTCAAGCTCCAAAGCAACTCGAAACCCGATCAAGAAAAAAACAAGCGACTCTTGTCGGAACATTGTTGTTGAAGGTGCATTTTCTTAAGTGTTTTTGAGTGCCAAAACACCCTTAGTAGTGACTCGCATATTGTTCATGGGATTCAAATAAAGAAAGCTAGCTGGGAATGACCTAGATATCACTTGTCTATATATTTCCTACTGTTCTCCTTACTCTGTCAAACCCATCTGGTTAACCACTCCTTTCGATTAACTGGAAAGTCATTCCGTTCTTCTTATTACCGATTATGGTTCCAGATTTGGGAAAATCCTTGTAACAAAAAATTGTAACCGGGCTCTAGTTTATTCTCATGGTGTTAGCTATCAGAGGACACATCCTATTGGGAGAGGAACGGTGCTCAAAATTCTCGTATATAGAGTGGCGAATAAATCCACTAATGAATCCACCCAACTTGTCAAGAATACACAAACACAAGCACCATGATAATGCATATTTCCTCACAATTGTAGAGAACGCCGTCGGACAGTCGGTCACAAAATAAGCATTCAACAAGCCTTCAACTACTACAACAACGACTCCCCTTACAAATTTGGATCCGGTTATAGTTAATGACCTGGTACTCACCATCCAAGAATCCCAACCTACTTATGGCATCCTAAGGTAAACCGGATCTTTAACCTCCCTTTCCACAACACTTTGGGCATCACAAAGGCGACTCATCCAATGGGGTGCATTCACGTTAGGGTTACTTGGGTGCAAGGGCTCTGAAGCTAGGAAAGATTAAAGATTAAAGACACACACAAATACAAAATATTGTAGGGCATTTCCTCACAACTGTAGGGAATATTGCCGGACGCCCGATGCTTGCCAATCTTTTTCTAATACTATGATGACGGAATTCAAATTTGGATACGGTTACGGCCAAAGTAGGCTTCCAATCCATTTGCAGAATCCTTGCGGGAAACAAGGTCCGGAATCTTCCAAGCCCTCTAGGACTATACAAGTTCACAAGACTTGAATGATGTCGCAACCATCTACTAAATACCTTCCTTGCAAGAGCCAAACCTAGGGCAACCCACAATGTACATTGTGTCCCTCCTAGCCAACAATGACCACCGTCCAAGACGGATCATAATTGTTTTCCACCCGTCTTTCTAACGACAACTTGACCAAATTTGAAACTCTCAGGTCACTACCGGCCAAAGTTCTAGTCTCAAATCCTAACTCACCGGATCCAAAACTTGACCGTTAATTATACCCCCAATTCTAACTCAATGGCTAGTTTTCCTTGGATTCTTAACCATGACATCTTTACCTACTTGTCCCCTTCTTATTCTTGGTCTTCTCTTACATTGGACAAATTCGGTCCTCTATCACTTGAGGTCCCCATGCGCGGCAGCACCTCCTCCTCTTTTTCGTCTTCCTCGTGCACCTCTTGTTGCACCTCAACCTTCTTGCTCACGGGCATCTTTTCTCCAAGATCTCGAGTTGCCATCCGGGATGCTGACCGGGTCTGGCCCATGGAAGGCGTCTCACCTCTTGTCTAGTTGTGGTTTGCCGCTTGGAGGTCTTGGAGTTTGAAGTGGCGTCTTCATCTTTACACACCTCTTCTCCCTTGTCTCCTTTCCTCAACTTCTCACTTGTCTCCTTTCCTCAACTTCTCATTTTGGAGTCAGCTTTCTTTTTTCCTCTTGAATTTTGGGCCTAGGGTATGAAATCTTGTTTCCAATTCTAATTCTTGTTGTGCTTCCTTGCTCAATCTGGGAGCGTGTCTGCTTGTTGCTTGTCGAGAGATACATTCCTCTTACCTTTAACAGCACGTCATCCGGATGTGTTACAAACTCCGTTACCATGGTTAAGGCTAACGCCGTTTTGTTTACCTTTGCAGTCGACGCGGCAATTTTTTCATACTTCTTCACTACCATCTTCTTGTGTTTCTGGGTTTGATTGTCAAGAGTGGTTAGCCGACCCTCTAGCTTTTGTATGTTGCGGAGCTGGAAGTTCCTCTCTAGCTAGTCGCACAGTTTTTTTAGGTTTACCTCTCCGGCGATCATGCATGCTTGGTCGACAATGGCCTCCATGTGCTCGTAATTTTCTCTTGCCTTCTCCTACTTGGTGGCAATTGTGTCCTATGGGTCCACTTCGTCCTTCTCCTTGCTGCTCTTTTTTTGCCTTGAATGGAGTGTGGTAATAGATCATTTGGTCTGCTTATTCTTCTTCCGTGCGCTGGCCACTGTTGGTCTCTCATCCTCATTAGAAGAATTCGATTATGATTCCGGTTCGTGAACCCGACCTTGTTCCCCTTTTTTAATCCAGTCGTGACTTGCCAACACCTTTGTTGTTTCATATGTTGTTACTTTGTTGTTGCGCAATAGGTCGTAGTGGTGGTAGAGGTGGTAAAAAAGGGGACTCGAGAGATTGATGTAGGTCTTGCTTCCCCTATTCCAGCCACTAATTTCTCGACTAACTCCCCAAGTACCTCTCCCCATGCTACGGGCCCGCATCCGTATAGGATCCCCATATGGTGTTTGCTAACATGGTGGTTGTCTTCGAAGGTCGTTTCGGATACAAAATGGAGATCATAAATTCCATTACTCTTCTGCGGATCCTTGCAATCCGCTACAATCAATCCATCTTTGGGATCTGCCTTCCTTACAAACTTCCTTTCTACAAAGGTTTATTGGCAAGAGCACATATCTTTTTCTTCACTTGGAAATCTGTAGATGCCGCTTCAAACCTCCGCCCTCTATTGTTCTGGTTCCATGCGTAACATATGGTCCCATTCGTTCGAGCGCTTCACCAGTAGCTCCATCGCCATAGCCTTGTCGCGGAAATCCCACGACCTCTTCCTCAACTCGAGCCTACCCATCTTCTTCAAATCGGCGTCCAAGGCCTTCCGCTCCTTCTTCAATTTAAGGAACTACCAAAAGTATTGTCAACAGGTCGACAGCAAGCTCCGCAGTTGCCTTACTGCTTGACACCTTCTCCATAGCCGTTCTTTTAAGCAAATTTTATCCAATTTCGCAGTCAAACGATCACTCTCACCCAAAATTCTAACCCCAATATGTAGCTGGATATAACTCTACTCGCAAATTCTCAACGCTCTTGCCTCTAATTGCTACCCCTCACCCCCAACGCCACTAACTGACAAGAAAATGAAGCAAGAAATGATGAGAAGCTTTCCTCTCAGCTTAACTATTTATTAGTCCTCAAGTAATTATTACCCTCAACTGGTTCCAATTATTACCATTGGATTCCGTTTTGAATCTTTCCGTTGGATCACGTTTCGATTTTTATTGTTGATATCCGGTTCCGGTTCTTCATACTCAAATCCAATCCAACCAGTTTTATTGTTTACGCCACTCTCTCCTCTATGCACCACCTTCAAGTCATAATCCATCAACATCAAGGCCTAGTATCGTGCTAGTTTCATTGTTGATTTATAAGACTTCATCAACTACGTTAAAGGTTGATGATCTTAACCAACAAAAACTCATTACCGTACATGTAACAACAAAAATGAGCAATTGTTCTTGTTGCGGGCAAACATTCTTCTTCATATAAGCAATATATTGAGCCTCCCGGTTATTGATAGACCGGTTGGTGTATGCAATCACAAACTCCTCTCATTGTCATCCATTTGCGTCAACACCGCGCTGATTCCCGAAGCGCTCCAGCTTGTATGTAGCTAATATGTCCTTCATGCTATCAACCTTTGAAGTATAAATGTTGATGCCAAGTGGTCCTTCAACTCTTGAAAGGCCGCCTCTTGCTCATCTCCCAAGATCCACGGTTGATCATTCCTTGTCAACATGGTTAATGGCTTGGCAATAGCACTGAAAGTCTTTACAAACTGTCAATCGTAGTTATAAAATTCCAAGAATGCACGTAACCAACTTTCATCTCTTGGTCTAGGAATAGACATCACTACTTCAATTTTGCTAGCTACCACATCCAATCCACTTGGGTATATCATGAGGCCTAAGTGATCAATGCGGTCGAAGTAGAATTTGCACTTACCTAGGTGCAACTTCAAAGCATATAACCGTAATCTAACAAATACTTCCATATAATGTAACCTATACTACCTTTGATTCTTGCTAAAGACAACTATGTTGTCAGTGTAACATCATACCAAGTTTAAACCTAAGAATTATACTTGATCCACAACCCTATGGAATTTGGCATGCGCATTCTTCCATTCAAATGGTAAGAATTTCCATTGAAACAACCGGTCCTCCCAACTTTGTCAATGCCGTAGAACGCGGTCTTCTCCTTGTCTTCATCTCTCTATCAATTTCGTGGTCTCTACACCGGAGGTTCAACGTACTAAACACTTTCGCGTGATCAATAGCCTCAAAGTTCTCCTCCAACATTGGCATGGCATATTGACCCGACTCGACAAATTTATTAATGCTCATGTAGTCTCCACACATCCTCTTTTCAATCCAATTACCATAGATATATTCCTTGTATGGCATAACTATTGCCAATGCATACTGACAAACTAGTGGAGCCAACTTCACTAACCCCGCAACCACCAACTCCTCTGTACAAGCGCAAATCATCTTCTATTCTACATAGCTACATTGTACCGCTTGAGGTAAAATGGTTTTCCAAGCTTTTCCAAGGTTTGGAAGTTGCACGACAAGTAGGCGCGAGTTGATTCATAGGGTCTAGGGAAGTTTTCCAAATGACAATTTTGTTTAGCAAAGTTATACTGACATACTTTGTACCAAGGTACACTTTAGCTCGAGTCAAGCAAAGGGTAACCTCTCCAACTTCTTTGGATTATCAATTCAGAGATCTAATGTTTGTTCTCGGTTTCGTATGCGTGCAGAAATGAGAGGGACATGATGGTGACTCAAGTGCAACACTTCCTCTAGCAAAAGCTCGTCGACCTAGATGATGATGATGGAGACGACAACAACCACTTGGATTGCTAGGAGCTCAAGGATCCAACAAAGACATTGAAGTGAACGCTTTTGTGGGCCCCCTAGACGGATAATCTGGTGTTTGGTCAGACCTTTGCTAGCGATGTCGTAGAACTCCACCACATAGACTACAATACCAAAATGACGGATGCAGTCCGCGGAGATAACGAGCACGTTAAGTTGTCCTGTGTGACAACCATTGAGTCCGTAGAGCCATATATGTTTTCTATTGTAGTGAACAATGTTGTATCTCCTTTCTCTATCAACGATTGTGTCGATTCACTCAGGGCGTCTAAATTTGAAGAAGTAGTGGCTTAGGTCGACCACAAAATCTCACTAAAGAAATGGGAGACTAGTAGTGGTCAGCCGCTTAAAACAAAGGTTGTAGCGAATAAACTCCGTGTCATTCTATCCAAATGAATACCTTTGCCGCTCTAGAGAAGGCAAAGACATTCGCAGATAGGCGCCCTTTATCGATTTTGATAGCCAGGAGTTAAGCCAAGCTTCGGTACTGATTAGAACACCATGCCCAAGAACAAGCAGAAGCACCCAGCGCAACACGTTGTCCGCTTCCCCCGATAAGAAGCGTTGTGCTGCCAAGAAGCCGGAGAGATCTTCTAGAAAGAAGACGAAGCTCGTCTCGGAGGAGGAGTTGGCCAATTCAATGGCTTCTCCACTCTTGGAGCTCCCTCATGCGCTCGGGTATGGAGAGACAGTCAACTACACCAACGTCCAAGAAATTTACCAAAAATTCTAGACGGATTGTTAGGGCTGCTTCTTCCTCGGAGACAGAGAGAAGAAGTTCAAGCTGGACGTTATGAGGCTATTTAATGCACCTCCCGATTGGACCATCCGTGCATTTGAACCTCGGGGCATGGAGGATTTGATGCATTATTACATCGAAATGCTTGACAAGACGCAAAAGCAGACTCTTTGCGTCATGCCTAAGCTTGATGTTATGCCAACAAAGGTTGGGGACATCAGCAACTGCGACTTCTTTATCATCAATGTCGAGCATAGCGTTGCAGCATCAAAGGCGATGATAAACGGCAACGCCCCGGAGATATGAGGAAGCACTTCCGAAGCTGGCAGTGTTTCATTGTCTAGACGCATGATCCGGAGAAGTTGAGGAAGATTTCTGCGTATTATAATCGCGTAAATCACTTGGTCCAATTCAGGTCGATTTGGGCAACCAATATCCTTGGCTCTCGGGCTTTGTGGATCCACGCTGGGATCCAATGCCGAAGCACTTCGCCGCGGGTATTCGCGGGTCTCACATGTCAGCCCGAAGAACGGCAATGGAGTCTACAAATGACAAGAAATTCGAGGCAATATTTTCAAACCAAGCTTAGGCAGGTAAGCTCGAGTTGAGCTAACGTGCAAGTATGCACCGTATCTGTATAGTATTGTATTTTGATTCAAATCAATTACATTGTGTATTCTTAGATTGCAAGTTAGCTCAACTGGAGCTAAATTGCAATTATCGAGTTTTGCTTGACTTGATAATCTTCTACTCTAATGATAAACTTATTCAACTTGATTTCTGTTATATACAGCCATTTTTTAACGCGGTTCGTAAGCGCTTCACAATGATCGACGTTAAGAAAAGCCAAGTAAAGCTCAAAAATCCGGAAAGGCAAAGGGGCTCTCGATTACAAATGAGGTGAAGATCATCACCGCATCGAACGATACCTTCAAGCATTGGTCAGAGGTCATCTCTTCGACGGTGCACGGCTACCTCATCAACGTCAATTCAAAATCAATGCCCTTGGCGAAGTTCAAGGACGCCAAGTCTTGGGTCCTGGAGAAGGATGAGATGCTGTCGCTAGAGTTCTTTAAGTTTCTCGGCAACAGGACCAAGGTTAATCACGCAAAAATGTGTATGCACATTCTCAATCGATCAGGGCCATTGCGGAAATTGCCTACTCTAAGGTGGTTGTGAAGCAGCTGACTTCTGCGCTCGAGGATTGCTACACCGCCCAAGATTGGGTCGATCGGAGGAAGAGGAAGAAGGTTGCTTGATTGGAGCTTCAAGTTATCAAGTCGGAGTTGGGCCTCTTCAACAGCGCTGGAGCGTACAATCGCTCTAGCTGGCAGAAGTTCAAGAAAGACAACAACGTCAGCAAGGCTTCAAAGCGTGCCTTCTTGGACTGGGGTCCACCGGATTCGTACTACGCCAAAACGAGGCAGACCCAATATCGCAACTGCAAATGTAAGGATCTTTCTCCGTGTGCAAAGGAGGTCTTCAGCGTCTTCCTCCATGTATGGTCGCAGTACGTTCCACCACAAAAGGCCTTGCACAAGCGAAGCTAGTATGCAAGCGTAGAGCGGGAGCATGGAGCGTGGAGCATGGAAACAAAAGCGTGGACATAAAACTTCTGGAAAATGTAAAGAATTTTCTGAAAGTTTATTAAGAATTTTGAAGGGAAAATTTGAAACATACAATCGTGGACCTAGGTCCACGGGCAAAGACCTATAACCGTGGATCAAGCACTTAGATCCTAGGAACATGGATTTAGGGTCTGGCCCTACAACCGTGGTTGTTAAACTCTATGAAATCAGGTTCTGAATTAATGAACATTATAATAAGGGCCGTGCAAGACTGCTGAGGAGATGCTGAAAATTCAAAAGATTTATACTTCATTGACTATAAGATATTAGAAGATTGGGTGATGCACAGGCTCCCCGTTTCCTAAAGACGTCTCGGTACCAAGACATCTTTGAATGTTGAATTCTTATAAAAAACGCAAAGATTTAAATTCTGCAAGATGAAAACCAATTGTTACCATCCAAATCAAATACGATTAGTGTCCCAAATCATTTTGAGTCAAGATCATTCTATTCGATCTATTGAAACTCCATCCCAAAGTCAATGACACTCATGCATGACACGATAAAAAAACAACCAGGATGAACCTTAGAGTAGAATGAACGGGGTAGTGGCCCTTTAGTCTCACTACATTTAAAATTTCAATTGGAATTCCAGAGTGTCAACCCGGTATACCTCTGCATTGGCCAAGTACATGGAGAGAGAAATAGCACTTAGCTGTATGTTGCAACTTTGCCTCAAGATGCCGCTCTCAAGAGTACGTCTAATCTCATTGAAGATAAAGCTTGGAGCGTGAATAAATGCATCTACTTCCGCACTAAATTGGCAGATGGCAATCAGTATGAAATACAAATGCTTGCAATTCGCCCATTGCCCCCTCTTTCATAGCGCCTTCGTTGACATTTCCTTGAAATTAGGACAAGTGCACTCGGGAAACGAGCTTATTGTAATGATGTATTGTTGAATCAAAGGTGCGATGCTTGAATCAAGCAATACAATGCATCCAAATCCGAGATTGGGAATCAAAGTTACCTGACGAATATCTGCCTTTAAGGTGAGTGCAGAAGCGCAATTGTTTGCTTGCTTTGTTGTTGGTGCATTAGGATTTCTCCAAATCTTCTTCCCAGACCGTGTACTCGGATGGTCGTCAGAAACATGCGGAACTTGAAATCTTGATAAATGTGTTGGTAGGTCACAATTCCCAAATAGCTTTCCGGGAGACATCTCAACACGTTCAGGAAGATGGAACCCTGCATTCTGAAAATCCAATATCTCTTTTGGTGTAAGATTAGTTCCAAGCTTGATTGGGCAAACGCTTGGGACTTCAGGCTTCGAAAGAACCCATTTCCGCTTGGAACCCTTAACGCACCGCTCAATGTCATCGTTGCAGAAGAAGAATTGCATCATTTCAGTTTTGTCATTCCGGTAATTATCCATATTCCCTGTATAAGTTGGTGCAGTTGTTCCTCTGTTCCCTTGCACAATCTTAGCGACGCATTTCTTCCTCGTTAGAGCTTGTAAGGCAAAGCATGCTTTAGCCGACGTCTTGGGCAACCGTGCAATGTGCCACTCAAACTCTACACAAGCTGATTCTTCTATGCGAGTGACTGGAGGTGCGGCTGATGCGTTCAATGAGCCACTTGACATATGGATTTCAGCCTCTTCTTCTATCGCATGAGGTAAGGAATCCTCTGAAATTGTATTCAAATGAATCATAGGTGGACCCGCTTGGGTAGACCGTGTAAGTACACGTGGTCAAGAAAAATTCACCTTGTTGGGGCGGTGTGAATCATGCTCAGACCCAGGTGGCAAATCCGACACCCGCTTCCGAGAGCCAAAAACTTCCTCACCTTCGAAATGTGGATCCCTTGTGCAATACTCTCCTACTCCTCGTACAGTAGCCATGGCTTCATTAAGTCCTTTCGGATTTCCGATTCGCTGAGCATACCTCTGTGCTACCCGTATCTGGAGTTCGGCTTCACCAAGACCGGTTCCAGGATTCTCACCTTTTAAAAACTGATATACCAAACCATCTGCATGAATGCCCTCACGTAATCATCAACAGTGGCAACATATAAGTCATTTCCTCTGTTTCCAGACTGCTGCAACCATTTGTTATGCACTGTTACCGCAAGGTTGCAGGATGGCATCTCTGCGAGTTCATTGGCTGGTAAGTCCTGAACAAAGAAATTGTAGTCACTGCAGTAAGAATTGAGAAGGTAAAGAACAACGACTGTGCTATTCAATCATGTCATCAGATGCACAAGAGGTACATGTGGTAGCTTAAATATGGAATCTTAAAAAGAATACTATGATGCAATTGAATTAAACAAGTTTCTTGAAAAAAACCAAGTACAAGAGTTGAAGAACCTCACAATGTACATAAATCCGCCCCATTGCCTGTATCAGAAGTGCCAAAAAGCCAACCACAGCTCCCTTTCGTCGAAGTCCTTCTTCAGTCGTTGCCCCGGACGAGTGCCACCAGGCTCGGATTGCATGAAATCAAATCTCGGACTCCGCCACGGATATCGCATCCTTGTACTGCTTGCACAACTTCCGATGTTGATCTTGAAGGTCAACGCAAATATCTGCTTTAGTGTGTTTTTCCATTGATTGAGTCCAATGAAAGAGACATGTGCGTTCCCGATTGAGCATCGGCTCCGATGAATCACCACTCCCGTAGATGATGCGCACCGCATTCCAGTTTGCTTGTGCGCAATCAGCCATAAATCCCTTGAAATTAGGTAACGCAATACCATGCCTGCTCATCACTACATTCAAATTTTCCAGAAACTCATTTGTGCTACTGAATCTTCGGATTGCATGTTGCATACAACAATTGTCATCACACGATAGTATCCTGGGTCATACACATGACATGCAATCGTCGTCCACTCCTTCACTCGCTTCACATGATCAAACATGATCCAAGCATCTTAAAGATCACCCCCACGTTGCATTCGTGTAACCAGATCTACACCGCTACCTGGGCCAACTTCCGACATCTTGAAGACAAAAACTTTGTCTGTATCGGATCCCTAACCCGGGAACTTACTCTCTTGAACATAAGCCCAATTACTGCTTCCACGCAGCTTTGTTATGCTATCCATGACACCAAACCTTCGGAAATGCTTGAAGCTGCTCACCTCGTTTCGAATACTTGGAGAGCTCATGTATTTGCACTTCTCAAGAACTGGCATGATTTCGTCAAGTCCAAACTCTAGAGGCGGTGCTCCTTCAGGACGAAGAAGCAACCCTCCTAGAAACTCCTTACTTTCCTCAAGGACAATAGAAGAGTTAGTTGCAGTGGGAGTTCTTTGGACTTGATCCAAAATGAGAGACCGCGTCATTTCCTTAGAATCACGACAGAGTCCATGCTTCATAGGGTGATCATGAACACCGAAGTGAACACAGGCACGCCTCATCTCCTTTTTCCCAACAATATAATAGATTTTGGCTGCACAACTCGCAACACAAGTTGGAACGAAAGAACATATCTTACAAGTTAAGGTCGAACCTGAAGGAGGTACTGGGCCAACTTGAAATGGGACGGTTGAACATCCATCCCATTTCGTTTCATGGATAGCCGCCACGTGGTGTTTTCGAGTAAGGTATTCGCACTTGGCATTGTCACAACGTAGATGTCCCACGCATGATGCGAATTGAAATGAAATCCCATCGTCGTTCTTGATATTTGTTGTATTGGTGTTTGACTAGACGTGCCCGTCGTAGCACTTCTCCATGCCACTTAAAAGCTTCGCTTGACATTGAGCTCCAGAAATTTGGATCGGTGGTAATTCAAAAATCACGTCACCATTGAAGACATGTGGAAGATAATCAACCACATGGATTGAAATTGACTCGTAATCAATCTTTTTGAAGGGGTTCCTAGATCCCTTTGTGAGACAAAGCTTTCAAAGACAAGGAACAATGGATTGTCCAACACAGTGATCTGACCCTGAGAAAACATGTACTTATGATGTGCCTCGGGAATGAGATGAAAGAGCAGGAGTCTGTCTAAAAAGCTTGTGAGGAGGTGAGGAGTCATCAGAATCATCTGTTCCGATTTCAATGAACTCAAAACCTGGCTTTGTTTTTATTTTTCTAGATGTAGGCATGTGGGGAGTGCTAGTGTTTGAGACTTTAGGAGGACCGTCGTGAGATGTAGCCCAAATATTAGATTGGGGTAAGCCATAAGCTAAGTATCAACCAGGGCGCAAATTCCACTGCCTTGGAGAGGAACCATGTACAGGTTCTTGACCAACTATATGCGTTAGCTCTCTAGTAATACTATCAAAAAGCTCTTCATCGATGTGCAATGAGGTCTCAGCTAAACGAAAACGAACACTCAGACTAAAGGCAGTGACAACCGTGTGTCCCATGTCACCGATAGCAAAATTTGAAATAGGGACCGGTACGCCATCTGCCCGAACAACTGCCATTCAACTTAGCGATATGATTGTGCTCATACCAATCAACAACAACAAGATGATAACGCACTGGTTTATCGAATGAAGGATGTTGCGTGAAGACGTAATATCCGAGGAAAATGTGACCATTGAAAGCATGGAAGTCCCCTGATTTGTATACATAAGAAATTTAAATTTATCGTGGCATGGTGAATATGTCATAACGGCCAGTTCTTTCAACCAACGAATGTGCATCGATCCACAAAAAAATAGACATAACATTTGAAGTGGTTGATTTATTATGGAGTGATATACTAAAGAATTTGAATACATTAGTATTATCCAATTTCAAAATTAGATCATCAATTGACAAACACTGACAATCTATAATCACGTCGGCTAAGATTAGAGGAGAAAGGCGGCTAAGACACAAGAAACATTGGTTTAGCCACAGTCGCAACTATTCTGGTGCACCAATGAGGCAAAACTCGTGATTATTGTCCACTAAACATTGATGTACTAAATTACATCTGACATGCAAGCTCTTCCAAGTGAAAATGAAATCCGAACACGTCCCATGATTATTTTATAATTTTGGGGGAACTACACTAAAAGTTTTATTTAGTGTAATGGCACGAATAGTGTACTTACCTTAGTACACTAATTGCGAACAAGTTGACAAATAGTGTACTAATTGCAAACAAGTGTACTTTCTCAAAAGAGTATTCGATCAAAATTTACTTTATCAAAGATTACTTTATCGGATTACTTTATCAAAGATTACTTTTTTAAAGCTTACTTTTTCAAGAGATTACTTTTTCAAGTTTTACTTCTTAAAAAGTTTACTACTTCAATTTTTACTTTTCCAAACATTTACTTTTTCGAAACTTTACTTTTTCAAAACTTTACTTTTTCAAAACTTTACTTTTTCAAAAATTATTTTTTCCCAAGTTTACTTCAAAAAAATTTACTTTTGAAAAAGTTTACTTTTGAAAAGGTTTACTTTTGAAAAGGTTTACTTTTGAAAAGGTTTACTTTTGAAAAAGTTTACTTTTGAAAAAGTTTACTTTTGAAAAAGTTTACTTTTGAAAAAGTTTACTTTTGAAAAAGTTTACTTTTCAAACGTTTTGGAAAAGCTTATTTTTACAAAATTTTACCTTTTTAAAAGGTAAGTTGTCTTTTTTCCCCGAATTGATGTTTTCCCCTAGTTCTTGTTTTTTTCAAAAATGTTGTTTTTTCCTAATTGTTGTTTTTTCCCAATTGTTGTTTTTTCCAATTTTTTCTTTGAGAGTTTTATTTTTTCTCTTCTACTTTCAATACACTAAATGTGCACGAGTTAAAAAGTTAATATTCCAATCTTTACAAAAGTTCACAAATAGTGTAGTAGTTCACATTTAGTGTACTATTTTGTCACTACACTAATTGCGTTGTTGACAATTAGTGTATGGGTTCGTATTTAGTGTCCACTACACTAAATGAAACTTTTAGTGTATTGGTAATCCTTGTTAGAACTTAGGTTACTATGGGAATGCTTCTACTTACATAGGGTTGGGCCCAAGAACATTCATTGCAAAGCATTTCATAATTCATTGGTGCAGAATAAGGCGATAGGACAATTCCTCATGCTCTCATTTTTTTTGTTTTTACATCTCATACGCTCTGGCACCATATTCCTTCTGACTTGCCCATTCGAGAAGCAATATCAGGAAAACGCTGATGACTCTTTAGTATCTACATAATCTTCTTCTTCAGCTGCTTGTGTTTGTCGAGCTATTCCATTTTTCTTTATGAACTAAATCAGCATGATATCCGAGCATTTACTTGCCTTTCAATGAGGTGAGTTAGGGCCTTACCACATGGGAGGGGGAGGAAGTTTCACAACTTCCTCCAACTTGGCACTAGTGCACGAAAAATATTCTTTTCCTCCGACATGGCACTAGTGCCTATGGACCTCCAGGCACTAATGCCTGGTAGTTTTCAACGGCAATTATTGTGCCAAGTCATTGCCATGTAGATTCCAAAGCAACATCCAATGCAAATTCCAAAGCTACAAAGTAGGCACATGTCATTCTGGCCACTCCTCGTACTTCCTCTCATGTGGCAACCACTTGCTAATTTGAACCACTGTGAGTCATCCAACTCACTGCCTTTCCTCTCGTGTGGTTTGGCCCTTAGTTGGAATCGGATGAGAAGATGGGACAGAAGTTGCAGCTCTGATAATTTCTGGTCCCACTGCGTAGTGCGTAGGGTCGACTCTTTACACAGAGAATCTTGGTGACGTCTCATTACAACATTGTTTCATCTCTTTTGTGCAATAAATGTACAACAATCATGCACCTAAAACCCGGTACAGTTGGACGGTGATGACGGAAAACACTGAAATCCCGGTACCCTACCACAGAAAATCAGGTCTATTGTCCAATCCCCAAAAGGTAGCAGCGGCTGAATCCCGAGACGCCGGAGAGAGCATCTGTAACGTCCACCATAAAACTGAATTTTCTGATTATCAGCAAACGAGCTTATTGTGACGTTTACGGCCCTTGCTAAATTAGCAATCTTCCAGCGGCTGTGTTTCGACTTTATTTGGAATCATCCAGTGGTGAGCCCTCGGCGGAGGAGCAATTACAAGTCACATGCCGCAGTTCAAGGATCCCGCCGAGTGATTTCCACGACGTGGTATTGCAACAGTATTCCAATCATCTCAAGTGAGGCGCAGTTGGCGGCGGCCTCGACGCATCGTGGCTAGGGTGATTCATCGAGGTTCGCTTGGGTGGGGTGGGAGCACGAGGGTCCCTGCGACCTCGTCTTGGGTGGTCGCTGCAACCTTGTCTATGTTCATCTCCTTTCGAAGCGCCGTCCGGCTTCAACTCAGTTTCTAGTCAAGGGCCGTCATGGAGGGAGGGCGCACCTTACGAACAAGGGCATCCGGCGCTGGAGATGGTAACGTAAGAGGGGAGGGCAAGAGCGGGGGAGTCGGCAGAGGCGGGAGAGGGTGACGCCGGCAGCAGAGCGTGATGGAAGACGAGGTATGCCGACCATACAAAGTTTATTGATGTGCATTGAGTATGAGTTGTGCAGCTTAAATCGTAGATCCAACGTGCCCATCTCGGCGCCGAGATGATACGTATTTTATATATGTTGTGCATTCCAGGGTTTTTATGGTCTGTCTCGAAGCTGCTCTTGTCGAAGTCAGATGTAAAGCTGGTGTAGTCGAGTTGGTGAATGAACCGCATGCAGTGCATGTTTGATCGAGAAACATATTCGTGTTTACTTAATCTTCATTGTTCATTAGATCAAGAAACTAACTCGTGACCATAAGATTTTCACCGTTTAGGTTCTTCATTGTGAATCGCTAGTGCTAAAAAGATCTACTATCTAAGTTTGAACATTTGTAGGTGACTTACTGTACCACATGAATAACACCGAGATGTATTTACCAAGATGCTTTCTTATGCTTCCTATCAAGATTGTAATCGAGATGTGTTAAACGCAGTTGCTCGGTTTCACAATGTCGTCGTCCGATCGCTTGCCTAGATGTGAGTGGTTTTGCATGAATCGATGTCAATAGAGTGTCTCTCGGTACCGAGATTATGGCTGGTAGTCTCGATGATAGTGGATACATGAGTCTCGATGATAGTGGATACTGCGCTAGTACTACAAAGCTACAAGATTATCTGCTATAGTGCTGAAGTGTAATCTGCTACAAAGGTACAGTGTAACGTGCTACAGTGATACAAAGTAATCAGCTACAATGCTAACGAGATAAATTAACCGAACCAGAATTATCACCCAGATTGTATGATTATAGTAACAACTGTGGTCAATGGGTCTCTTCAACGAAGTTTTTGCTCTTCAACGAAGTTACTGCTCTTAAGTTTCTGCATGATGATTGGCCGCTTCAACTCATCTCGGCCCCGAATAGAAATTCACGGTCCACAATCTCTGTTGCTTCAACCATCTCGGCACTTAATTCATAGCCGGCATGAGTTCTTTGACGAGTTGTTCAATGGTTCGGTGGTTTTGCATGCATGATTCGATGTTGATGGAGTGCCTCTCGGTACCGAGATGGTTCGGTGGCTCGGTGTCACGACGTGTGGTCGTCTGGTCGACTGTCATGACGTGCTAATAACAATTATCTTGCAGCAGTATGGCAGTACACTCTGCGGCTGATAAGTGATGCAGAGACGTGTGTCGTCTGGCCGATTTTCTTGGTGCTTGTTTTTGGTCCATTGACATGATGTAGTCAAAGTCGATCATGTGCTCAACACGATGGTGTACTCAACACGATTATCATGGAGTCAACACGATTATCATGCAGCAGTCAATGTCGAGATTGGAACTCTCGGTACCAAGATTGAGTTATCGCTCATTAATTTTCGTGGCTGGTGAATGGTGCATGAGTCTCGATTGCGATGTTAATGCCCTGACGTAAGGTCTAGTGGCTCGGTGGCACTGCTGCTCGGGATCGCGACGTGGTCGTTGGTGGATTGTCATGATGTGCTCATCACGATTATCATGCAGCAGTCAATGTTGAGATTTGAACTCTCGGTACCGAGATTGAGTACTCGTTGAATTTTTGTGGCTGGTGAATGTTTATACACTGACGTAATTGGCGATGTTAATGCACGTGAAGTTTTGTGGATGGCGATATTAATAATTCAGGGACGTAAAGTCCAGCTACTGCTCGGTAAGGTCCAGTAGCAGCTGCTTGCTTCATTCGAGAGTTAGTACTGGAGAGTTGGACTCTTGGTACCGAGAGACAGATTTGGCATCGCCATTTATGTACAACTAGTCAATTAGAGTTTGGTGGACTGTTCGGCATGTCAATACTTATGTCAATACTAATGTGGTGACGATAGTACTACCAATCAGACTGAATGATTTTGCAACCACCACTAATGAAAATTATTTATGTTTGATTTCATTCAGGTTGAGGAGGTGAGCCACCAAGACCAGCCGGAAGATTCTTCTCCAACTGTTGTAAGCCTCCACGTGCTACCTTTATATTCATGTCTCCCTCCAATGAGTTTACATTTGCAGCACAGTAGCACAATTTAATGATAAGGTTTAGGGTATGTTGTAGCAAGATGTTTAGGGCATTTACTTCTGCATGCATTTGCTAATGCAAGTCTAATGTCGATAGCTTATAAACATATTACTTATAAACTTATATATTTATGAACATATTTCTTATCTAGTTATGTCTCTATCCCATGTTGCAGACCCCACAGGATAAACGTATGGAATCTTCTAGTGAGCCCAGCTCCTCTGCCGCAATGGAAGACAATAATCAACCTCATATCGAATCAGATATGGACATCGATGGACGTGTATTGATGCAAGATGATGCAGGTGAGAGTGAGCTCTTGGAAGATGAGATTAGGCGGATGCATAAGATGGATACTGTCTCTACGATCGCTTGCCTGAGATTGACATCAAACGAGCTATCTCGAATGCGCATTCCGCTCTGCTGCTTGGTGCCCATGCCAATGGTTCACCCTACCTTGGCCTGTGATTTGGTGAAGCTTGAACAACAATTTGTTCATGGATACAAGGAGGGAGCTCGCATATTTTATGTCTCAATTTCAGATGAGCAAGGGCAGACCGCCACGTTTACTCCAGATGAGAAGGTGAAATGGAACTTGGTTAATGATCAATTTAATTCACAACTCATGTCCATCTCAGCACTTTGTGGACTTCAAGTTCTTTGTCTGTGATGAGAACCATAGACGTATTGCCTGGATGAATCGCATTGAGTGCCTTCATGTTATGGAAAAGTAGTGGCATATTTCGGTTGATTCCATCCTTTTAGACACGTGGAACCGAATTGGTGTGGTCATGCACAACATTAATAAGTAAGTAATGTTGATCTCTTCTTCCCTGATAATGCCTTCAAATTTCAAAGTATTTAGTGATCATTGAAGGCCTCCTTCGTCGCTTCTTATTGGTTTGATTGTGGCAAACACACTATGAATTCTCACATCAAAACAAACATGGTACACACGTTGTACCGTATGCAAAAGTATGGGGTGATGGACATTGACAAGTTTAATGAGCTTCTGAGTGCTGAGGACGTGAAAGTATGCCAATAGAGTGCACGAAAGACTTGGTACTCAATGCCACTCGACGTATTTACCAATTTCATTTTTAAGGTATTCTTCTTAGCCCCACACAAATGTAATCGATGAATTTATGAGCTCCTAATGAAATTATCAATCAAGAATATAAAGTAGTGAGGCAACTTCCTTGTGAGTCTTTGCAGCAAGAAATTGCTGCTGTGGCTGATGCGGCAGTTCGTAAGTACAATGAGGATACACCAACAGATGAGGTTTCTATGGAAGGTGTGGCATCTGCAATGAGGAGATCCATTAAGGAATCAACTGAAAAGTTCTACAAAAACTTATCCAAGATTGTGTCAGTAGCAAATCCGGCGCATGGTCGAGAGTTCATGCAAGAGATAATACTCCTTTGCTATTCTGATTGAATGCTTTTGCATCTTTACCTAGCATATTTAACTTCTAACTATATTCAATTGCTAACTCATAGATCAAGAGGCACTGGAGCTTACATGCAGTACCGGAGTTGACTCTTAAGAAACTACACCTGCTTGCTACAGCGAATGCAAGTCCAGTTTTCAAGGTAAGGTGGTTGATATGGCTCAATGCATCTGGACCTACGCGTGAGGCTAGACAATTTCCGGCGCACCCTGCTACTGAGGATAAGCTAACTTTCTTCCTCGCAAAGGCCTGTTGCTATGCCGGTGTAAGTGACTCTCCACTCATTGATAACATGATCACCATTATTCAATCTTGTCTTTTTTTTCTACCTTACAAGTTCCTCTTCTACTTTACTTGTGCAATTCTCTAATGTGCCAAATTCCATTCAATGCGTAGTTGGAAGAAGCCGCCGTCGAGATGTTTGAGTCAATTACTCACGTTGATGATTTGCCAATTGACTATTCTTCTCCAGCTGAGCCGCGCACCCTTCCGGAATACATTGAGAGTTGGCGAATGAAGCTATGGGATCAAGCATATACAGGTAATTTCAAAGGAGCTGATGCCTTCAAAAAGTCCAACTCATTTAAGGATTTCAGAGGCGTCCTTGCTGTCAAGAGGTTGATATTTAGGTGTGTCTTGAACTCTCTCCCTCTATTGTTTTGGATTGATGCAACCACCAGATTCTCTACATCATATTGCCCATATTTCCCTGGACTTCCCTACAATTTTATAATTCTCCACATTTTTCAATCATTGTGCAAGTATTTCAAACTCGAACTTTAGCCCAAAAATGCCATTGAGAAAAGAGACTTACCTCCCTTCCTTAATACATGGTTGGATCAAACCTCCCCTGACTGCATGTTCTCCCCGACTCAGCTAAAGAATTGGACCATTGGGCATCTACAAGCTTGCCCTTGGTACCTCGAATGCACTCAAGGGTTCACTCCACCTAAAGAAACTGCTCTCTTCAAGTCCTTGAAGGATTCGACAGTGGTGGAGCCCGATTACGACGAATTTGTTGGTTTGGATGCAGACGCCAGAGCTCGAGCAATTCAGAAGCGGGAGGCATCTGACAAGAGGAAGGTTGACAAATGGGAAGAGGCAAAAAAAAAACCTAGGATAAGAAATTGAAGAAGCTTCTCAAGTTGGCTGAGAAAGAACAAGAGAAGGGCGTGAAGCAAGGGACAAAGAAGAAGGCAGAGATGGTCGACATCTCCTCCAATTTCTCCTTCACTTAAAAGCGATTGCTACATGGAACCTCGCCAACACCTTGTAACTTAGACCTTGTGTCTGACATTGATGAATTAATTCTGAATGTTTCTGTTAGTTCTCTTGCAAGTACGGCGAGCGGCTCTAGTTCAAAAAGCTTCACTGATGTCCTCACCTTCCTGACCAAGGTATGTCCTATTTTTTCTCCTTTATTGTATTTTACTTCACCTAAAATATGGTATAGATTACGTCAATATTTTCATCGCCTGAGTATCGTATGTGTGTTGCTTGATATGGTTAAGCAGGCATTTCATAGGATTGTTTATTTCTAAATACCAGTGATTAATTTCTTTTTTTTTCGTTTGTTCCATGCAGCATTCTAGTGACAAGGACCGGTACTTCAATGGGATTTTGAGTAAGAAGCCTGCGGTGGACCTCATACTGGTGGATGTTCCTGAAGGTCTTCATGTGCCGAACATCTCTTCTCCGCCGCACCCATCCCTCTTTGGAACCAGTTCTCCATTGATTGGTTGGTGCTAGTGTTTGACTTCGCTCAGGCAGTCATCCACGACCATGGTGGAATTTTGGTGATGTATCCTATCAGCCATGACCACAAATCTAACCTACTTGGTTGTTGCATGACCTACGGATACAAGATTGTTCACTCTTGGATGGGCATGAATCGTTTGCATCCCACCTCGGCTGCTGATCCAACAGCAACAATAATGCTTCATTGATGCTTTTTATTATCTTTCGAAGTTGTCATAATCTTCATTGGATTCTAATCTGAATAATTTTGCAGACTTTGCTCTTTCGTATATCTCTTTTGGTGAAGGAGTTAGTTGAAAAATTTTCATTCCAATTCGAACCATCTCATCAAGCGGTTGGCGTCGATGTTGGT
This sequence comes from Bryoerythrophyllum caledonicum, assembly GCA_963971425.1. NCBI lineage: Eukaryota > Viridiplantae > Streptophyta > Bryopsida > Pottiales > Pottiaceae > Bryoerythrophyllum > Bryoerythrophyllum caledonicum. The sequence continues at coordinate 32,711,776 of OZ020514.1, read as the reverse complement.
AAAGACAACACTATTCAAAACTTTTGTGTCCGCAATGACATAGTCAAGAATGGTAACGTGCCTTGGCGAGGTCCTCGTGAAAAATCCTGCACTCTCATGCAGATGCTAATTGAGGCATGTTCTGCACTTGGCGACATCATCATGGATTGCACAGCGGCAACTGGTTAGTCTACCTTTTCTTCTTTAAGTCCTATTCTCAATATGAATATTTTTTTCGATGTACTGTTGCAATGCTCTCATCTTCTACATTGTCTTGTCATAGGGTCTAGCATTTAGGCTTGTCGTGCTTCTCATCGCCACATACTAGCATTTGAAGAAGACAAGGATATTTTCGACGCCCTCATTGCTCCAATCATGCGCTCACCGGTGGTTCCCCAAGAAAATATTCCACTTCCTTCAATTGCTTCTATTGATTTGGATGACGATGACGTACCAATCCAACGAATCGTGAAGACATCTGTATTCAGTAAGTAAATTTGCCCTTTATTTTCCATTCTTTGAAATATTTGGTTAATGTAAATATACTCTTATATGTTTTTTGGGTGTTTGTCTAGGCTTGTTGTTGAAGTGAAGAATTCGTGTGCTCCTTTCTTTGCGAATCCTGGATTTTTTCCAAGCCCCCCCAGACCATTTCAACTACGTGTATACGCTGAGGCCCTTGCTAGAGATTTTGTATATAAGAAGTCTAGGCCAACTTCTAGGGTTCATATACTAGATCCTCGCATTTTGGAGTTCATCGACGACCACGCCATAGACTCTAATGTGGAGACCTCGGACTCTGATTGTAGTTCATCTTCAGCCCATTCGCACTGACATCCTTTCATGTGGTAGTTCAGCTATTACTATGCACAGTGCTAGTCTATTCCATATGGAATTCTAATTTCTTTATTGCTATAGGTTGTTGTTTTTTATGTGCTTTGTAGTTACTTAATTTGTACTTCGTTTGGCCTATATAAAGCCCTTAAATGTTATTATTGTATTTTTTTTTATTCATCTCGCAACTTTTTTGATTGAAATTCTGTGATAAAACTTGCGATTGTTATTATTAATATATATGCATCTGAAGCTAATGTGACTTACTTCAGTTCACAATTTTGTCATTTTTTACTTTCACAGCCATAGGTCCAACTTCGATAGACAAGTTACTTACCTTCCATTTTTTGTTTATATTAGAATCCACGGTTATATGTAACCGTTCTTCTTTTTAGAATTCATATTTTTTTTAAAAAAAACTTTGCTTCTCGCTCACTTTTCCAGATTCTACGCTCTACACTCATGCTCCACGCTCTACGCTCGCATACAAGCATTCCCCGGCCTTGCACAATTGTTCGTACAAGGCGCAAACAAATTCGCTCGGGACGTGGCCCTCAGATTCCTGGCGCAACCTAGGCTGCAATGTGAAGCTCGGAATCATCGACTTCCGGAACATCCTTGGTTTCTCTAGGAAGTCAAGGTCGTTTTTGGAGAAGCCATTCTTCGATGACTTCATGACGATGTTTGCATAAAAAGGGCAGCCCCCCCTCACCGACCTTCCAACGTGGCTCTTCATTTGCGGCAATACGCAGTCCCTTCTTCAAGTGAAGGCGTTTGCAGAGGGCCTGTCATTGTGCCATGCGTACAATGTGCTGCAGTCGACATACGTTCCCTCCGAGAACGAGCGCTTGGGGGGATTTGCTCCAAAGAGCAACAATGCTCTGGACCCTATTGGCCTCCTCTTCTTCTTCAAGAAAGAGCTCACGCAGATTCTAGCCATGAGAAAGATCTACGCAGCTCCGGAGCATGTGTTGTACACAAAGCTTTGCAAGTATAACAAGCTAGCTTACACGATGAACATGAACGAGCTGAGGATGGAGTTCTTCATCAAGGTCCTGGAACTCTTTTGCAAGAGTGGGGAGGCAATTGTCTAGTTGTTCGGCGGGACGAAATTACTTTCTACGAGCGTAGTAAGTTCACCTGCAGTTTTGCTCGAGTCAAGCTAAACTAAAGATCCCTTCATGACTCGTGCATGGATTGTTTCAGAGAGCACCTTCTTCTGCCATACGTAGAGTAGCACTTTAGCTCGAGTCGAGCTAAAGTGCCGACTTAGACTTGCATGCTTTTGTATATTAGCAGTCAACAATCGCATTGTATCCCTTGAGTTTTCAATAGTTGAGGTGTGGTATCTATATGCCTTTACATTTACTTTAGCTTGATTTAACGTAAAGTGTAACTTGTATTCTCCATTTGTATGCAGATGTTGGATCTGGAGGCATTCTGCATCTCACACGACTCCGATGAGACGGACTTCGACAAAGTTGCGGAGGTCGCATTGACGCTGGACCGGGTCAATTTTATCCTCGGTGGATATCAAGTCAACAAAGAGGTCTTCCCGGAGCTTGGCAAGGCCGTTGCCAAGGGGAAGGGAAAAATGACTATTGGCCTTGTCGACGAGGAGGAGGATGTGAACCTGAGCCCCATGGGTGAGTGCCTAAGCTCGAGTAGAGCCGATGCGGACAATGAATCCCTTAAGAACTTTGACAACGCCACTCCGCCAGAGTTTCACAGTGGCACTCCATCTGAAGCAGGGGACACAATCGGTACCTCCCGGCAGCGACTCGAGTTCCCGGAGTTGGCTTCGCTGGATATTTTGGACATGCCTCATTAAGTGCCCACCTTGGGCGGGTCATCCGCTCGGCCTACGGCCAAGAGGAGGAAGGTCGCCAGCGCGAGCGGCCGCTCTCCGTTGGCTTTGGCGAGCATCGCTCAAGACGACAATAGATTGATCATCATCGAGAAGGAGCTCGAAGAAGAGGCCATCCAGCAGAGGATGATGGAGCAGCGGCTGGCGGAGCGTGACGAGGAGCTAAGGAGCCTGCAGCTTAGGCGCGACAAAGAGATGAAGAGGGTCCAAGAGCAGAGGCATGCCAACATGATGCTCTTGCTGGAGAGATTCATGGCGGCTAAGTTTGCCCGCTGTCGCCTTGACACCACCCGCAGTTAATGCTGCGATCTCGCAGCCTTCGCTCTTAGCGGATGAAGGGAATGGGAGTCAGTCCTATAGTTCACTGCTGCTATCTCCGGCTAGTTTCTCCTCCGTCTCCATGGGGGCTCAATCGCTTTCTATTCCTTCGTCCTTGTTGAACCTCCCTCTTCTTCTCGGAAGTTGCTCACTTGGACCTTATCTGTCAAAGATGTCCCAAGATCATCGTCAGGTTAGTGTGATGTAGTTACGATTGTATAGAGACAAAACATTTTGTAAATATCCAATTTTGTACTTCCATTTTTTTCTTAATGTTACAGCGCTCAGCGAGCATTTTAGCTCGACTCAAGCTGAACTGCTTGACATCTGACGACTCTGCCTTGTATCACTGTCGTATGTGTTCATCAGCTGATAGTTTGAATTGTTGAATTTTCCAGATTTAAGTTTCGGTAATGACCTGATTGCTCACCTAGTCGTAGAAGAGGTCCTCCAAACTACAGTCCCAATCGTAGAAGAGGTGGTTCAAGCTTCGGTCGTGCTCGTAGGAGAGGTCAATCTTGTTTTTGCTGTCTCAGAGCCACCTCTTCTTGTCACGGAGTCGGACACCCAAATGGTTGACGGACACTTGGAACCCCTTGGCAACATGCAGGGTTCGTTGGGATCAATGGGGATCTGAGACAAATTCCAGCAAGACGATGAAGTTCCAAAGGTATTCTTCTAACACTTCTCACACTCCACTCTCCTCATGACGCCCCCCCGGTTGCCTCTTTTGATCTACGTTTTGTTGACCCGTCTTTGTTAACGAATCTGTACTAATATTGTTCGTTCTCTAAGCATTTTTGACCCAGGTTGGCGAGGCATCAATAAGTGGTGCCAGTAATCTAGAAGAAATATTCAGAGTTATTGCAGTTTGTAGAGTCAATATTCCTCCGGAATGCACTTAATCGTCACTAAATGCTTCCAAAGTAAACCACTCCGGATTCGTTCCCACAGAGATCTATTGTTCTTCTCAGAATATCCAATAAAACTAAATCATCAATCAATTGTTCATAGGCTAGCTATTCTATTCACTTTCCTACTATAGATCTGGATCCTTCCAAATTCCGGAATTCATACAACGCTTTCCAGAACTAGTTTCCGGAATTTATACAATGGTTTCGGGACCTAGTTTCCGGATAACCGGAGGGTAGTTTGATTTATCTTTGTTCCTCCTCAAAGAGGCTTTCGGAGGGTGTCAACGAGTGATCGGAAGGCCACTGATCCTATTTTGTGAAAGTGGCCGGATTCCCCATTGCCTTGTGACTTTAAGTGGCTAGACACCCACTGCCCTAGAACTTATAGTGGCCGGACACCTACTCTCCCTACTCCGCTAATCGGTGATTGATTGTTGCTACTAGACCTATGCTCTCACAACATCCGGATGGCCTTCCAGACGCGATCACTCAGAGACAAGTCCGGACTACAATGACGTTCCGGTAAGTACTGTTGTGATTCTCCGGAGCAAGTGGCACAATTATTAAAGAGGACTCCTTCTAGAGTTACACATCAAGCTTTTTTTTTCCTATCCACTATAAGAAACCCGTGTTTTTTGTCATGTCCTGAATCATGTCCCAGGAGACATGTAGACATCCGAATTTACATCCCACTGACGTACCAACGCGTGTAACACGCTATAACGCGTGGGGACATCACCAAAAACGCGAGGACATCCCTGCGACAGGAACGATTTTCGGAGATTTTGGGAGGCTGGAAATGGTGTCAACTGGGCGCCACGTAGACGACACCTAAGCGGCACGATGACGGGCAGTGCCACATGGCCGGGAATTTCATCCAATCCAATGGTGACGTGGAATCTGACGTGGCGTCTGACCTGGACCCGGGAAGGAGTGACGTGGCAGGCCACGTCAGCAGAGATTTGCGTGGTTTTTTTTTCAGATTCGTGTTTGCGGGGACGTCATTGGTAACATGGCTGTGTTTTTTAAGACGTCCCGGGTTGACGTGGAGATGTCCTGCTCGACGTCAACGTCAACGCTACCTGGATTTTGATGCTGATTTCGTTGAACATCGCCATGCCCTAGAGGACGTGGCGATGGACATGATCGCGTCCTCCAATACGTTGCCGACCCATGGTCGTCGACAATGAGGGTGTCATCGCAGACGTCTCAAAGAACTTATGCGTATCTGACGTGACATCCCCTGATGCATGGTATTGCTGACGCTGTGTATATGATGGTGTTTTGGAGGGACATTGAGAGATGTTGTACAAGACATGAATACGTTGTACAAGACATGAGTATGTTGTACAAGACATGAGTACAAGACCTGAATACCTCATCTTACATGTAACATGTACATTCATCCAAATTCATGCTTACTGGCCTACTTGCAAATGTGGTAATATGATATACACGCAATTTAAAATATGTCTCCATAGATACGGGGATGTTTCAAAAGACGTCCCTACGTTTCCTAAGTGCTGCGGCATACGTCTTCTACAACATGGTCACGTCTATATGTCGCTCACAGCACATTGCATGTCCAACACTGCACCTCTAACATCTACACTCTAAACTCTAACCTCTACACTCTAAACTCTAACATTCTAACTTGTAAACTCAGTCTACACTTTAAAACTCCAACCTCTACATTCTAAACTCTAACTACTTGGAGAAACGAAGGCCAAAGTGAGCTTTGTGCAACCTCAAATTCTACTTAAAGGTCTCATGACCTAACTATGGCTGCAGCAGCTAACCCTAGCCGCCTCATGACCTAACTATGCCTGGAGCAGCTAACCCTCGCCGCCTCTATTCATCCAATGAACTTGACGAAATTCATCCTACTTGATGGTTATGTTTTGCAAGACACGATGATGTTTTCCAGGACATGTCGATGTTTTCCAGGACATGTCAATGTTTTGCCAAACACTGCTAATGTTTTCAGAGACGTCTCTGTGGAATGTCCTCAAAGACATGTAGACGTTACTCGAGACATCTTCAATTGGATGTCTCAAGTGACGTGGACCTATACACGGAATGACGTGTCACCTTGTCTGACATGGAATTGTATTTGCCATGTAGATGAAGTGCTGTAAACTACAAAATATATAATATGTCCACATGGGTAAGCCACCAAGGACTTTACAAAATCACCCTAAATTCCTTATAATTCGGGTTTTGGTAGAAAAGTGGTAATTTAATATTATATTAATTAATAAATATTATTTAATATTTAAATATACAGTACTGAATTTAATATGTCCGCTTTAATTACAGAATAATCAATTTTTATAAAACATTATTATAATATTAATTAATATTTTGTATTTTTAATATTTAAAATTAAATTTTATTTTGGAAACCATTTTGATACGAAGTGGACAAATCAAAAATTTCAGAGGATCAAAGTTAATAAATATAATCAGAATATTCTTCAATTTTATATACTTTATTTTTTTTATTTAAAAAAAATAAAATCTAGTTTTATAAGGCTCCTGCCTTTTTTTTCTCCTCTTGCAGACCGCTGCCCGTTTCGTTGTTTTTTTTAACGTTGGGCTGCTTTCTACCTTGCACAACAGTAACTTCAACATTCTTACCCCACGTGAAACGCTTGTTCGCTGCTAGCGTGGCAGTTTTGCGTCACCCAAGATGTCCTCGATGACGTCCTCGGAGACGGGCGCGTTGTTGGAGACATCGTCGCGTCTCCTATTTCGCACGCGCGTTTCGGGACCCTCCCACCTCCACTGTTCATTATTGACGCGTGGACATCCTCACGTTCACGGGGACATTACTAGCTAACTCCAAGACATCAAAAAAACACGCTGACATGATTAAGGACATAACAAAACATACGGGTTTCTTATAGTGATCGTGGGGGTAAACTTCGGCCTTGACCGGAATCCGGGTTTATACGGACTCTTCCGTGCCCTAGAGATTACGAAGAACACCTCTGCAGTTCATCTCTTCCCCTCCTCGCTTCTTCCGGACCCTGGAGATTACCAGGTACACCTCTGCGCTACATCTCTAGCTCTTCCGGGCGTTCTCCCAATGTAGATCTCAACCAGCTCACTCTCCAATAACGAAGGTACCACTCACTCCAAGAAGAACTTCTTCACAACAATTCTTACCACAACGGATCCCTTCCCTCACATAGACAACATTTCTGGCCACAAGAACTAGGGAGCAAGTCTAGTAGGTGGTCTAAAAATATATTCAACGTAAGAAAAATAAGTTGATGAATCTGCTAAAACTCCTCTATTAAGTTTTCTAATCTTAGTCTTATCCTATTTGCAAGAAATCCGAAGGATCTTATCCCTAAAAAAAAAGAACTTATCCCCAAAAATCCAGAAAAATGAATCTCAGACCCGAAACTCCCGCGTCGGAATTCCGGACATTCGGAAAAATTGCTGAAGTCCGGAAAAGTTACAAAATGTCTCAGTTTCCGGGTTAAGTAGCCGGGTGCAACTCTGAGCCCCATCGTTAATCGCTACCTAACCTAGATCACTAAGCTGCTCCTAATTCTAATCTTAGATCTTCCTAAGGGGGTGATCCAAGGGTCTTGAATCTTAGGCGGGTACGCCTCATGGATCCCTCCGCTCTGGCCTTGTCGGTCTTCTTCCGCTTTGGTGTCGTGGCTCTCATCGGTCTCGGGGATCGGGATCCGGAAGGTGGTGCCGATGGTCCAGTCGGCAAAGTTGGTTTGGTGGTGGCATCTACTGCAGTAGCCTCCGGTGCTCCAGCGAAGCCCTAGAACTTTGCATTTGAACTAGTAGGGTCCGTCGCCAAACGTCGTGGTAGTGGAGGTGTAGACTTCCGGCGACCCGATGAGGGAGGAGTAGGTCCGTACATCTGGAGCGACACCGGATTATGTCCGCCTGTTGATCCTCCAGTGCCCAAAGTTGGCGTGTGTTCTTTCGGAGTTCTTCTATCGGTGTCAGTATGTCGACCAACTTTTCCACCTCCAGTTCCTACTGAATGCTGTCGAGGATGTTCACGTGTCTTGCCTCCAACTGGCAAAGGAGGGCAGCCCGCCATCCCACGTAATGGATGACCTCCAGCCGGTCTGGTCCGGTTATCCCTGTGAGTGTCGGTGGCTCTGTCGACGGTACAAACACCATATTCGTTATATTGGGAGATTTCCATGACTTGGAAGATATATGATCTTTGAAGTATCAATATATATCGACATTTGTAGGTGCAAAGCATAAAAACAATGTACCAAGAATACTATATTTCATTCCATGGATGGACCAAATTAGCCGAATGTCCAAAAAAATGGTAACGGTAAAAGAAGCAAATACCATTAATCCAAGCTTTATTCAAAACTTCATGAAAAAAACTCCCACAACACTCATTACCCCGAGCATTTACTCTGTCAACCGATACAATTTAGCTCTATCTGACCTAAAGTGTAATAGTGATCTAAGCGTCCTACAACTAATCAAATGGTCTAGGGAGTACCTTCATAAGCCTCTATTCGTGAAGCGTCCTATCACTAATCAAATGGTCTAGGAAGTTCCTCCATAAGCCTCTATACGCGTCTTCAAAAAAGCCCTCTGACGCTGCCTAGTCCATTTTGCGCCATCCTCTTGCATTAATGGACTCTCTAGAAGACGCTGCAAACCCCGCCTACGCACCTCGTCAGTGTTTGATTTGGGCAGCGAGTGTTGGCGGGTGGGAGCAGAAGGAGAGCATTGGTTTCCAACAGCATTTCCTGAGAGAATACGGGGGCGGAGACATTTACCAGATGGTTCCTGCACAATAGGTGCCACATACAATCCAAACAAATATACTTTAGATCGAATACTCCTACACGGCACAATAAGACCCATCCTAGTGCACTTTAGGTCGAATGGAGCTAAAATGCTGAACGGTAAATTCACATACCACATCTAACATCCAACGAATAAAAACAAGCTCAAATGAACCAAAACTACATGAGTGCAATGTAGCTCAACAACAAACCAAGATTGCCTAGGCAAGAACGACTCAATAGTGCAATAACATGGAGGTGAGCTAACACACACCGTGAGGGAGCGTGGGTAAGTAGCATCCTTTAAACCGTCATAGAGAATACCCATTGTCGGAGTACCATTATCCAAATTTAGACGCGGAGACCTTGGAACCGAACTAGGCCACTGCGGCGAAGGTGAGTTGTTCCTTTCATGAATAGGCTCCCGCGCAATAGGGCTTTCAACAACTCCGTCGTCCACTGCCATGGTCGAATAATCCATGGTTGGCTGCGCGGTTGCAGCAGAGTGCAACAAAAGCCCTTTACTCCGAAGGGAAGAGGGGAACTCCTCCGGGCCGAGCAAGGAATCCACGGAAGCCCGACAGTCACAGTCCTGTAGAATTTCCAACCAAAGTGACGCTCACATACCTCAGAAACAATAGATGAATACTCCAAGCATTCAAAACAGGACGACATTTCATCAGCAGTAGGTATCCAATCCTCACAACAAACAAAGTGGTGAAACATCTCGGTTTTATATATCAAAAAAAATATATACACAAAAAATGGTCCAACAAAATTTACAAAGTCGAGCTTCAGTCAATCAATACAGTTTAGCTCTATCCAACCTAAAGTGTAATAAGCATCTAAGCGTTTCCAACGGCATTAAGCGCGGAGATTCTGAGATGCTTGGATTGCGTTCCAGATACTCGCAGACAGACCACACTTCTTTTGATCATTATAGAACATCTCCCGGCCCAAGGGATGTTTGGCCCAATACTACGCTAGGCCACCCGGAAACTGATGAAGGTCAGAGAGATATGGCAGCAATTCCTCCAGCAATACAAAATCATCTCTCGCGCCATCATGTTTGTGCAACCATGATGGAAGAAGAAGGACGTTCTCCGGCAAATTGAGCATATGCGTAATCAGGCTATCGACAATGACAAGCATATTTGCCGAAGTATACTCACGACCCAACCTATTGAAGAGATGGTTCGATAAGGTCTTCAAGAAGATGTCCTGAGTGCTAGATTCCTTCATGTAGATTGTTCTGCTACCGACTCTACGCTCGGGCACCCTATCGCAACTCTCCTGACCAAAGATCCTGAGAGGGTACGAAGAATTATGCTGAAAAAGATATTTACATATCTGATGTGTTGTGGATTCCATCATCGAACTCCAGATCGTGATGGTGGCAATCTTAGACAACTTTGTGAGGAATTCAGCACAACCAGGGCACACTTGGACTAGTTTAGGGCCTACTTCCGCCGGCTGCAAAGCCGAGTGAATGGACGAGTCAGAGTTCCTCGATCCTCTGGCCTGCCACGAAGGCTCACACGTGCATCGAATCCCAATCAGGTCTAGCACAATATTCATCTACCTGCCCTCAAAATCTGATAGGACTCTAGGTGTTTCTTCTAGATTATTGGCACCACTTATTGATGCCTCGCAGACCTGGTTCGGAAACGCCAGGAGAATGAACAATATTACTATAGATTCATTAACAACGACGGGTCAACAAAATGTAGAACGAAATAGGCAAACGGGGGGAGGCGTCATGGGGGGAGAGTGGAGAGTGAAAAGTGTTAGAAGAGTACCTCAAGAACTTCATCGTCTTGCAACATTTTGTCTCGGACCCCCATCGATCCAAACGAACCTTGCATGGTGTCAAGGGGTTCCGAGAGCCCCACAACCATTTGGGGGCACGGTTCAGAGACAAGAAGAGGTGGCTCCGGGACAGGAGAATAATGATTGATCTTGTCTACGAGCACGGCCGAAGCTTGGACGACCTCTTCTAGGACTGGGACTGCAGTTTGGACGACCTCATCTATGACTGGGTGAGCGATCGCGTCATCACCGAACTTAGATCTGGAAAAATTCAACATTTCAACCTATCAGCAATTGCGCACATAGGACAGTGATACAAGTCAGAGTTGTCAGATGTCAAGCAGTTTAACTCGAGTGGAGCTGAAGTGCTCATTGAGCACTCTAATATTAACAAAAAATATTGGAGTACAAAATTGGACATTTACAAAATGTTCTGCCTCTATACATTTGCAACTACGTTACACTAACCTGTTGATGAGCTCGGGACATCTCCGATAGATACGTCCCGAGCGGGAGACTTTGGAGAGGAAGAGGGGCGGGTTGGCGGGGATGAGGGAACATGCAGCGATTGAACCCCCATGAAGACGGGGGGGGAACCCGCCGGAGACGGCAGCAGCGCACTACGGGACAGACTTCCAGTCTCTTCTTCCGCTGAGAGGGGAGGCTGGGAAATCGCTGTATTAACTGCAAGGGGTGTTGTGGCGACAGGAGGCAAAGTTGCCGTAATGAATCTCTACATCATAAGCATCATGTCGGCATGCCTCTGGTCTTGGTCCCTCTTCATCTCTTCGTCACGCCTCTGTTGCAGATCGTTGAGCTCCAGATCACGCTTCGCCAACCGCTGCTCCATCAACCTCCTTTGGGGGGCTCCTCTTCGAGCTTCTTCTCGAGGGAGATCAACGTGCTGTCATCCTGTGCACTACTCGCAGAAGCCAACGGAGGGCGGCCGCTCGTGCGAGCGACTTTCCTCTTCATCGCAGCGGGCCGAGCGGATGACCCGCCCAAGGTGGGAGCTAAATGAGGCCTGTCAGAAATCTCCAGAGAATCCAACTTCGGGAAGTCGAGTCGTTGCCGCGAGGAATCGATTGTGTCTCCAGCTTCAAATTGAGAGGCACTCTGAAACTCCGGCGGAGTGGCGGTACCGAAATCGTCATGGGACTCATCATCTAGAGTGGCCGTGCTTGAGCTCGGGTACACAAGCAGGGCGCTCGGTTCGTCATCTTCCTCCTCATCGCCGAGGTCAACAATTACTTTCCTCTTCTCCATGGCAACGGCCTCTCCAAGCTCGGGGAAGATCTCCGCGTTGGCGTGATATGCAGCAACATCGAAATCGGCCCGATCCAACTTCAACGCGACCTCCATGGCGTCGTCGAGGTCCTGCTCATCGGTGTTGTGGGATATGCAGAATGCCTCCAGATCCAACATCTGTACACAAATGTAATGACCAAGTTACACTTTAGGTCGAATCGAGCTAAAGTGAATACAAAGGAACATTGATACGAAAACTCAGCTATTTAAACTTAACAGGATACGACGCGATTGATGACGGCTAGAAAATCATTTAAGTATAAGCCCACACTTTAGCTCGAGTCGAGCTAAAGTGCCACGCTACAAAAGCATAAGAGACGACCTCTCTGAAACAATCCTTGCACAGTCAGAGAGGGTATCAACAGTTTAGCTCGAGTCGAGCAAAACTGCAGGAAACTTACCACACTCGCAATCAGTAATTTCCTCGCGCCAAACAGCTAGACAACTGCCTCCCCCCTCTTGTAGAACAGCTCCAGGACCTTGATGAAGAACTCCATCCCCAGCTCGTTCATGTTCATCGAGTATGCCAGCTCGTTGTACTTGCGCAGCTTGGTGTGCAACACATGCTCTGGAGCTCTGTAGGTTTTCTTCACGGCCGGTATCTGGGTAAGTTCTTTCTTAAAGAGAAAAAACAAGCGAACAGGGTCGAGAGCGTTGTTGGTCTTTGGCGCGTATCCTCCCAAGCCCTCGTTCTCGAAGGGAAAATACTTCGACTGCAACACATCGTACGCATGGCCGAATGATGGGCCTTTAGCAAACGCTGTCACTTGAAGGTGTGACTGCTCGTCGCCGCAAATGAAGAGCCAGGCTGGAAGATCGGTGAGAGAAGGCTGCCCTTTCGATGCGAACATCGTCATGAACTCGTCGAAGAAGGGCCTCTCCAACAACGACGTTGCCTTCTTAGAGAAACGAGGGACATTCCAGAAGTCGATGATGCTGAGCATTACGTTGCAGCCCAAGTTGCGCCAAGAATTGGAAGGCCACATCCCGAGCAAATTCGTCGCCGCCTTGTACGAACGAAAGTGCAGGGCTCCCTGAGGTGGAACGAACCGCGATCGCACATCGATGAAGACTCTGAAGAATTCCTTAGCATACGGAGAGAGATCTTCACATTTGCAATTGCGAAACTACGTCTTCCTTGAATCCTTGTAGTACAAATCCGGTGGACCCCAATCCAGAAGGGCACGCTTTGATGCCTTGCTGACGTTGTAGTTCTTATTAAACTTCCGTCAGTTGGAACGACTGTACGCTCCAGAGCTGTTGAAGAAGGCTAGCTCCGGCCTGATCAACTGAAGCTCCATTCGAGCGACCTCCTTCCTCTTCCTTCGATCGACCCAATCCCTGGCGCTGTAGCAATCCTCCAGCACAGATTGCAGCTGCTTCACAACCACCTTAGGATAAGGTAGTTTCCGCGATGGCCCTGATCGATTGAGCATGTACTTACACAATTTTGCGTGATCAGCCTCGGTCATGTTGCCGAAAAACTTGAAGAACTCGAGCGTCAGGACCCCATCCTTCTCAAGCACCCAAGACTTGGCGTCCTTGAACTTTGCCAAGGACGTCAAAGTCAAATCAACATTGATGAGGTCGCCACGCGCCGCCGAAGAGATGACATTGGACCAGAGTTTGAAGGTCTCATCGGTGGAGGTGATGATCTTCACCTCGTTCGTAATTGAGAGCTCCTTCGCCTTCCCGGCTTTCTTGAGCGTTGCCTGGCTCTTTGCAACGTCGATCATTGCGAAGCGCTCACAAACGGCGTTAAGAAATGGCTGCGTAGAACATAAACCGGGTTGATTGAGTTTACAATTAAAGCAGAAAAATAAATATATCCAGTAGGGTCCAACAACTACAAGTTAGCTCGAGTCAAGCTAATCTGCAACCATAGAGTAGACAATGAAAGCGATTTCAATCTAAAACACCATATTCGTTATATTGGGAGATTTAGCGACTCCCAAATTAACACATGTAGATCATAAGAGCTAAAGTGCACATCTAAACTCTACAATATGGAGGGATAGGAGTTTCCATTAAATTGGGAGGTAATGTTCACTACAAAAACCCCTAGAAAAATAAGTACTACGGATAACATTACATTACAAATCTAACTATAATATTGAAAAGAAGAACACATTAGTCGACACTTATTTTATACCACATGTATTCATTGAATATGAATAGCTAAATGTTCACACTCAATCCTACTAAACCGGATTAACTCCATGCTTCAATTTAGCTAAAAATGAGCTAAATGACGGACAAATATCCACTTGTAAGAGAATTAGCTAAACACATTTGATGAGCCTTTTTTGATTTGAAAGAATTTCAATTCTCCTTGTGGAATACACATTGGCTAAAAATATATATAACGAGTTTCAAATGATGGTGCTCAGAAGTGGAAAAAAAATTGCACACACACTAGCTCTCTTCGAACTAAAGTGTCCCCATCACTTAGAGGTGCAATGAATTCAAAAAGGCAATTCCACACACTTTAGCTCCACTTGACCTAAAGTGCGCACCTTTACTAAGTACAGTGAACTAAATAAGAAGATTTGCTCACACTTTAGCTCCACTAGAGCTAAAGTGCAACCCAACATTTACTTTCTATCATTCACCATGAAGGCAATTACTGATATTATTGGTTTCAAGATTAGAAGCAATTTACCACATTGTTATTTTAAAAAGAAAATAAAACTTACAACAAATTATCACCGATATGCAAAAACAATGCAGGGAATATTTCATAGCAATCATTGGCATCACATATTATAGTCATACAGAGTGTAATCAAATACAAATATCTATAATCTCAGCACCAATGGATCTAACCATACTACATGAAGTATTACGCATCAAAATCCAAAATCTAGGAAAAGGAAAGTCCATTTATCTAAGTCTATTACGATTCGGACCTGGCAAGTGCTTCCAAGGAGGCCTTGATAATCGTCCCTTCGGAATTTTTGTAGTTGAATCTTGCACATGACCTCCATCCCTCTTTGAAGACCTAGGTTTCCAGGCTGTCAAGATTGAACAGATACTCTTCCATGTTATGGCTAGCCCCATTTCAATTCTCTAGTAAAGGTTGCAATCAGTATCCCAATCTTTATAGAACTTCAGAATATCCCCATCGCGCGATATAGGGCGGTAGAATTGGATAGGCACGGTGTATGGCATATCCGGGTTAGAATTAGGATCTGAAATTGCTTGAGCAATCCAAAATGGGCGCTCGTCTCCATCACAAGGCCACAATGCAACAAAATAGCCAGAAAAAAATCACGACCAACTCTAAAAGAAGGAGGTGGACGATCGCGTCTTTGGCCAACAAAATGCTCATCTTTACGGTACTCCTCGCGAACCTCACCCTCCGCTGAGAACTCATCTTCAATGGCATGGGCAATTTGCGTCGCTGGCCAAAAGCCGTCTTCCAATGACAGCGCCTTATCCATTGGAAGTGTCAGAGAATCTCTAACATCGCGCCAATAGTACAATAGCGGCTCAAAACGCGATCTCGCTTCTACAGACTCCCGCGACGATTGCTCCCAGTGATCGATGAATCCTAAAAGTCCCTTCACCACCTCATGGAGATGCCGCATCGTAGAAGGCTTCAATGCATCAGGTTCTCCGCGAGGCCATAAAGACCTTCCTTCAGAATCCTCCTTCCACAATCTGATGCCACTACCTTCTCCTCCCTTAGGAAGCCAATCCTCATCATGACAAAGGATTTTATACTTCATTACCGGACAACCACTTGAGTCCACATAAAACTTGAACTGATGAGCCTTTGTATGACCCTGCAAAGCTTCATCACCGTTCGCAATCATATCCCCAATGAACTTCTTAAAGTCAAGAACCTCTTGGATGAGATGCGGGATTGTGGGAACACTCTCATTTTTCATGAACGACCTCATGAGCAAAGGAATGGTTGGAAAACTCTCCTTCCTCAATGCCATACTCCAACGTCCAAATAATGCATCTATATCATCATGTGTATGACCAACTAGCATGAAATTGACATAAACCTCACGGAAGATGCGTTTTGCAACAAGGAGAGACCAAAAACAGAAAACAAATCTATTTTTGTTATCACCAACAGCATTGTCCATTTGCACATTCAATATTGGTGGCAAAGGCCGCCCAGGAACTGGGATATCTGGAATCTGCCCCAATGGATCGAAACACATCTCTGCACCCCGTAACACCGCCGTATACAATGGATGAGAGCAAGATTCTGGAAAGAGTTGCCGGGACGATGACTTCGGAGGCGCCTCCACGTCACGCAATAGTTTTGCGAACGATCCGACCGTGTAATTGGCATCATGGGAGTATAAATCAAGGCCGTAATGGGCGTAACGCTTGTCCACATGACCATGGGCAAGCATGCCTGTGACTGCAAGAGGCAACTTCAAGAGCCCATCTAAGTGCTTTATTATATGTGACAAAACCGGGGAGGCAGTCTTTGAATGATCCATCTTATCATGCATGATGGTTAGAACCTCCTGGGGCGACGACTTTGATCGAAATCGGTTCAGGTAGTACAAGTCCCGATGTGCGAAAGCAGAATCGATGTGAACCTGCATCTTCTTTTGTTATAGCAGTGATGCTTGTTGTTCCAGGTTGAGTAAGCTTCTTATGATCCTGGTATTTGTCACACGTAGAACAATGGGCAAAATTGTCTCCACCTTTCTTGGCATAGTACTCATGGAAGCTCACTCGCCGAATCTTACTCAAGCTTGAGGTTGAGATTGGCGGCAATCCACAATCAGCGAGATGATCATCAAGAAGCGGTATCTGATCGTTCCACTTAAAACTTGCAGGTAGGACCTTTGCCACAACCTTCTCGCCAGATGGGAGAACACGAGACTTGTGAGGCATGTGGTGCGCATGTCTATCGAGGATGGCTCCAAGAGCGGCAGTAGCCACAACCGTATGACCTCTAAGCTTATAAAAACCAGTATTCCCATGGTGTTGAGCCGCATGACCAGCGGCAGCGTCCTTCGCATTTTGATAGAAAGTACTCGAACTTACATCCATGATTTTCATCGAGGCATGGTCACAAACGTTCACACCTTCTAGGGTCACAACCTTCCTACCCGCAGCGTTTCTATGAAACTGTCTGTGAACGTCAAGTTTGATATGATTTCTGAACTGCACGATGGTCTCACTATACAAGCGTGTCCGGAGGGCTTTTATTTTATCTCTAGCCTAGTGTTGAACACAGTTTTGACTGCAACAACTATTGCTCGCAACTGCGTTAATAGAATGAGGGGTCATGAGGAATTCAACATTCATGGACATTGTTGGACATATATTCCTTGAGGAATTGTCGTACAAACGGGAGCTCTTACTCAGACGTCTGTTACGCTTAACCAACCAGACATTGTAAACGTCCCTAAGGCAATGATGGAAGAGACTCAAACCGTTTAAGAAGACTTGTTGAATTGGCCAGGACTTAAACGAGTACCTCCATTCATCAGGAGCTTCCTCTTGAACAAAAATATTGGACACCTGTACTACAACATTCGAATCCCCAAGAGGACCAGAGGAGCCTAGAATTGCACTGGACCGGACATTGCGAACTAACCCCTCCGCAACGCGAACACCCGAACCATTGTGAAGCGAAACAATCATCCCGACCCAGAGACGGCGAGGAATAACATCAAACTCAGGAAGGTCTGGGTTCAAGGGAGCCTCAACATGAACATCTTCGTCCTCCGAAGACGACATCCTGCATTCCAATAAGATAAATATTAGATAATCCTTTCAATAAGTATGGGAGAATAACTTGTTGGAATGATAATCAATGAAAAAGCATATGAAGTGGGTAATTTAGCTCGAATCGAGGTAAGGTCTAGCATTTGAAAATTACTTGCATTTAACTGAATTAATATTGTAGAACAGGCAAATTTAGCTCGATTTGAGGTAAACACATATGGTATTATATGACAAGAATGCAATTTCATGGAACCAGATTTAATGCAAAAATGAAATAGTCTCACCCTTGATAATGATATTTTAGCCCGACCCGACCTGAAATGTTGACTATTAGAAAGTATGACAAATTAGCTCGACTCGAGGTAAACTGACGTAGTAAATATGGTACGACAGTTTAGCTCGACTCGAGCTAAGTTGTTGTTGGAAATAAGGTATGACGGTTTAGCTCGAGACGAGCTAAATTGTCGTTAACAATATAGTACGACAGTTTTGCTCGAGTCGAGCTAAATTGTCGTTAGTATCAAGGAATGACAGCTTAGCTCGATTCGAGCTAAAATGTCCTTTCGTGATTCTCAGCGTCATTTTCAGGCTTCATACAAACAAACTCTTCAGCCAATGGATTTGGCTTTCTGTGTACTAGAGCCCAAATCTTTGCGTTAGTCATTGAGATAGTCGTAGTGATGCTTCAAAATCAGAGTAGCTACAGGAAGTAGAGCAATAAGCATCACTGTCACATCCTAAATGCTAGAGCGCAAGGAGAATGTAAGAAGTAGACATTGTGTACCTTATGAAGTAGACAACCAGTGCGAGGCCGCCTTGCGCAAGCGCCCTGCTCAACCGTGCGCAACCTATAGATGTTGCATTCCTCAACCTCCCACAATTGTACCACCTCCAAGCCTCCCACCCACCAGCCTTGCACATCAACGAAACTGAGAAGGAAAAAAAGATAAAACTGGCCGAGGTTCTGCGAGGTCACTCACGGTAACACGACCGTTTCCATTCCAGGCTACGACTTCAGAATTGGCGGGAAAAAACTTTTCCACAGCCCTATAAAAAGTGCAAATTTTAAATCTTGGCGGGAAACTGAATCCATTATTTCCTCGTTGACTAAAATATGGAAGAGTACAAACCTCAAATATACTCGCACATTCGAGTAATATACACATAACTGTGGGATTCAGGGTTAGGGTAACGCGCAAGGTTAGGGTTAGGTTTAGGATTTAAAGTTAGGGTTTAGGGTTTGGAATTTAGGATTTAGGGTTTGGAATTTAGGGTTTAGGGTTTAGGATCCTTGGCTTAGGTATTATCCTAGTGATGATATTTCATTTCAGTTTACTAATACTTTGAATATTTCGGATGTTGACAATTCAACTAAGGTATAGGGAAATATAGAGAAGATATTGAGATGAATAGAAAGAATTTGTATTACAATCCAAATAGGACTTATCTATAAAGTTGAAAGCAAAGACCTTAACAAACAAGTCACATTAAAGAAAACAAAAAAAGCATATTGTATGTGCACGTGTATTTTGAGCAAAAAAGTATGTATTCAAAAATGCTTTGGACATCATTTCTTTGGGGTTTTTAAAAAGTGCATAATGTTACTATTTTGTAATCAATTTAGAATGTTTATTCTTTTGCAAGAATCCAAAGTGTCCCCATGGTCTGGATTTGGAATCGAAATTGGTTACTATCCACTAAGTACTCAAAGACCGAAAATGTGCGCAAACTAATAGTTGGATTAAAATATCTTATTCTTTAGTTCAAATTGTATTATCATGAGTTTAGGGTGTGACAATCTAACATGACATTGAAGATGGAGAATTTCTTGACCATACACAATTTATTTCATGTTTTGACGTGAAATTTAAGACTATGTCATTTGTAAAACATAGAGAGTGGAACAATATTAAAAGATTTAAACAAGAAATGGAATGACCTCCTCATGAGAAAAAAATGATAATCAAAATATAAAATATAACTAATAAAAAGTGTATCACTTAGTGCATCAAGCATAATTTAATGATCATAATGTAAGTAATTTTAAATTTTATACATGCAAAAAAGAATAAATAGTTTATGAGCACGTTCCTGTGGTCGCAAGTTATATTTCAAATTCTCAAAATTTTGTAAAAGGATGATAGAAGTCATGAGGCATATTTCTAAGTAATTTATTTTCTCATTGAACGTCTTCAATACAAATTATGCCAGCTAGAAGAGGAACTTCTTGATTGCTGGCACGTCGAGCAACTTAAAAACTTTTTGCTATGACACACTATGGAATGTGATATTTTAAATACATAGAAGTAATATTAGAACGTTTGATATTGTGGAAAAACATGTTATTTTTCTAGTGAAAAATAGGATTATATCCCAATTCATACATTTTCATACATTGTCAAATATTATTGATTTAGGGTACAAGAAATACTTAGATTTCATATCCACTGAAGACTAGGAGATGGTCATATTTTTTTGCTTTTTAATATTTCTACTAAAGGTTTAGATCTACATAATTTGAAAATCCTTTTAAAATTCAAAAGATTTTTATTTGACCTTGAGAAATACTTAACCATAAAGAGAAGTACGCAATTCAAAATGATTGTTTGAAGAAATGGAAATACACATTGCACATACATCAGCTTGGTTTGTAGCAGAGGTGTGCCCCATCACTACGTGCAATGAACTAAAAGGAATGTGTGCACACACTTTAGCTCCAGTGCCTCATCACTAGGTGCAGTGAACTAAAAAGAAAACACACACAGTTTAGCTCTACTTGAGCTAAATTGTGCACCATCACTAAATGGAGTGGATTAGAAAGCAAAATTGCACTATGTAGCTCCAGCACACAGAAGCTGGCTTCTAGTGTAGTGGACACTAAATAGGAAACCATACACTAATTGTAAAATTTACAATAAGTGTGGTGACAAAACTATATTACACTAAATGTCAACTACTACACTAAATGTCAATCCTGATAAATAGTGGAACATAAAGTTTTTTTCTTGTGGACAGTTATTATATGAAACCTTAATAATGATTTGGTTAGATCTTGAGCATTCAAGTCAATAAGGGTTGAGTGCATGTAGAAAAACAAGAGTTTGCAAGAAAGAGCTTGGGAATAATAGGACGTAGGTATGAAGCAAAAGGAAAATCTCAAAAATTCGACAAAGTATAATATACATATGAAGGGAAAATGAGATTTCAAGTAGAAGATTGGAAAAATAAGAACATTCTTTCGAGAATGAAAGTGAGAAAAGAAAGGAATATTGGAAAAGGGAAAAACTTAAACATACAAAAAATATAGAAATACAAAAAAAAGACTCATTAGATATCCATCACATATGCATTCAATGTGCATTACATATCCATCACATATGCATTCAATGTGCATTACATATTCTGTAAATATTCATTAAATATACATTGAATATGCGAATACACATTGATTTTACATTTGAAATTTCTTATCTATTCATTAACAATACATTAAATATTCTATAAATAATCCTTAAATATACAAATATACAAATATTAATTAAATTGTCATAAAATATACTTTTAAAACTCTAATGATTCATTAAAAAATATTTATATATTCTTTAATTGTTCATAAAAATTACAGATATATAAATAGACATTAAATATTCTATAAAAGCTCATTACGTAGTCATTAGTTATTGGCTTAAGATATGATTACACATTAAATATTCATTAAATATTCCTAAATGATGTAAGAGAAATGCAAAACAAAAGAACGAGAACAGTTGTGAATCTATATCTATAAAAGAATATAGGATGAGAAATCCGTCGAATGGGTGAACGCGTAGATGAAAAAAATGCGTCGAGCTTGGATGAAAAAGTTATGCGAAAGTTAAAAGTTAAAAGTTAAAAAGTAAATAAAATCTAAAAGTTAGGGTTTTGGATAAAAGGACGGGGTGGAGATGGGGGCGGGGATGGGGACGGGGACTGGGATAGGGACAGGGAGGGGGACGAAGGACGGGGGACAAGGGGATGATGGATTGGAGGGAAAGGGCTAGGGGACGGGGAGGTGGGGACTCAACACAAAGAAATGTTGTGTCCGGAGGGCATGGGTAACACAATAGTAAGACGATAAGAATTTGAGGTTGAAAATGAGATAGGAAGAATAAATGCATGGCGACCGGTTGGCAGAAGATTCTGAGCTAACACTATTTATGAAGTAAAAATTTGTGTGCTAGGATAGGGTTTGATTGAGGGCTAATACAAAATGAACTGCAGTAGGTGGACAAAAGAAGGATAATATTAATGACAATGGCTGCTAAAACTAATTGCCAACTTGTTGACAAATAGTGTACTAGAAAAAGAGCATCTCCATTGGGGCAGAGGGTCTGGGAGAATGTGTCCAATCATGTAATGACAGGAGGGAATCAAAAAAACAATAGAAATCTGAAGAAAAATGGGCCAACTACGGCGACAACGGCGAGCGCTGGCGTTCCCCTAGAGTGGCCAATTCCAGGACGGGTGCGGAAGGGAAAGGGTATCCCCTCTTCCGTCATCTCAAACTTGGGCACGTCTCCTGATGGCTTGGAAAATTCCCTGTCACATGTGGAGATGCTCTAACTACACTATTTGTATCGTTACACTAAAAGCAAATATTCTAAAGCTTAACATACTAAAGCAAAATGGAGTGAAATAAAAAGAAAAAATTCACACTTTAGCTCTATTAGAGCTAAAGTGTGCACCATCAGTAAATGTAGGGAACTAAAAGGAAAATATGCACACTTTAGCTCCAATAGAGCTAAAGTGTGCACTGGCATTTATTTTACCTTTATACTACTACAAGATGTGGTCTTAACATACTAATAGTCTGTTCGATTCACATAGTAAAAAATATCAAACTCACAAAAAAGGAAAACTGGAATTCAAAGTAATAGAATCCTAAATCGTATTGTTAGAACTATTTTAAATGTGCTTCACCCCTCTCCGACACCTAATAACTGGTGTAGGAGGAACTTATATATAACGATGGTAATGAATTTACACCTTGTGTAATGCAGTAATTGAAATTGTATCAAGTGAAAGCCAGCTAATCCACTCAGAGCATGAAAGAAAACCAAGCACTGTAATCCTATTTTCAACACTAAACACATGAATTGTTCACGTCCGTGCAATCAAAGTTTGTGTATTATAAAGAATATGTGAATATATAAGTCTTAAATGAGATCATACGTTTGAAATTGGAAATATTATATTTTCTTTGACTACCGATCATTGCCTCAGAATTTATAAATTTGTAGTGTTTTAGGCTCAGAGAAATTGTCTTGGAAACTTACAAGTAGAGAAATTGTAAACGCATATTAAACTAAAATTACGAGAAGGTTCAACTTTTGTTGAAAATGAAATGCAAAATGTGCAAAAAGTACGAAATCAAACTGATTTTTTTTTAAATCAAAAAGTAATTTTTAAAAAAAAACTCTGAAAAAGATGGTGCATCCACCATAATACCCCGAGTGATTAGTTGATTGATTGTGTGTGTGGGTTTGTTATTGTTCTTGCTAGACGTCTAGTGCCAGTAGAGAAGTACTGGGATAACATTTCATTATCAACGGCTGAAAGGTAAAATATACAATATCACCCAGGAGCTCTTAACCCTACGCCTTAAATATCATAAGACGGAAGACAATTCTGCACAAACTCTAATAAAACCAACATTCATTCAGTTGAAGTGTGGCCAATAGATCACACTGTTGGCCCCACTTTAGCTCGAGTGGGTTTACGACCAATAATGCGCTCTTTTGGCCGCACTTTAGCTCGACTCGAGCTAAGGTGCAGCCAACTGAATGCGTCAATGGTGGCGCTAAAGCCCGAATCAAGTTAAGTTTATGATATTAACAACTCTCAAACCCAATGTACTCAATAAAGATGAACTTAAGAATCATCAAAGCCAACAAACTTTACCTCAAATCGAGCTAAAGTGTAAAACAAATGACCTTAATTTCAACTCAAACACAACTACTTTCGGACCTTAAAACATTCAAACTAAAGTTTACCTATGATATCGATGACCCAACTCATGTCCACTTCTTGTTCACCTCTCAGAAATTGAGCATGAGCTTAAGTCTTGCTCCAACCACTTGAGAACCTCACGTAGTGAGCTTCGTGAGTGATTGGATCGGTTCGTAAGCTTTTTCACAGTTTCGGGAGTTGAACAAGAAGTGGTCATGAATTGAATAAACAGTTCTAGGAAAGACTTACAAAGGAATATTGAATGTTTTAGAGCTATACTGATATACATTCTATGTTATAACACTTTAGCTCGACTCGAGCTAAAGTTGAAGCATTAGCTTAAAAACAACAATGTTCCCATCGTGTAGTTGGAGCCTTGTATCTCAACTCATGTCTACTTCTCATTCACCTCTCATAAATTGTGCATGAGCTTCAATCCAGCTCCAACCACTTGAGAACCTCGAAGCATGAGGTTCGTGAGTGATTGGATCGGTTCGTAAGCTTTTCCACGATTTTGGGAGTTGAACGAGAAGTAGGCATGAATTGACTGAAAGGGTCTAGGAAAATGTTCCAAATGACTAAATTTTGTTGCAGAGTATCATTGACATACTTGTATCTGGTTACACTTTAGCTTGACTCGAGCTAAAGTGTAACCTCACCGTCCTAATTGGATGATCATTTAAGCAATCTAATATTTGTGCTCTATCTCGTGTATGTGCAGATCTGAGAGGGACATGATGGTGACTTAGCTGCAGCACTTTTTCCAGCCAAAGCCCGTTGACATTGATGATGACGATGGAGACGACAACAACCACTTGGATTGCTGGGAGCTGAAGGACCCATCAATGACTTTAAAGTAGACGCTTCTGTGGGCGACCTATACGGATCATTTAGTGTTTGGTCAGAGCTTCGCTGGTGATATCGTCGAACCCGAGCACATCGACTTTACCACTAAAATTATTGATGTAGTCCACAAGAACAAGTCAAAGCACACTGCGCAATACACTGTCCGCTTCTCCCGTCAAAAAGCGCTCACCTGCCAAGAAGCGGGAGACTTCTTCGAGAAAGAAGACGAAGCTCGTATCAGAGGAGGAGTTAGCCAATTTGATGGCCTCGGCAGTCTCCGGGCTCCCTTAGGCGCCTCCCGGACTACCAAGCTACCACCTCACCAAAATTTCACCCCGCATATAGCTACTATACTAATGGCTCTTTCAAACGCTAGAACAAATTAGCTCAGGTAATTGGCACAGAGAAAAAGCCGGTTATGGAATATACAATTCAACGGAAGAAATCAAATTAGCCAAGAGACTGCATGGACTACAAAATATCCTCAGAGCAGAACTCATGGCCATCCACAAAACACTAGACATTGTCACAACAAAATACAACAATGAACCAGCTCACGTATTAACGCATTGTATTTATTAAACACCCAAATAACACACTCTACCCTCCACAATAGCCACCCTGACCAAATCATACTAGAATCAATGGTCCAAATGATACTAAAAAGAATACGAATCACAACCCTCTACAAAGTCCGAGCCCATGCCAATATTGATGGGAACAAACAAGCGGATAAACTAGCAAAAGAGGACCGAGAAAAATCACACAAAAACGCCAAAGATCCACACGAACACGCCCACGCCACCCTGTACTACTTTGAAAAAGAAGACTGGCCCTCCAAAGAAGACACCCCCGATGAAGGCCCGGTTTGATTCTTGAGCAAATAGCTCAAAAAACAAGACCTATATAATAACCTTGACACAATCTCAGATAACTTCCCCAACATAGAAAAGTGGAGTAGGAACAACATCATAGACAATGAACTCTCTACAAATTTCTAGAAAAACCCCATCATCACCGACTCACAAATAACATGCCTCATCAAATTCCGTACCGGACAATACATGGGAAATGCCCGAAAACAACTCTTCTTTGGAATAGAAAGATTCCCATCCATAACATGCCCAATATGCACTACGACGGATCCAGACACATGGCTACATGTTTTACTTGAATGTCATAACCACCACATACACTCCCTAATTGTCGAAAGACATAACAAAGCCGTATGGGAAATCCGTAAATTAATCACCGCCCATAACAAATCGAGATGTTTTATCCTCATGAATGTTGGCACCTTTAAAAACAACCCACAAGAAAATATAGCTCCACCATGGCTACTCCCATGTACATGTGAAACTCAACGATGCCACTGCAATGCTCGACTTAAACCGGACATAATCTGTGTTAGAGGCCTACCATACTATAATCCCCCGCCAGACCACATAAACCAAGAGTACACCATTCAATTCATCAAATTTATTCACTTTAATGACAGATTTTCCCCAGAAACAATCGAAAATAAATTCAATAAATACCAACCCCTTATTGATGACATCACTGCCCTCGAATGGAAAGTGGACCTCCTTATCGTAATCACAACCGGCGCTCGTGCTACCACCTTCATTCCATCTACAAAAACCCTAGAAGATACCTTCAAAATCCCTATTGATACAATTATAAATACTTTCAAAAATATTAACACCATTGCCATACAACATGCTATTTCCATCCTTCTGCATAAACGCAAAATTGAAAATAACCAAGCCCTTTCCGATACACAAAGACCCCCCATAAATTACCCCCCTTTACTTTAATCCTTGACATTGAGAAACACACCCTCTTCTCCATCTTCCCCTCTTCTCCATTTTCCCTCCTCTCTCTCTCCTCCCCCTCCCTCCTTCCTTGTTACTTTTTGATTCGTTAGTTTAGTGGTTCTTGGCCACTTGTTACATAGTGTCTATCCTCAAAAGGGGGAAGTAGTTCCAGCTTACTTATTTCTTGTCCGGTGGGCATGGTCTTAGTAGTGGAACAAATAGACACTTTATTCATGCCGGTCTCCTTCGGAGACCAGCATTCCAATTCTTCTTTTTAGAGGTGGGGGTCCTACAGCTGGGCACCTAACACAAATTTTTGTGTTTTTCAATTTGCAACAGCATATAGAAAGTAAGAAAGTCCTTAGTTCCTTCCATATGTTGTCTTGAATACAATAGCTACTATGTTGGTGAAGAAAGTGACAATGGACAAAGACCTTAGTGTAAGTGTGCACAAGGGCTCAAAATGAAGGATTGAACAGAAACATGCTTCTCATGCTTTACAGTGGGAGATTTCGGATATTGAGAATATTAAAGCTTAAGTAGGTTGGAAAGTTGAAATTGAGGAATTCCGGACATCTAATGCATGCAGGAAGTATGTAAAGATTTCTCACGTTGATAATATGTGGCCTAGAGATTGCCACCAAAATTATACAAGGGATCTTGCGTGCCGGCCTTGGATGAGCAAGAATGATTATATCATTTATTTTACCAAAGACGTATGGCAGGATTTGTTTGAGATTATCCAAAAAGGAAGGGATTTTTTAATTATAGCCTTGTGCCATTAGTATATACAGAGCTGATATTGGAACGGAAGAGGGATTAGACCTCGTTCTCAACTGCTGAATAGTGTCCACTCAGGATCGTAAGGACATAGAAGCATATTCTTGATTTATATAATATGGAATCCGTTCTCACAAGGAACATCTTGAAGCACGTGAAGAAAAAACCTCATGGGCCACCATATCCGATATCATGCCTAAGAGACAAGA
This sequence comes from Bryoerythrophyllum caledonicum, assembly GCA_963971425.1. Taxonomy (NCBI): domain Eukaryota; kingdom Viridiplantae; phylum Streptophyta; class Bryopsida; order Pottiales; family Pottiaceae; genus Bryoerythrophyllum; species Bryoerythrophyllum caledonicum. The sequence continues at coordinate 32,684,603 of OZ020514.1, read as the reverse complement.
CGTACCTTCCACGACACAAACGGGTATAGAGTGGCAGTCATAATGCTAAGAAGAGTGAATCGGCAATGCAATCTTCTATTTCAGTTCTCAATGGCATTCAATTAGAGAACATAGTTATCAATTTATCGTTAACAATATCTTCAAGAGCCTCGGCGGATGACAATTGAAGAAATGATCCTAGGCAAGTGAATGTTTAAGATACTGGATTGGGAGTAGGTGAAGACATTATTACTACTCACGAAGGAGTTAAGAGTTTAGTGTGTGTCAAACCTTCTGTTGCGAAGATTCAAGCACAAGAAAGTATCACTCAGAAAACAAATGATGTGGGGCCAAACACTGCAATGCAAACATGATTTTGAACCAAATTTCAATGATTCCAAGACAATGGTGAATATAGTACCTTCCATTGCAGAAATGCTTCGAACAATATCTAACAAAGATAAATTGAAGGAATTGCTCGACTTTAGTATAGAAGGGGCTAAAGTATTTGCGAAGGAAGAAGAAGTTGATGCTGGAGCAAATGAAGAGGGAGTGAGGCCAAGAGTTGATGGGATTTTAGAGAAGATAGTAGAAGTACTCCATGTTGCAGATACTGAGAAGCGAGGGATAGCAATCTTCTCAGCTATGACCCCAGATTTTGTGGAATTGGCTAGAGTCTTTAGAAATGTCACCTCAAGTATAGTAGAAGCTGCTCTTGGTTTTGAGAAGTTGACTGCAACTATCAATCCTTTGCTGAAAGAAAAAGTCCAGAATTTACGTATCGTAATAGAATTGGAAGCTCAAGCCGAGAAACATACCGCTTTCACCAATGAATAAGTAAAAGAATTGGAGGAAGATAGGAGGAATGAGAAATCCATGGCATTTAAACACCTTGGAGAAATCAAAGGTACAAAGAAGAAAACAATGGATACGGATGTATGTAAGGTGGAGGTGGCAGCGGTTGAGAACTCCACGCGTACCTCAGACAGTCTTTTTCTTTCCAAGTATCCACAAGTCAATAGAGTGGATGTTGTGCCCTAGGTTGAGAAATGGCCATCCCACCCTTCTTGTAACAGGATGGTAGTGGAGATTGGTTGCAACGGAGTATAGTCAAAAGCGCAAAGAAAAGGGAAGGAAATAGTGCAATCGAGGGAGGATATAGAGTTGGTGTTATAGAGGTTGGCGGTGGCAAATAAGAAGAGAAATGAGGCACGAGCAGAACTAGAGTCACTACGGAGAACGTTGGCAATGGTGGATTACACACTATATTAATCCATACATGTGACCATGTACCAGCATCACTCAATAATAAGTTCAGCTTGTGCTAGAAAAAACTTTGGTCGAGAAGGGGCACATACATTGGGCCAAAAAGAGCATAACTTTCATATTATGTGCATTTGTGAAAGTTCCATGAGGCAATCGGTGTGCCTCATGTGTAGATCTTGTATTAGCACAAGATTTTATGAAATGATGGGACTACGAGATGTTATGCCACCGGGTCATGAGTTTAATCGATGGAACCTCCTTTTAGATCAACTTCCCAAGAAATTCCTCAACTATGAGAAATAGGAGGAAACCACTTATTTGATATAGTGATTTCCTTTGTCACCAGTTGTATGAGGAAAACGCAATGGAATGTGATCCATTTTTTTGGAGGACACAAGATTATGACGTGGAGGTAAGGGCGCAAGAGATTGAAGATGGTGAACAACAAGAGTTGTTTTGCTGTAAGTTTTGAGAGCATTAGAGCACAGAACATAAGCATTTTTTACGATTTCCTCCAAAGAAAGTTGAAAAGGGAGATGATGGCTCTTGGCATGAGGTGGAAGATGACATTGTATTTGGAGAAGAGTGCAAGAAGTACAATTTTAGTTTGGTTGGTAGGGCCTTCTTTCTTACAAAGTTGGAAGAACTAAGATCATCAATGGACGAGGCTTCTTTCAATGATGTAGGTAAGATGTTACTGGAATGCAATGCATGCATTTGATAGGAAAATTGGGGATGTTTTTGAGTATTGGAGAAATGAGCTGCAGAAGCCTCATGGGGAATTATCGGTGTCATTTCAATGAAATGACGAGTTTGTGAATAAGGTGGTGGGGCATGTTGAGAAGGGGATAAAAATCTTTGAAACAAAGAAGGTGGATCCTATTGGAAAGCATATGAGGGAGGATGGCAACAACAACAATGACAATTGGGAATCAGAATTGCAAAGGAAAATTGTTGCCATTGATCAAGAGTATGAAAAAGGGGGCAAAATTGCTAGGCCAAGTTCAAGGCCGGAGACTTAAAGCAAGACTTGGAGGCAATGGACGGACGTGGCCTCTTCTTCATAGCAACCAATTTTATTGGAGTAATATAGATTAGTGAGGCAATTGTGGAGCTAGTAGTGTGGCCATTGCTTGGAGGCATACGTATGTTGCATATGAGCCTTGACATTGTCTCCATTGGAGTTTGCATTCTTTAGGTGTATGATTATGGAGGATGGTTGGAGTTTTTGTCATGTATAGAGTGTGATTCTTGAAGATGTGAAATAGAAGTGTATTATGAAGTTTGTCCACAAATGAAATAAGAATTTACAAATTTTGAAATGATGGATTCATAAGGAGGTTTTGTCGAATGTGATGTTGCATTATTAATTCATCCTTTTATGTGGTGATAATAGAAATAGTTTTGAGCATCACGTGCTTGGTAAACAATGACATAAGTAGAAGGCAATGAAAAGTGAAATATCTATGGACTCCGATACTATGAGATTTTTGTACCGTGACTATATATAATACGGAAAATAATATCATATTGGAGGAATATTGTAATGGTTGAAGCAAACTAAAATTAAATATATGCCAAGAAAGTACTTAGGAAAAAGAATATTTTGAAGATAAAATAAGTTATTCGAAAGAGAATTAGCAATTTCAAACCATTCATAGAGTAATGGATAAGGCAACAAACACTAGAAACTTTGAAATAGTGCATCTATAAACTAGCATCAACCTAGGGCCACCCTCTTTTCCATGAAAGAAGTGCGAGTGAAGTATACAATATACATGTGTATAGTGTTGGTTCTGATTGATATCAGTAGAAAGTTCATAATCACTATCTCCCTTGACCTCAGCCCCACTAGATTGTGAGGGGTCATCTTCATCATCTGCAATGTTTTCTTCTTTGATTCTCTATTTGTTTGACATGAACTGAATGGTTTTGAACCACTTGCAAGTCTTGATGGCCTGAAAGGGGTTTCTTGTAGACGTGTGGTTACAACGTGGGGACCGTGCAAATGGCTGCATTGAAGCTTGCCATTTTTTGATTGATTGAGGAGGCTGTCTAGGTTCTATTTTACAAGGTACATTGACATCAAAAGTCTCTAATTTCATCTTTAAGGCAACTTTTGCCCTTGAGGATGACAAACTATGGCTAGGAGGAATTCCGGAATGGTTTTTGAAGACCATGAAAAGAGGTACATTCCATCACTAAAAATATTGCCAAAATGGGCTTTTGGTGTCCGAGTTCATACCTGCTTCGAAAGAGACACCAGAACATGGGAGGATTTGAAATTGGTTTTAGCTACCTTTGTAAAGGAGTTTCCAAATAGAGTGCGCAATGTACCACCATGCAAGGAAGGTTTCTCTTAACAAAAGAAGTGTTTTTCTCCATGAAGTGTAGGAGACTTGCAATGTCGTGGGGACTATCATCTTCTCTAGCCTTTCTTTTGAAAAGTGTGGTCTCTTTCCCAAATGGTGCGGTTGTTGTTTTGTTCAAATTATTGGCAAGTCTGGGACTATGGATGTTGAATGCCACAACATTTTTCTTTTGAAGCCCTTGAGTTTTATAACCATGTAGAGTTGTTCCATGTGGCGATGATATATCTCCTTCTACTCTGTTCTTTATACTATTGCCTTCACATAGACTTGCGTTTTGAGTTTCTTCCAGAATTGCTGTTGATCCAATCCCAAGGTGGTTTTACTATTGACCCTGCCATCCACGTTTAAGTATCGTGCTATAAGCAGCAAGTCATCGGCATTTTCTCTAGCAATATCATCATTGGAGATATCATACTCATTGCCTAAGTCATGGTGAATATTTGTGGTACCTATGAAGGAGCTAGGATCGATGTCATTGTCTAGGTATTTGACAACGCAGTTCGCACCGACATTTGTACTTTAATAGTTGGAGTTTTGGGAGTTATCTGATTCAAGGGCTTGGAGGTCCTCTAAACCCAAGTTCTTCGCGTACCACCTCTTTTCATCCGTCAACTTTCCATTTGCAAGCAATCTTGAGTTGGTAAAATCAAACACCAAGTCATTTTCCCTTCCATATGGTAACTTATTTCGTCTCTTGTTATGCACAAAAGAATAGCTACTCCAATTGCGTCCGCAAGAAGAAGAAGATAGCATTTGTGCTAGTATTTTCTTTGCAATTGGCGCAAAGAGTTTTTCACAAGCACCATCAGAATTCCACCAAGCATACGGTAAACATTTTAGGAGTTTGGAATCTAACATGTCATGAAATGGTGCAGTCTTGTGTCAAAAAGCTATGAACTCGTTAAACACGTCTGGATAAGTCTGAAGCGTGTAGAACTTTTGTAGCACTCGTTTACACGCGATGATGGCATCTGGATCATCGGCAAGTTCTTTGTGGTGGAGAAAATAAGGATTTAGGATTGCACCGGCAGAGTGTAAGTTGGTTGTAATCATCCGTTTTTGGTGGTAGAAGCAATGCTCAACAATGTCCGCTAAATCGCTATCAAGATTGAAAGGTTCACAACGTAGAGCTAGAACTAGCTTCTCAAGATTGCGGAGGATGTGCAAAACATTTTCCTACAAGTTTCCTTGGAATCAAATTCCCTCAAAGCGTATACTACAGGTGCTACCATCTCCCAAAAGTTTTTACAACGCTCCCATAAGTGTTCATCTAGAACAATTTTTTTGATGTTCCTAGATAAAGACCTAGCTTTATTTTTACCGTCATCTCTGAGATTTGTGACATATGCCAACCAGTCAAGATCAACAACACTTTGCTCCAACACTTCTTTGACCTTTAATAAGCAATCTACCATTATGAAATTGGATGCAAATCTAATTTTCCCCTACAACAACAAATTGAACTTTGCCTCGTGTCTACGAAAAACAACGAGGGATATTTGTCAATTCTTCACAAACCTCACCAACTCGTTAGCCTTTCCCAAAGCTTCCTTTATCCATGTTATATTCCCATAGTCCTCCAACAATGAGCCCATGGCATGTGCTACGCATCCTTGAATGCATATGTGTGGATATTTCTTTATGACTAATTGTCCAGCCATGAGCATTGAACTTGCATTGTTCGTACAAACTTGAACAATATAGTAAGGGCCCACTTGATCAATAAATTTTTCCATAATAGATGTTATGTATTTGACAGTCTTTTTGTTTCCAGCGGTATCTACTGATACCAAGAAAAGCTCTCCGACATGAGACACAAGCAAATACTATATTCATTAAAATGAGACAAATTGTGAATTTTGAGACTAAAAGCCTATTATTTCGGAACAATAAACAATGTGTATAGTTATTGCAAACTGTAAAATACAATAAACAACACAAGGAAAGGCATCACGAAGAGGTCCCTCCAACATTGTAGGGGAAAAATTCTAAATATTTATCTTAGAAGAAAAGGTAATTTACTGAATTTGGGCCAATTATCAACAAGTTAGGGAATGCCTATATTGGAAGAGTTCTCTCACAGTACATACTATGGTGTTTTATTTCAAATAATAACTAAAGACTACATTAAGTTAATTGTTAATTCAAAGTGGTATAACATGATAGATCTATCTTTGCTACTACCATAGAGAACCAACAATTCACCAGAACTAAATGCTCCTGAAAAATTGCAATCTAAATTAGAATTCACAAGTGACAAAACAAAGGTGTTAGCATGGTAGAAGGCAAAAGCGAAGTAAACATGCAATGGTACCGACTACAAATCATTATTAGTAGAACACCATACAAAAAAAACATGCATTTAGAATAATATGCACAAACAAAATGAATCGTTTAGAAAACTTTATTTATAAAATCCAAACAAGTCACTGCTGGCTATATACAGAGACAACTTTCCGAATAGATTCTAGAAAAATCAACCCTAACATATAGAGTCATCATATAATATTGTCTACTAAATGTATCTACTAGATACATATTTCTCAAGTCCTAGGGCCTTCAGACGCAATACCTCTTACGCTTTAAATTTTGCATGACCAATCATGATTTCTCTTCTCCGAGAATAAGGTTTAAAATACCAATCCGGGTCAACTGCCTGCACACTCTCAGAAAGAGATGACATATGACGCAAACCAATATGAGTCCCACGACCATCACGAACACGAGACGGAACAGACTTCACTTGATTTGTTGACGGTCCTGAGCTTCAAAGCCTCGGCTGTACACCCACAGATTGAGTTTGACACCTCACTGAACGAATGGGACGGGCTATGTCCTTCAATGCACCTTCACAACGTGAAGCGGAATACGGACTTTGCTTAATGAGCAGTTGTCTACGATTGGAAGAATTAGGCTCATCCTCCTTCTCCATGTTCAGATCGACACCATCATCTCCGTACAGCTTCCGTTGAGGAGTACAATCGGTTCTATCTTGAACAATAGCAAACATCCGCTTGAGAGGTGAAGGGGATGCAACAGGCACTATCCCAGCCCTCCGCTCGGGAGGGCTATCCACAACACCATCATCGACCTTCTGCTTGGAAAAGTCCATGATAGTAGAGGCAGCATCAGTTGCAGTGCACATAAGATATGATTTCGGTTGCTGAGGCTAGGAGACGTCACCACCATAAGACCTAGAGTACTCCGGAATGACGCTAACATCCGAGGGCAGCATACTACCAATATTCAAGCATGCGGTAGGATCAACACTAGACTTTGAAACCTTAAATACATTGGAATAAAGCAAGGAATGAGAGATTGACATGAACACATGCGAGGCAATGAAATTATGCTTGACCCGAAGATAAGTTTATGGCATCATAAGAGGTGACAAACACGACAAATATGTAGAAGGAGAAAACAAACGGTTTTATATATTAACAGCTTTCAAAATATATACAAGATTTACAAGTACGTTTTAGCTACAAGTATAAAACAAAATGTATCCCGCATACTAATCCTACATTGAGAACCCCTACATATTTACAGTTCCGCTATATCTTGACTAAGAGTAACTCCTAAAACTATTTAGGAGTTGATTTAAAAACATTGGGAATCTCGTACGTAGTACCCATGTTCCTTGTGGAGAGCGCCATTCCATTAATAATATGCTTCATTATGGGACTATTACACACCAAAGGAGGTGCCCCTATACGATTACTATCGACGAAATTCTTCAATTGCCTGAGAGGACATTCAGAATGCAAGCGGCGAAGCCACAAAAGAAGGGTCCTGGTAAGGACATTATCATTTGTATCTCCGCGTCTCCATGGAGGCAGAAAGATGGCGTTCCCAGTAAAATTACAAACATTCTTCTCCAAGCTGTCGTCTATAAGAAGAGTGTTGTCCGAGTTAAAGACTACCGAATCATGTCGAAGGCTAAACAACATTTTCGATAAGGTTTTCAAAAACATTGGCTTCTCCTTATTGTCTTTAGCCATGAGGTACACATTCCGCAAAGTTTTTATCTGTGAATGTTCTCCTTGATCTAGAATAAGAAAAGGAGGCTCCAGATCCTTGAAGAGACAAACCGCGATCGCCTCGACTGTGGATTTCTTCATAGAGCTCCAGATGACGACAGAGTTCAGAAAGTTTCTGATGACCGATAAAAACTCATGAACACCAGGACGAAAGTAGACCGCCTTTGGTCCAATCAACATAGGAACGGTGGGCGAATAATCAGTCTGTTGTGAGCTATGTGCAGTAAGCCTCACAACAATAGAGACTGAATCCGTCACGCATAGAATGCCATTCAAATCCATAACGAGATTTAGCCACTTTGCTGGTCCGGCGCTCTCAACAACGGACAAAGTTCTAGGAACAAGGTCTTGGGACAGGACCAACACACAATACAGTCAATGGTAGCAATGAATGGAAGGTACCTGATAAAATGGAGATTGAGTAATATGCAATGGAATTGTCACTGATTGCACAAATTCCCCCCTACATAGCGATTGGGATACAACTATCCCAATTAGAGACTTCAATGCAAGAGGACGGTGGACAATGTCATCTAATCCAATCTGAGAAACAATTGAAGAAAATGAATCATTAAACAATTTTTAAAATTATGATAACATTGTATTTACAAAAATATACACTCGTAAAGTACATCAAAATGCATAGGGATCCGACGCCTGCATGAAAATACATCCAAGAAAAAACCTACAGAGTCTGAGGCTGAGCACAGTCATTCCAAAAAATCAAGGCTGCACTTTATGATAAATCGGGCAAAAATGTACTAAAGAGCTAGCCAACCTTATCCACCTCCGATGGCTGTGGTCCGCGAGGTTCTGGAGATGGCTCGTAGTCGACGCGCTCCTCCATGCACACCTCCTCTCCCTCCACCGCAGCTTCCGCATGAGACAACTCTTCTCCAAGTTGAACAAGGACCGATAGAGTCGAACCGCCGGGAAGAGGAGCACCACTAGCATGGACATCACGCTCACGAATAGCAGCGCCGACCACTTCTGCCGTAGGCAAAATCGGAGTTGGAGTTGAAGGCTTAGTATCCTCGGGTCGAGGATACTCAAAAGGCCTGGACGATGTAGAGGGGATATCCTCGGGCAGTACTGGCGCCTCAACCAAAATGGCAACTTCTCTAACTCGGTGAGATGAAGAGCAAGGTTGCAATCCAGTTGAAGAAGGTTGAGGCTCAGCCACAGGCTTATCCTCGGTTCCAGGATAAGTGGAGGGATGAGGCACGATGGATCCGGATGGAGCAGTGGGGACGGGAACCGAAATACGAGCTTGCTCATTAACACGACGATTAAGTTCCACAAACATCTGCGCTTGGATCTCCGCGCAGATTGGTGCTGCCATCCTCTCCTTCTCTTGCTCAGACTCCGCCTGCTGCTTCTCGAAAGCAGATTCCATTTCAACCTGTCTCTTCTGCGAAGCCTCTAACTGTGCCAAGATTGTCTGCCTCTCCTGCCTCTCCTCAAGGCGTTGGTTGCGATGGTGCTGATAAAAGTCAGCACCGGGTTTGTACTTCACACGAAGCCCAGGGGCCGGAGCATTCCCAGCTCCATTTGCGAAGGCGGCATTAGGTAAAGACCCGCGTTCCATAGGCAGCGAAGGGGCCAAAGCATGCCCAGTAGCATCTACGGAGGCGGCATCAGGTAGGGAAGCGTCCTCCACATCCATCGTAACTATCATTGTCACCACGGTCGGTGCCACCACAATCTGAGATGTACTCGGACGATCTCCACTTTCATCATCACTCGAGTCGGACAACATGATGACAACGGGCATATCTCACAACCGTACCAACGACGGGAACATGTGTTGCAGGGGCGGTACCAACAACTGGAACATCTGATGCAGGGGCGGTACAAGCGACATGAACATCTATTGCAGGGGCAGTACCAACCAAAGGAGATATGTCAGGACCGCCTTGAATTTCCATACTAACGACTTTGTCGTTCTCCGGAAAGTCTTCGTCCGCGAGCACAGGAGATCGGCGAGGAGGCGATCTACTACGAGATCGATATGATGGCTCACCATCATCCAAGCTAAGGATCGAAAGGTCGACGCCGTCATTGCTCCCATAAGGATTGACGAGCAAAGGAGAGGTATCATGGGAAGGCTGTTGAGTCCATGCACCGCTACCAGATGCCTTCTAGGTCTCGGGGGAGTCTTGCCGCAATTCAGCACCAAAGCGTTGAGCACGTTGGCGAGCACGTTCAGCCCTCCTTGGCGAGATTCGGGCCCGTTGAACGCGTTCCGGAGGTACACCCTGAGACGCCGATGTATATGCACCTCCAGCCGCCAGCATTGGAAGGCATAGGCTGAAGGTACACGGTCCTTGTGGATGAAATCATTCATGTCCAACTGAAAAATGCGTTGCATTTTAGTCTTGTACTGAAGATGGAAGGATTCATCAATGAGTCCATAGAAAGATGCTCCAAACATCTGCATGAGACAAGAGAAATCAAGATCAGAAATTGGATAATAGACAAAATTAACAAACTGAAATGTAATCAGTTCTCTATCCTCGACTCGAGGATAAACCACTCTGAAACTAATGAGTCAAGGATAAACCACTCTGAAACTAATAAGTCGAGGATAGACTGCAATGATACAAACGACAGCATACCGTATGGTGTATCCTCGACTCGAGGATTGACTACAATGATACAAAAGAGAGCGTACCAGATTCGCCAGCATAAATTTGGAACCAGAAAAAACTCCAAAAACCCTCTCCTTTGGTTTGCAGAAGTCCCGGAAGAGCTCCAAGTAGAACTCCATCCGTAATTCCGAACCGTGGACGGAGAAGTCTGCCTCTAGATACTTATTCTTCTCTTTGTAGAAGAATGTATTTGGTGCAGTGTAGAACGGCCTCACTTTGTTAATGAGCACGGAAGCCTGGGGATGACTCTTCTTCACTAAGACGAGTAGGTTGACATCCATAACCTTAGCCCTGGATGTCCCGTAATACAGACGCTCATTGGCTGACGAAAGGTACGCCGAGGTGACAAGCGAATATTGTGCCATCCGCTTCTCGGCAAACTTCGCAGCTTGCAACGCACGATTGGTGGTGGAGGTCATCCAGATCGAAACATGAGGAGTGCTTATGTTTGGGGTACTCTTTTGCAACTTCATGGCATTCATGGAGTCTGCAAAGTATGATTCGTCCAAGGAGTCGTCCTTGGACAGCCAGCCAGGTACTTCACGGAGGTCGAGAAGTCCCAGTGTAAACTCCTTAGAATCATCTGGAGCGGTGAAGTAATCACCAAACTCCAGGTTCTCTGCATTAAACTCGCGAAGTTTCACATAACCATTGTGCGGGGTGAACAAGTTCTTCAAACAAAGAAATTTCTTGAAGAAAGGAAGAATGTTCGGGAACTTCTCAAGTAGATGAGATGCTCGTTTCAGCTTCCCCGCATTAGTCAACCTCATCGACCAAAACTCCCTATTGGATTGACAGTGGAGCATGTTGTACGTAGCAGAGGAGATACGGTGTTTCCCCTTCCACTCCTTCCACATTGGGTCGTCGATCGACCCATTTGGAAGTAGAAGCAATAAAGATGCGTCGATATGCACCAACTCCTGCATGACGACGCGCTTCTTCTTTCTCCGACCAGCCCACTCTTCGTAGTGGTAGCACGATCCATGTACCACGCCAGTCCTACGAAGCGTGACCTTTGGATAACCTTGCCCGCGATCATTGTCTATCAGGTAAGTGAACAAATCTCTTAAATCCTGGTCGGACAAATGACCCAACCTCTTAAAAAACTCACGGTGTATTGGCAAAGGCTTGAAACCCCTAGCGTCCTTGTATGGACAAGTTGTGTCGGGATTAACGATGTCTCCGCGGCTGTGCTGATCGAGAAATTCTTCCCAGAGGTTGAAAATGTCATCGGGAAGAGTGATGATTTTAATCTCGTTTGTAAGATCCGATGACTTGTTCACTTGCTTCCCTTCCCTTGTCGGGTCGATGTTCTAGAAGCGCGTTACAATCAACTTCCCAAACAATTGCAACACAGTATGGACCACATAAGAGAAATTAATCATGGATATCGCATGGAAGAGTATCCTCGGCTCGATGATACTTTAACAACTAGCAAATAACATATCAACTTGATGATACTTAAATATATATAAGTCATGTACGAGATTTGGTACAATGTATGTAGGATGTCAAGAGAAAATGCATGGAAGAGTATCCTCGACTCGAGGATACTTAAAAAACTGGAACCTTACCAAGTACTTCTCCTGGTCGAAGTTGGCACCATTCATTCGCAAGTCGCCCTCGTCATGTTGGTAGTTGGGTCTACCAGAGTTGAGCCAGATTCTCCTACAGCTTGAAATCTGGTTCCCCCACGTAGGCTGGGCATGATCAAGGTAGTTGGTGTTGTTGTAGAACTTCGAAATCCTTTGCAACTTCAGAGGATCCGTTGTCCACACAACATATGCATCCCAATTGCACAGGTCTTATTTGCGTTGCTCGCCGCATTGTTCAACACATTGAAGTCTTCTAGAAGCTTCGACGTTGTGTTGTCAGTTGATCAGCATGAACTTCCCATCCTTGATATCGTCCCAAGAATTGGGCCTCCGCGTCATTGGTTCTCCAGCGTCATCGATCGGGCAGATGCAAATCTTGTGCCGTTGGTTTACTTCTCCAAGTTGGACCAGAAAGTCCATGGAGTTTCGGACTACGCCCTCCTCCATCCCACGAATCACGAACTGTGCTTTGGCGGGCACACACTGTTCGATATTTACGGTGAATGTGGACTCGAACGAGAAGCAAGACTTGCACTCCTCCCAGAACAATCTTTGGGACTCCGTTATCTTCTCGAAGTCTACTTGGAGGTCATTCCGCGATTTCACCGGAGTTGCAGCCCTCGTAACAGTCGAGGTCGAACTTCCACCGGTTGTAGCCGTCTTCTTCCATTTTGAGGGTTCGCCTAGATTGGAAGCCATCTCATAAGCCCTCCGTGGAGCACCACGACTCGTGCTTCGAGTTGCATATGCCGCTTCTGTGGTAACGTCGCCGGCTAATGCGCTCTTCTGCTTGGGCCGACATCGAGGAGGTGGAGCTACTGGAACAGGACAGGCCTCAAAGTTTGTCAGGAGTTAGTGAATATGTACTAGTCCCCGGTATACCTTCTCAACGTCGTTGTTTGACCACGGACTGTATTTCTCAAACGCTTGACACAACGCCCCCTGCCCATTTTTGTCGGCACTCTCAAGCAATTCGTTGAAGTCGAATTGCCGAGAAGTGTGACCCACTTTTACAACAATAGAGTGAAAGTGCAGAAGGTCCTCCCCAACATCATTCACGGCCTAGATATCAAGAACGATGTAATCGCGTCGACGTTGCTCCACGAACGTCACTCTTTCATTTCTGTTTAATGGAACATATGGAATTTCCTCCTTCAGTTTGAAAGAAAGAAGAACGTTCTTCTCCGACCTGAAGAGGGACCATCCAATGATGTCGGGGTTGAACAACCACAACTTCCCGTAGTTCTCGACGACATCGTCGATGAAAGGCAATAGGCGACGGGATTTTCGAACTCCGTGATGAAGTATGTTGACTCCAAGTAGTCGTAGTCGTTGACGGGATCCATCGGGAATGGCAAGCTGCGTAGAGATATTAGGAAAACGAGTGAGAAAGTCATTGCTAACATTATCCTCGACTCGAGAATATATATTAATCGCTTCCAACTTCAATAAGTTCATTTCGCACATTTATCCTCGACTCCAGGATAAAGACATTCTACAAGTTGTTAATTTCGATATTATATCATGACGGAGACCAAATATATTGATTTTTGTGAATTATACCTGGTGAAATAGACAGAGGTTGGATTGTATCCTTGACTTGAGGATACATAGGACTCTTGGGAATGAGATTCTCGTCAACTTACTTCATGCATCTATTACAGATCAATTAGTATATTCTAATTTTTTAATAGTCACGGTTATGTTCTTGTCATTAGAATGGACAGAAAACTACTGGATTGATAAGTATCCTTGACTTGAGGATACTTTAATTTGTTACGAAAGTGTTTTTTGTTATATTACATCATGCATCAGTATAAAACGACAGAATTATTGTAAGTTTTTGAATGGATCAAATTACCCTAGATTAATAAATGAGTTGTATGCACAAGGTTGACACTTATCCTCGACTCGAGGATATGTGGGATTGCTATGAAGGGATTATTTGAGCTGTATCCTTATATAAAATTTTATTTAACTGACTTTTATCCTCGATTCGAGGATAAACTATAATTAGAATATTGACTCATATCCTCAACTCAAAGATAAGCTATGAGCCGACGAACTATCTCGTATCCTCAACTCGAGGATAAATTGTGATCCCTGTTGAATCCGAAACCCTGACCCCAAAAATTACGGATTATTTTATTAGATGAGATTGAACTGAGACTTCTGCATTGCAACTCACATAATATGAAAATTAATACCTTTCGAATGAAATGGGAGTCTGTTGTGTGTTTGAGCTTTACAGTTGCACACAGTGCATTTATGGAATAATGTAATGTCACAAAAGTAATCCACACAGAAATATGCAAAATGAAACACAAAAACACTTCGAAATGTAAACTCAACGAACTCTACACTCCAATGTTATCACAGAAATGACAATGTGTTGTAGAAACCCTAAACCCTGCCAGAATCTTGCACTATGCTATATGGCAAAATACTAACAAATGAAGCCCTAAACGCACTAAACAATTAACCTTAAATGCAACTAAACAATCACATTAACAAACCCCTCGCAAGAAAACAAGGTTAAATAAAACCCTAACCAAAATGAAACTAAACTAAACCCTAAAACAAACTAAACCTCACGAATACAGAACCTAATAATACACACACCTAACAACACACACACACACACACACACCTCACGAGACACATACACGAAACACACACACTCACCTAACAACACTATGACCGCACAACCCACACACACCTCACACCTCACAACACAAACCACAATACACACCTCACAACACGAAACTACAACTCCAACCTCACCACACACACCTCTCAACTCACAACGTAGACCTAACTCAAACTGATAGAGAGAGGAGGTTGCGCAAAAAAAACTAGGTGAGAGGTTGAAAGATAAGAGATTGAGAGACAACGGTTTGATAGATAGAGAGTAGAGCTGTGAGGAGAAGATAGAAGAGAAGTGGAAGAGAGAATGGGGAGAGAAGTGAGGGAGTCGCGGTAGTTCACTGCGCCGCCAAATGCCGTTTCGGGCAGCGTGTAGCGGGCAGGAGCATCGGGCAGCGGGCAACAAAAAAAATTAACTCAGCAAAGAGGACTTTTACTGAAAAGGGGACTTTTTATTTCCAAAGTTTTACACCATGTCTTGTAATTGAAAAATATAAAGTCCAAAATAATGTCTCAAATTTATGTGCAAAAATCTAATTTTTGGTGGTTCTTTGTCACTCTACAATAACAATGGCTTTTAGTGTAGTATGACACCAAAATCCCCCGCACCGTCCCCGAATTGGCCACTGAGAGGGAACTCCAGCGCCCAGCATTGACACCGTAGTTGGCTAATTTTTTTTGGGGTTTTTATTGTTTTTTTTAATTCCCTCGTGTCATTTCATGATTGAACACATGCTCCCGGGGAATTTTGGTGTCCCCTGTATTTTTCATAAATTTACTATTCAGAAGAACCGGCGCCGCCACCCCAGTGGGCCGAGACACTGGCCTAGGCCTCATGAAGTGGGCTTTATTGTGTTTATTCCTGCATCCCGGTCCCTCTACCCCGGTGGAGATTCTCTTTTTCTAGTACACTATTTGTCAACAAGTTGGCAACTATTTTTAGCCACCATTGCCCTAAATATTATCCCTCATTTGTTCACCAACTGCAGTTTATTTTGTAATAGCCCTCAATCAAAACTCTACCCTAGCACACAAATTTGTTACTTGATAAATAGTGTTAGCTCAAAATCTTCTGCCTACCGGTCGCCATGCATTTATTCTTCGTCTCATCTTCAACCTCAAATTCTTAAAGTCTTATCCACAACTATTCTCATTCCCATCTCTTGCATTTCCTTTACATTATTTATCATTATCTAATGAATATTTAATGTGTAATCATATATTTAGCCAATAACTAATGAATTTCTAATGAATTTTCATAGAATATTTAATGTATATTTGTATATCTCTAACTTTTAAGCACAATTAAAGAATATTTAAATATTATTTAATGAATCTTTAGAGTTTTAAAAGTATACTTTATGATAGTTTAATAAATATTTGTATATTTAATGATTATTTATAGAGTATTTAATGTATTGTTAATGAATACTTAATGAATAGTGCATAAATTTCTAATGTAAAATCAATGTGTATTTGAATATTCAATGAGTATTTAATGAATATATACTTTATATATAATGCACTTTGAATGCATATGTGATGGATATCTAATCAGTATTTTACTTGTATTTCTATATTTATTGTAAGTTTAAGTTTTTTCCTTTTCCAATATTCCTTTCTTTTCTCACTTTCGTTATTAGAAGAATGTTCTTATATTTCTAATCTTCTACTTGTACTTTCATTTTCCCTCCATATTTTACATTCTACTTTGTCCAATTTTTGTTATTTTCCTTTTGCTCCATACCTACGTCCGATTATTCCCAAGCTCTTTCTTGCAAATTCTTGTTTTTCTACATGCACTAAACCCTTCTTTACAGTAATGCTCAAGATGTAATCAAATCATGATTAAGGTTTCCTACGGTAACTGTCCACAAGTAAAAAACTTTATGTTCCACTATTTACTAGGATTGACATTTAGAGTAGTAGTTGACATTTAGTGTAATATAGTTTTGTCACTACACTTATTGTAAAGTTTACAATTACTGTATGGATTCCTATTTAGTGTCCACTACACTAGAAGCCATCTTGTGTGTACTGGAGCTACATAGTGCATTTTTGCTTTCTAATCCACTCCACTCCATTTAGTGATGGTGCACAATTTAGCTCTAGTAGAGCTACACTGTGCGTATTTTCTTTTTAGTTCACTGCACCTAGTGATGAGGCACACGTTAGTACTACTGGAGCTAAAGTGTGTGCACACACTCCTTTTAGTTCATTGCACGTAGTGATGGTACACACCTCTGCTAAAAACCGAGCTGATGTATGTGCAATGTGTATTTCCACTTCTTCAAACAATCATTTTGAACTCCGTACTTCTCTTTATGGTTAAGTATTTCACAAGTGAAATAGAAATCTTTTGAATTTTAAAAGGATTTTCAATATATGTGGACCTAAATCTCCAATAGTAATATTTAAAAGCAAAAAAATATGACAATCCTCTAGTCTTCAGTGGATATGAAGTCTAAGTATTCTTGGTACCCTAAATCAATAATATGTGACAATGTGTGAAAATGTATGAATTGGGCTATAATCTTATTTTTCACTAGAAAAAGAACATGTTTTTCTACAAAATCAAACGTTCTAATATTACTTCTATGTATTGAAAAACATTCCATACTGTGTCATAGCAAAAGGTTTTTAAGTTGCTCGACGTGCCGGCAATCCGGAAGTTTCTCTTTTGGCTAGCATAACTTTTATTGAAGACGTTCATTGAGAAAATAAATTACTTATAAATATGCCTCATGTCTTCTATCATCCTTCTACAAAATTTTGAGAATTTAAAATATAATTTGCGACCACTCGAAAGTGCTCAAAAACTAATTATTCTTTTTTTGCATGTATAAATAAATTCAAAATTACTTACATTACGAACATTAAATTCTGCTTGATGCACTAAGTGATACACTTTGTATTAGTTATATTTTATATTTTGATTATCCTTTTTTTGTCATGAGGAGGTCTCTCCGTTTCTTTTTTAAATCTTTTAATATTGTTCCACTCTCTATGTTTTACAAATGACAAAATCTTTAATTTCACGTCAAAACATGAAATAAATTGTGTATGGTCAAGAATTCTTCCATCTTTCATGTCATGCTTAGATTGCCACACCCTAAACTCATGATAATACAATGTGAACTCACGAATAAGATATTTTAATCCAACTATTAGTTTGCGCACATTTCAAGTCTTTGAGTACCTCTAAGTGGACCCTAAACCAATTTCAATTCCAAATCCAAACCATGGGGACACTTGGGATTTTTGCAAAAGAATGAATATTCTAAATTGATTACAAAATAGTAACATTATGCACGTTTATAAAACCCCAAATAAATGATGTCCAAAGCATGTTTGAATACATATTTTTTTGCTGAAAATACACGTGCATATATAATATGTTTTTTGTTTTTTTTAATGCTACTCCTTTGTTAAGGTCTTTGCTTTCAACTTTATAGATAAGTTCTATTTGGATTGTAATACAAATTCTTTCTAATCATCTCAATATCTTCTCTACATTTCCCTATACGTTTGTTGAATTGTCAATATCCGGAATATTCAAAGTATTATTAAATTGAAATGAAATGACATCAGAAGGATAACACCTAAACCAAGGATCCTAAACCCTGAAACCAAAACTTGAACCTAAATTCCAAACCATAAACCTTAAATTTAAACCCTAAACCCTAAACTTAACCCTAACCCTAACCCTAAGCATAACCCTAAAATCGTGTATATTACACGCATGTGTGAGTATATTCGAGGTATGTACTCTTCCTTATTTTAGTCAACCGGAAAATAGTTGATTCAGTTTCCCGCCGAGATTTCGAATTTGCACTTTTTCAGGGGCTGTGGAAAAGTTTTCTCCCGCCAATTTTGAAGTTTCCTCCTGCCAATTTTGAAACGGTCGTGTGTCCGTTAGTGACCTAGCCAAACCTCGAAAACTTTCTTCATTTTTTTCCGTCTCAATTTGGTTGCTGTGCAAGGTTGGCGGGGAGAGGCTTGGAGGTGGTACAACTGTGGGAGGTTGAGGAGGGCAACATCTATAGGTTGCACACGATTGAGCAGGGCGCTTGCGCGAGGCAACAACGCACCGGTTGTCTTCTTTATAAGGTACACAATGTATACTTCTTGCATTCTCCGTGCACTCTAGCAATTAGGATGTGACAGTGTTTCGGGTTATTGCGCTGGTTCCATTTGCTACTGTAATTTTGAAGAATCACTGCGAGTTTCTTGACGACTAACGCAAAGATTTGGGTTCTAGTACACAGATAGGCAGATTCATAGGCTGAAGAGTTTGTCCATATGAAGCCCGAAAATGTCGCCGAGAATCACGGAAGGACAAACACCATATTCGTTATATTGGGAGATTTAGAGACTCCCAAATTAACACATGTAGATCATAAGAGCTAAAGTGCACATCTAAACTCTACAGTATGGAGGGATACGAGTTTCCATTAAATTGGGAGGTAATGTTCACTACAAAAATCCCTAGAAAAAAAAGTACTACGAATAATATTACATTACGAGTCTAACTATAATATTGAAAAGAAGAACACATTAGTCGATACTTCTTTTATACCACATGTGTTCATTGAATATGAATAGCTAAATTTTTACACTCGATCCTAATAACTTGGATTAACCCCATGCTCCAAGTTAGCTAAAAGTGAGCTGAATGACGGACAAATATCCACTTGTAAGAGAATTTGCTAAACACATTCTTATGAGTTTTTTTTTAATTTAAAAGAATTTCAGTTTACCGTGTGGAATATACATTGGCTAAAAAAATATGTAACGAGTTTCAAATAATGGTGTTCAGAAGTGGAAAAAAAAGTTGCAAATACAATAGCTCTCTTCCAACTAAAGTGTCCCCATCACTTAGACGTGCAATATACTCAAAACAACAATTCCACACACTTTAGCTCTACCTGACCTAAAGTGCGCACCTTTACTAAGTGCAGTGAACTAAACAAGAAGATTTGCTCACACTTTAGCTCCACTAGAGCTAAAGTGTGAACCAATATTTACTTTCTATCATTCACCATGAAGGCAATTACTGGTATTACTGGTATTAGTGGTTTCAAGATTAGAAGCAAATTACCACATTGTTATTTTAAAAAGAAAATAAACATACTGCAAATTATCACCGATACGCAAAAACAATGGAGGAGATATTTCATAGCAATCATTGGCATCACATATAGTCATACAGACAGTAATCAAATACAAATATTATCTATAATCTCAGCACCAAAGGATCTAACCATACACCTGAAGTATTACGCATCATAATCCAAAGTCCATTGATCTAAGCCTATTACGATTCGGACTTGGCAAGTGCTTCCAAGGAGGCCTTAATAATCGCTACTTGCCCCTTTGAAATTTTTGTAGTTGAATCTTGCACATGACCTCCATCCCTCTTTGAAGACCTAGGTTTCCATGGTGTCAAGATTGAATCGGTACTCTCCCACGTTATGGCTATTCCTTTTCAATTGTCCCGCGAAGGTTGCAATCTGTATCCCAATCTTCATAGAACTTTAGAACATCCCGATCGCGCGATATAGGGCGGAAGAATTGGATATGGACGGTGTTTGGCATATCCGGGTTAGAGTTAGGATTTGAAATTGCTTGAGCAATCGAAAATGGGCGCTCGTCTCCATCACAAGGGCGCAATGCAACAAAGTAGCCAGAAAAAAGATCACGACCAACTCTAAAAGAAGGAGGTGGACAATCGCGCCTCTAGCCAACAAAATGCTCATCTTCACGGAACTCCTCGCAAACCTCACCCTCCACTGAGAACTCATCTTCAATGGCATGGGCAATTCGAGTCGTTGGCCAAAATCCGTCTTCCAATGATATCGACGTATCCATTGGAAGTGTCAGAGCATCTCTAACATCGCGCCAATAGTACGATAGCGGCTCAAAACGCAAACGGGCTTCAACAGACTCCCGCGATGATTGCTCCCAGTGATCGATGAATCCTGAAAGTCCCTTCACCACCTCATGGAGATGCCGCATCGTAGAAGGCTTCAATGCATTAGGTTCTCCGCGAGGCCATAAAGACCTTCCTTCAGAATCCTCCTTCCACAATCTGATGCCACTACCTTCTCCTCCTTTAGGAAGCCAATCCTCATCATGACAAATGATTTTATACTTCATTACCGGACAACCACTTGAGTCCACATAAAACTTGAACTGATGAGCCTTCATATGACCCTGCAAAGCTTCATCACCATCCGCAATCATATCCCCAATGAACTTCTTAAAGTCAGGAACCTCTTGGATGAGATACGGGATTGTGGGAACAATCTCATTTCTCATGAACGACCTCATGAGCAAAGGAATGGTTGGAAAACTCTCCTTCCTCAATGCCATACTCCAACGTCCAAATAATGCATCTATATCATCATGTGTATGACCAACTAGCATGAAATTGACATAAACCTCATGGAAGATGCGTTTAGCAACAAGGAGAGACGAAAAACAGAAAACAAATCTATTTTTGTTATCACCAACAACATTGTCCATTTTCACGTTCAATATTGGTGGCAAAGGTCTCCGAGCAACTCGAATATCTAAAATCTGCCAAAATGGATCCAAAATGGATCCAAACGCATCTCTGCACCCCGTAACACCGCCGTATACAATGGATGAGAGCAAGATTCTGAAAAGAGTTGCCGGGACGATGACTTCGGAGGTGCCTCCAGGTCACGCAATAGTTTTGCGAACGACCCGACTGTGTAATTGGCATCATGGGAGTATAAATCAAGGCCATAATGGGCGTAACGCTGGTCCACATGTCCATGGGCAAGCATGCCTGTGACTGCAAGAGGCAACTTCAAGAGCCCATCTAAGTGCTTTGTTTTATGTGAAAAAACCGGGGAGGCAATCTTTGAGTGATCCATCTTATCATGCATGATGGTAAGAACCTCCTGAGGCGATGACTTTGATCGAAATCGGTTCAGGTAGTACAAGTCCCGATGTGCGAAAGCAGAATCGATGTGAGCCTGCATCTTCTTTTGCCATAGCAGAGATGCTTGAGTTCCCAGTTGAGTAAGCTTCTTATGATCCTGGTATTTGTCACACGTAGAACAACGGGCAAAGTTGTCTCCACCTTTCTTGGCATAGTACTCAGGGAAGCTCACTCGCCGAATCTTACTCAAGCTTGACGTTGAGATTGGCCGCAATCCACAATCAGCGAGATGATCATCAAGAAGCGGTATCTAATCCTTCCACTTAAAACTTGCAGGTAGGACCTTTGCCACAGCCTTCTCCCCAGATGGGAGAATACGAGACTTGTGAGGCATGTGGTCTGCATGTCTATCGAGGATGGCTCCAAGAGCGGCAGTAGCCACAACCGTATGACCTCTAGGCTTACGCAAACCGGTATTGCCATGGTGTTGAGCCCCATGACCAGCGGCAGCGTCCTTTGCATTCCGATAGAAAGTACTCGAACTTACACCCATGATTTTCATCCAGGCATGGGCACAAACATCCACACCCTCTAGGGTCACAACCTTCCTACCCGCAGAGTTTCTATGAAACTGTCGATGAACGTCGGGTTTGATATGATTTTTGAACTGCACAATGGTCTCATTGTACAAGCGCGTCCGGAGGGCTTTTATTTTATCTCTAGGGTAGTGTTGAACACAATTTTGAATGCAACAACTATTGCTCGCAACTGCGTTAATGGAATGAGGGGTCATGAGGAATTCAACATTCTTGGACACTGTTGGACGTATATTCCTCGACGAATTGTCGTACGAACGGGAGCTCCCACCTAGAGGTCTGTTACGCTCAACCAACCAGACATTGTAAACGTCCCTAAGGCAATGATGGAAGAGACTTACACCGTTTAAAAAGACTTGTTGAATTGGCCAGGACTTAAACGAGTACCTACATTCATCAAGAGCTTCCTCTTGAACAAAAGTACTGGACACCTGTACTACAACATTTGAATCCCCAAAAGGACCAGAGGAATCTAGAACTGCACTGGACCGGACATTGCGAATCAACCCCTCCGCAACGCGAACACCCAAACCATTGTGAAGCGAAACAGTCATCCCGACCCAGAGATGGCGAGGAATAACATCAAACTCAGGAAGGTCTGGATTCACGGGAGCATCAACATGAACATCGTCGTCCTCCAAGACGACATCCTACATTCCAATAAGATAAGTATTAGATAATCCTTCCAATAAATATGGGAGAATAACTTGTAGGATTGGACATCAATGAAGAAGCATATGAAGTGGGTATTTTAGCTCGAATCGAGGTAAGTTCAGGCGTCTGAAAATAACTTGCATTCATCTGACGTGGTAAATTAGTTTCAACAGTTTGCATTCAACTGACGTGGTAAATTAGTTTCGACAGTTTAGCTCGACTCAAGCTAAATTGTCGTAAAAATATGATATGACGGTTTAGCTCGAGACGAGCTAAACTGTCGTTTACAATACAGTACGACAGTTTACCTCGACTCGAGCTAAACTGTCTTACCTTATTTCCAACGACAGTTTACCTCGAGTCGAGCTAAACTGTCGTGGACATGTTCGTCTGACAGTTTAGCTCGAGTCGAGCTAAAATGTCGCTAGTGTTGTCGAATGACAGTTTAGCTCGGTTGGAGCTTAAATGTCCTTCCGTGATTCTCGGCGTCATTTTCAGGCTTCATACAGACTTACTCTTCAGCCACAGGATCTGGCTTTCTGTATACTAGAGCCCAAATCTTTGCGTTAGTCATCAAGATAGTCTCACTGACGATTCAAAATCACAGTAGCTACAGGAAGTAGAGCAATAAGCATCACTCTCACATCCTAAATGCTAGAGTGCAAGGATAATGCAAGCAGTATACATTGTGAACCTTATGAAGTAGACATTCGGTGCGTGGCCGCCTCGCGCAAGCGCCCTGCTCAACCGTGCGCAACCAATAGATGTTGAACTCCTCAACCTCCCACAATTGTACCACCTCCAAGCCTCCCACCCACCAGCCTTGCACATCACCGAAACTGAGAATGAAAAAATGAGAAAACTGGCAGAGGTTCGGCCAGGTCACTCACGGTAACACGACCGTTTCCATTCCGGGCTACGACTTCAGAATTGGCGGGAAAAAACTTTACCACAGCCCCATAAAAAGTGCAAATTTTTAAATCTCGGCGGGAAACTGAATCTATTATTTTCTGGTCGACTAAAATAAGGAAGAGTACAAACCTCGAATATACTTGCACATTCGAGTAATATACACATAACTATGGGATTCAGGGTTACGGTAACGCGCAAGGTTTAGGGTTAGGTTTAGGGTTTAGGGTTAGGGTTAGGATTAGGGTTTAGGGTTAGGGTTAGGATTTAGGGTTTAGGGTCCTTGGATTAGGTATTATCCTTGTGATGATATTTCATTTCAATTTACTAATAGTTTGAATATTCCGGATGTTGACAATTCAACTAAGGTATAGGGAAATGTAGAGAAGATATTGAGATGAATAGAAAGAATTTGTATTACAATCCAAATAGGACTTATCTATAAAGTTGAAAGCAAAGACTTTAACGAACGAGTCACTTTAAAGAAAACAAAAAAACATATTGTATGTGCGCGTGTATTTTGAGCAAAAAAGTATGTATTCAAAAATGCTTTGGACATCATTTCTTTGGGGTTTTTAAAATGTGTATAATGTTACTATTTTGTAATCAATTTAGAATGTTTATTCTTTTGCAAGAATCCCAAGTGTCCCCAAGGTCTGGATTTGGAATCAAAACTCGTTACTATCCACTAAGTACTCAAAGACCGAAAATGTGCGCAAACTAATAGTTGGATTAAAATATCTTATTCGTTAGATCAAATTGTATTATCATGAGTTTAGGGTGTGACAATCTAACATGACATTGAAGATGGAGAATTTCTTGACCATACACAATTTATTTCATGTTTTGACGTGAAATTTAAGACTTTGTCATTTGTAAAACATAGAGAGTGGAACAATATTAAAAGATTTAAACAAGAAATGGAATGACCTCCTCATGAGAAAAAAATGATAATCAAAATATAAAATACAACTAATACAAAGTGTATCACTTAGTGCATCAAGCATAATTTAATGATCATAATGTAAGTAATTTTATACATGCATAAAATAATAAATAGTTTATGAGCACGTTCCTGTGGTCGCAAATTATATTTTAAATTCTCAAAATTTTGTTAAAGGATGATAGAAGTCATGAGGCATATTTCTAAGTAATTTATTTTCTCATTGAACGTCTTCAATAAAAGTTAGGCTAGCCAGAAGAGGAACTTCTTGATTGCCGGCACGTCGACCAACTTCAAAAACCTTTCGCTATGACACACTATGGAATGTGATATTTTAAATACATAGAAGTAATATTAGAACGTTTGATATTGTGGAAAAACATGTTATTTTTCTAGTGAAAAATAGGATTATATCCCAATTCATACATTTTCACACATTGTCAAATATTATGGATTTATGGTACGAGAAATACTTAGATTTCATATCCACTGAAGACTAGGAGATGGTCATATTTTTTTGCTTTTTAATATTACTATTGGAGGTTTAGGACTACATAATTTGAAAATCCTTTTAAAATTCAAAAGATTTTTATTTCACCTTGTGAAATACTTAACCATATAGAGAAGTACGCAATTCAAAATGATTGTTTGAAGAAATGGAAATACACATTGCACATACATCAGCTTGGTTTGTAGCAGAGGTATGCTCCATCACTACGTGCAATGAACTAAAAGGAGTGTGTGCACACACTTCAGCTCCAGTGCCTCATCACTAGGTGCAGTGAACTAAAAAGAAAACACGCACAGTTTAGCTCTACTAGAGCTAAATTGAGCACCATCACTAAATGGAGTAAATTAGAAAGCAAAATTGCACTATGTAGCTCCAGTACACAGAAGCTGGCTTCTAGTGTAGTGGACACTAAATAGGAAACCATACACTAATTGTAAAATTTACAATAAGTGTGGTGACAAAACTATATTACACTAAATGTCAACTACTACAGTAAATGTCAATCCTAGTAAATAGTGGAACATAAAGTTTTTTTCTTGTGGACAGTTACTGTATGAAACCTTAATAATGATTTGGTTAGATCTTGAGCATTCAAGTCAATAAGGGTTGAGTGCATGTAGAAAAACAAGAGTTTGCAAGAAAGAGCTTGGGAATAATAGGACGTAGGTATGAAGCAAAAGGAAAATCTCAAAAATTGGACAAAGTAAAATATACATATGAAGGAAAAATGAGATTTCAAGTAGAAGATTGGAAAAATAAGAACATTCTTTCGGGAATGAAAGTGAGAAAAAAAAGGAATATTGGAAAAGGGAAAAACTTAAACATACAAAAAATATAGAAATACAAAAAAAAAGCTCATTCGATATCCATCACATATGCATTCAATGTGCATTACATATTATGTAATTATTCATTAAATACTCATTGAATATGTGAATACACATTGAATTTATAATTGAAATTTATTAACTATTCATAAACTATTCATTAACAATATATTAAATATTCTATAATAATCCTTAATTATACAAATATACAAATATTAATTAAACTGTCATAAAATATACTTTTAAAACTCTAAAGAATCATTAAAAAATATTTAAATATTCTTTAACTGTTCATAAAAATTATAGATATACAAATAGACATTAAATATTCTATAAAAACTCATTACGTAGTCATTAGTTATTGGCTTAAGATATGATTACACATTAAATATTCATTAAATAGTCCTAAATGATGTAAAAGAAATGCAAGACAAGAGAATGAGAATAGTTGTGAATCTATATCTATAAAGAATTTAGGATGAAATGAGCGCGCCAATGGATGAACGCGTAGATGAAAAAAAAATCGATGGATGAATGCGTAGATGAAAAAGCTTTTGGATGAAAAGCTAAAAGTTAGGGTTCTGGATTAAAGGATGGGACGAGGACGGGGACGGGGGACAAGGGGACAAGGACGGAGGGACGATGGATTGGAGGGAAAGGGCTAGGGGACGGGGAGGTGGGGAATCAACGCAAAAAAATGTTGTGTCCGGAGGACACGGGTAACACTCTAGTAAGACGATTAGAATTTGGGTTGAAGATGAGACAAGAAGAATAAATGCATGGCGACCGGTTGGCAGAAGATTCTGAACTAACACTATTTATGAAGTAACAAATTTGTGTGCTAGGGTAGGGTTTTGATGGAGGGCTAATACAAAATGAACTGCAGTAGGTGGACAAATGAAGGATAATTTTAATGACAATGACGGCTAAAACTAATTGCCAATTTGTTGACAAATAGTGTACTAGAAAAAGAGCATTTCCACCAAGGCAGAGGGTCTGGGAGAATGTGTCCAATCATGTAATGACATGAGGGAATTAAAAAAACAATAGAAAACTAAAGAAAAAAGGGCCAACTACAGCGATAGCGGCGAGCGCTGGCGTTCCCTTGGAGTGGCCAATTCCAGGACGGGTGCGGAAGGGAAAAGGTAGCCCCTCTTCCGTTATCTCAAACTTGGGCACGTCTTGTGATGGCATGGAAAATTCTCCGTCACAGGTGGAGATGCTCTAGCTACACTATTTGTATTGATACACTAAAAGCAAATATACTAAAGCTTAACATACTAAAGCAAAATGAAGTGAGATGAAAAGAAAAAATTCACACTTTAGCTCTGTTAGAGCTTAAGTGTGCACCATCACTAAATGTAGGGAACTAAAAAGAGAATATGCACACTTTAGCTCCAATAGAGCTATAGTGTGCACCTTCTCTTTTTATTTTACCTTTATACTACTACAAGATGTGGTCTTAACATACTAATAGTCTGTTCGATTCACATAGTAAAAAATATCAAACTCACAAAAAAGGAAAACTGGAATTCAAAGTAATAGAATCCTAAATCGTATTGTTAGAACTATTTTAAATGTGCTTCACCCCTCTCCGACACCTAATAACTGGTGTAGGAGGAACTTATATATAACGATGGTAATGAATTTACACCTTGTGTAATGCAGTAATTGAAATTGTATCAAGTGAAAGCCAGCTAATCCACTCAGAGCATGAAAGAAAACCAAGCACTGTAATCCTATTTTCAACACTAAACACATGAATTGTTCACGTCTGTGCAATCAAAGTTTGTGTATTATAAAGAATATGTGAATATATAAGTCTTAAATGAGATCATACTTTTGAAATTGGAAATATTATATTTTCTTTGACTACCGATCATTGCCTCAGAATTTACAAATTTGTAGTGTTTTAGGTTCAGAGGAATTGTCTTGGAAACTTACAAGTAGAGAAATTGTAAACGCGTATAAAACTAAAGTTACGAGAAGTTTTAACTTTTGTTAAAAATGAAATGGAAAATGGGCAAAATGTACGAAATCAAACTATTTTTTTTTTAAATCGAAAAGTAATTTTTAAAAAAGAAACTCTGAAAAAGATGGTGCATCCACCATAATACCTGAGGGTATTAGACCGATATATGAGAGAGCATCCCGAGGATATCCCGAGGGTATCTCGAGGGTATCTCCGCAGCTATAGGAGCCGACCTCACGGCTTAGGGTTCAAAGCCGAAGATGTCCAGGGTTTGGAATCGGGCCGCGACTTCATTTCTTCTCTCTTGTTTTCTTGTTCCTGTGTGTGTTTCTCTTGTTTTTTGTGTCTGCTCATCCTCTTCGTGTTCGTATTTTGCTTGCGCTCTACTCGTGCCGTGCTCGTGTTCGTGGTATGCTTGTGTTCATGTTGCGCTCCAGCTTTTGTTGCGCGTTGTTCGTGTAAAGTACTCGTGAGTTTGTGATTGTAGCGGCAGTGTTAAAAGAGTTTCTGTTAGGGTTTGTTGCGCACGTTCTCCGAAACGTTAGGCTTAGGTTTTCTGCTGATAGAGTTTGTAGGAAGTGAGAGTTGGAATTCTGTAAGGTTTCAAACACGTAGAGATAGAAACGCTTGATGCTGTGAAGGATTGACGTGAATTTCGAAGAGGAGGAAGAACAAGAAGCTGGAGAAGACTTTCGACACATAAAGGTACGTATACAGATTTTGTTCTTCTACAATTGTTTCGTGATTTTGCTAGTTTGGTGAATTATGTTTGTTGTTTCGTGTTTTCAGGTATTCTGTTTGTTAAAATTATGGTGTTTTTTGTTTGGTGTTTGCTGTGATTGTATGTTTTTATGTTATTTTCCTTCAGGCATTTGATGTGTCTCAATTCCTTAGTTTTTGTTTGTATTGGGAGTGCGTGTCTTGATTGTTGTTTTGTGGAATTGGTGCTAATTTCTGTCATAGTGTTGATACCACTTCGATTTTATCTAAAAAATTTGGATTCAATGTGCTGCTTTGTACTTTGCCTTGTGAATGTGCTGGTTTCTGTTGAATGTGTTGATTTCGATGTGTTGAATGTTGAATGTGTTGAATCGTTCACTGTGTTGAATTTTCAATGTACTGCTTAATGTATTTGGTTTCAGTGGTTCTGCATTGTGATTGCTTCTCTGTGGTTGAATTTTCTGTCTGCATGTTGTAGTTTTTTGGTTTTGGGATAGAGTGATTAGTTGATTGACTGTGTGTGTGGGTTTGTTATTGTTTTTGCAGGAAGTCTAGTTACAGCAGAGAAGTACTGGGATAACATTTCATTATCAAAGGCTGAAAGGTAAAATATATATTGTCACCTAGGAGCCGTTAACCCTTCGCCTAAAATATCATAAAACGGGAGGCTATTATAAGTTCCAACTTTCACTCAGTTGAAGTGTGGCCAATAGAGCACACTGTTGGCCCCACTTTAGCTCGACTCGAGCTAAAGTGCGGCCAATAGAGCACATTATTGGTCGCAGTTTAGCTCGATTCGAGCTAAAGTGACGCCTGCAGTGTGCACTGTTGGCTCACTTTAGCTCGAGTCGAGCTAAAGTGCGACCAATAACGCGCTATGTTGGCCACACTTTAGCTCGAGTCGAGCTAAACTGCAGACAAAGATGCACTATTCCAGTACACTTCAGCTCAAGTAGTACTGAAATGTACAGGAACAGTGCTTCGTTGTCTGCACTTTAGCTCGACTCGAGCTAAAGTGTGACCAATAGAATGCGTCTATGGTCGCGCTAAAGCCCGGATCAAGCTTAGTAAATATTCACAACTCTCAAACCCAAATTACTCAATCAAGATTGGCTTTAGAATCAACAGAGCCAACTCGAACCGAGCTAAAGTGTAACACAAATGACCTTAATTACAACTAATACACAACTACTTTCGGACCTAAAAACATTCAAACAAAAGTCTACCTATGATATCGATGATCCAACTCATGTCCACTTCTTGTTCACCTTTCACAAGTGTGCAAGAACTTCAGTCCCGCTCCAACCACTTGAGAACCTCGAAGAGTGAGGTTCGTGAGTGATTGAAGCGGAACTGAAGCTCTTCCACAGTTCTGAGTGTTAAACGAGAAGTAGCCATGAATTGAATTTACAGATCTAGGAAAGACTTCTAAAGGAATTTTAAATGTTTTAGAGCTATAATGATATACATTCTATGTTATAACACTTTAGGTCGAATCGAGCTAAAGTCAAAGCTAATGCTTGACGACAACAATGTTACAGACGTGTAATAGTGTAGTTTCTCAATTCATGTCTACTACTCGTTCACCTCTCATAAATCGTGCATGAGCTTCAGTCCCGATCCAACCACTTGCGAACCTCTAAGAGTGAGGTTCGTGAGTGATTGGATCGGTTCGTAAGCTTTTCCACGGTTTTGGGATTTGAACGAGAAGTATTTTGAATTGATTGAAAGGGTCTAAGAAAATGTTCCAATTGACTAGATTCTGTTGCAGAGTATTATTCACATACTTGTGTTTGGTTACACTTTAG
Organism: Bryoerythrophyllum caledonicum; assembly: GCA_963971425.1. NCBI lineage: Eukaryota > Viridiplantae > Streptophyta > Bryopsida > Pottiales > Pottiaceae > Bryoerythrophyllum > Bryoerythrophyllum caledonicum. The sequence continues at coordinate 32,654,201 of OZ020514.1, read as the reverse complement.
CTCGGGTCGAGCTAAAGTGTAACCTCGCCGTCCTAATTGGATGATCCATTAAGCAATCTAATATTTGTGCTCTGTTTCGTGTGTGTGCAGATCTGAAAGGGATAGGATGGTGACTCAACTGCAGCATTTCTTCCAGCCAAAGCCCGTCGACATTGATGATGACGATGGAGACGACAACAACCACTTGGATTGCTGGGAGCTCAAGGATCCATCGATGACACTGAAGTGGACGCTTCTGTGGGCCACCTACACGGATAATCTAGTGTTTGGTCAGACCTTCGCTGGTGATATCGCTGAAACCCAGCACACCGATTTTACAACTAAAATTACTTATGTAGTCCACGAAGATAACGAACACGTTAAGTTGTTGTGTGTGACAACCACTGAGTCCGTTGAGCCTTATATGTTAACTATTGTAGTGAACAATGTTTCCTCACCTTTCTGTATCCAGGATTTAGTCGATTCTCTTAGGTCGTCCAAATTTGAGGAAATAGTGACTCAGGTCGAGCATGAGATCTCTCTAAAGAATTCGGAGACTAGTAGCGGACAGCTGCTGAAAGCTAAGGCTGTAGCTAATAAACTCCGCGTCATTCTATCTAGAATGAGAACCTTTGCCGCTCTAGATAAGGCCAAAAGTATCGCGGCAAGACGCCCAATAGAATTTCAATGGTTTCGGGGGCCGTGACCGGTAGTCAAGATATGAGTCAAGCGTCGGTTCCGATTAGAACACCAGGTGCAAGAACAAGTCAAAGCACGCTGCGCAACACGCTGTCTGCTTCTCCCGTCAAGAGGCGTTCAGTTGCCAAGAAGCTGGAGACCTCTTCGAGAAAGAAGACGAAGCTCGTATCACAGGAGGAGTTAGCCAATTCGATGGCCTCTGCACTCTCGGAGCTCCCTCAGGCGCTCGGGTTCGGAGAGACAATCGACTACAACAACGTCCAAGAGATTTACCAAAAATTCTGGACGGAGTGTCAGAGCTGCTTCTTCAAAGGAGACAGAGAGATGAAGATCGAGCTTGACGTGATGAGCTTGCATAATGCACCGCCAGAGTGGACGATCCGTGCATTCGAGCCTCGGGGCATGGAGGAGTTGAAGCATTACTACCTCCAAATGCCAAACAAGATGCAGAAGCAGACTCTGTGCGTCATGTCGAAGCTGGACGCTATGCCGACGACTATTGAGGAGCTTAGCGACTGCGACTACTACATCATCAACGGCCAGCACAACATTGCTGCGTCAAAAGAGATGATAAACGGCAACGTCCCAAAGGTGATGAGAAGGCACTTCCAAACATGGCAGTGTTACATTGTCTGGACGCAGGATCCGGAGAAGCTAAGGAAGATATCCGCTTATTATAATCGCGTGAATCACTTGGTCCAGTTCAAGCCGACGTAGGCAACAAATATCCTTGGCTCCCGTGCTTTGTGGATCCAAGCTAGGAGACCAATGCCAAAGCACTCGGCCACATGCGTTCGCGGGTCTCACAAGTCAGGTCGGAGAACGGTACTGGAGATTGCAAATGACAAGAAGTTTGAGGTAATATATCATAACCAAGGTCATGCACTTTAGCTCGACTCGAGCTTAAGTGCATGGTTGCTCAATATCTGTAATATATTTTATGGAGACTGAAATCGCTTGCATTGTATACTGTAAGGTTGCAAGTTAGCTCGACTCGAGCTAACTTGCAGTTGTTGGACCCCACTGGGTATGCATATATTTCTGCTTTCATTGTAAACTTAATCGACCTTGTTTATATTTTCCGCAGCCGTTTCTTAATGCAGTTCGTGAGCGCTTCGCAATGATCGACGTTGCGAAGAGCCAAGTAGCGCTCAAGAAAGCCGGAAAGGCAAAGGAGCTTTCGATTACGAACGAGGTGAAGATCATCACCTCGACCGATGAGACCTTCAAGCTCTGGTCGGATGTCATCTCTTCGGCGGCGCATGGCGACCTCATCAAAGTCGATTCGACTTCGACGCCCATGGCAAAGTTCAAGGACGCCAAGTCTTGGGTGCCTGAGAAGGATGGGGTTCTGACGCGCGAGTTCTTCAAGTTTCTCGGCAGCATGACCGAAGCCGATCACGCGAAAATGTGCAAGCACATTCTCAATCGTTCAGGGCCATCTCGAATACTGCCCTATTCTAAGGTGGTTATAAAGCAGCCGACTTTTGTGCTGAAGGATTGCTACACTGCCCGGGACTGGGTGGATCGGAGGAAGAGGAAGGAGGTCGCTCGGATGGAGCTTCAGTTGATCAGGCCAAAGCTGGCCTTCTTTAACAGCTCTGGAGCGTACATGCGTTCCAACTGGCGGACGTTTAAGAAGAACTACAACATCAGCAAGGCCTCAAAGCGTGCCCTTCTGGATTAGCGTCCATCGGATTCGTACAAGGACTCGAGACAGACGTAGTTTCGCAACTGCAAATGTGAAGATCTCTCTCCGTACGCTAAGGAGTTCTTTAGAGTCTTCATCGATGTGCGGTCGCGGTTGGTTCGACCTTAGGGAGCCCTGCACTTTTGTTCGTACAAGGCGGCGACGAATTCGCTCGGGACGTGGCCTTCGGATTCGTGGCGCAACCTGGGATGCAACGTGAAGCTCGGCATTATCGAATTCCGGAACATCCCTGGTTTCTCTCAGAAGGCAACGTTGTCGTTGGAGAGGCCCTTCTTTGACGAGTTCAAGACGATGTTCGCAACGAAAGGGCAGCCTCCCAACACCGATCTTCCAGCCTGGCTCTTTATTAGCGGCGACGAGCAGTCACACCTTCAATTGACACCGTTTGCTGAGGGCCCGTCGTTGTGTCATGCGTACGATGTGCTGCACTCGAAGTATCTTCCCTCCGAGAACGAGCGCTTGGGAGGATTCGCGCCAAAGAGCAACAACGCTCTCGACCCTGTTCGCCTCTTCCTTCTCTTTAAGAAAGAGCTCACGCAGATCCGTGCCGTGAAGAAGACCTACGCAGCTCCAGAGCATGTGTTGCACACCAAGCTTTGCAAGTACAACAAGCTGACGTACTCAATGAACATGAACAAACTTAGGATGGAGTTCTTCATCAAGGTCCTGGAACTATTCTACAAGAAGGAGGCAGTTGTCCAACTGTTTGGCGGGACGAAACTGCTCATTGCAAGTGTGGTAAGTTTCCCTGCAGTTTAGCTCGAGTCGAGCTAAACTGTTGATACCTCTCTCTGTCTGTGCATGGATTGTTTCAGACAGGTCGTCGTGAACGCTTTAGTAGCGTGGCACTTTAGCTCGAGTCGAGCTAAAGTGTCGGCTTATACTGATATGATTTTCTAGCCGTATTTAATCGCGTCGTATCCTTTCATGTTAAAATAGCTGAGTTTAAATGGCAGTGTTGCTTTGTGTTCACTTTAGCTCGATTCGACCTAAAGTGTAATTCGTTCAACCCATTGGTGTATAGATGTTGGATTTGGAGGCATTCTGCATATCCCACGACACCGATGAGCAGGAGCACGACGACGCCATGGAGGTCGCGTTGACGTTGGATCGGGCTGATTTCGTTATTGGTTCGTATCACGTCAACGCGGAGATCTTCCCCGAGCTTGGCACGGCAGTTGGCAAGGGGAAGGGAAAGGCAATTATTGACCTCGGCGACGAGGAGGAAGATGAGGACTTGAGTGCTCTAGTTGCTTGTCCGAGCTCGAGTACAGCTACTCCGGATGATGAGTCTCATGACAACTTCGTTGACGCCACTCCGCCGGAGTTTCAGAGTGTCTCTCAATCTAAAGCGGGAGACACAATCGATTCCTCGCGGCAGCGACTCGACTTCCCGGAGTTGGATTTGCTAGATATTTCCGACAGGCCTCATTCAGCTCCCACCTTGGGCGGGTCATCCGCTCGTCCCGCGGCCAAGAAGAGGATGGTCGCCAGCGCGAGCGGACGCTCTTCGTTGGCTATGGCGAGCAGCTCACAGGATGACAGCAGGTTCATCTCCCTCGAGAAGAAGCTCGAGGAAGAGGCCACCCGAATGAGGTTGATGGAGCAGCGGCTGGCGGGGCAAGATCAGGAGCTCAGGGATCTGGAGCGGAGGCGTGTCGAAGAGATGAAGAGGGACCAAGACCAGAGGCATGCCGACATGATGCTCATGATGCAGAGATTCATGTCGGCTAATTTGCCTGCTGCCGCCACGACACCACCCGCAGTTCATGCTGCATTTCCCCAACCTCCGCCCTCAGAAGAAGGCAGGTCTGAGAGTCTGCCCGGCAATTCGCTGCTGCCGTCTTCGGCGGATTCCTCCCCTGTCTCCATTGTGGGTCAATCGCTCTTTGTTCCCCCATCCCCGTCGGTTTGCCCCTCTTCCCCTCCGAAGTCGCCCGCTCGGGACGTATCTATCGTTGATGTCCCCAGCTCATCGTCAGGTTAGTGTAACGTAGTTGCGAGTGTATAGAGGCAGAACATTTTGTAAATGTCCAATTTTGTACTCCAGTAATTTTTGTTAATATTACAGTGCTCAACAAGCACTTCAGCTCGACTCGAGCTAAACTGCTTGACATATGACAACTTTTACTTGTATCATTGTCCTATGTGTACATCTGCTGATTAGTTGAAGTTGTTGAATTGTTTCAGATCTAAGTTTTGGCGATGACGCGATCGCTCGCCCAATCATTGATGAGGTCGTCCAAACTACAGTCCCATTCGTAGAAGAGGTCGTCCAAGCTTCAGTCGTGCTCGTAGACGAGATCAATCATGATTCTACTGTCCTGGAGCCACCTCTTCTTGTCTATGAACCGTGCCCCCAAATGGTTGTGGGGCTCTCGGAACCCCTTGACACCATGCAGGGTTCGTTGGGATCGATGGGGATCCGAGACGAAGTGCAACAAGACGATGAAGTTCTTGAGGTACTCTTCTAACATTTTTCACTCCACTCTCCCCCCCAATGACGTCTCCCCAAACCGTTTGCCTCTTTCGTTCGACATTTTGTTGACCCATCGTTGTTAATGAGTCTTTAGTTATATTGTTCGTTCTCCTAGCGTTTCCGAACCAAGTCTGCGAGGCATCAATAAGTGGTGCCAATAATCTAGAAGATATACCTAGAGTCCTATCAGATTTCGAGGGCAGGTGGTTGAATGTTGTGCTGGACCTCAATGGGATTCTATGCACGTGTGAGCCTACTTGGCAGGCAAGGGGATCCAAGAACTCTGACTCGTCCATTCACTCGGCTTCGCAACCGGTCGAAGTAGGCCCTAAACTAGTCCGAGTGCGTCATGGCTGTGCTCAGTTCCTCACGAAGTTGTCTAAGATTGCCACCATCACGATCTGGAGTTCGATGATGGAATCCACAACTCGTCAGATATGTAAATATCTTTTTCAGCATAGTTCTTCATACCCTCTCAGGATCTTTGGTCAGGAGAGTTGCGATAGGGTTTCCGAGCGTAGAGTCTGTACCAAAGCAATCTACATGAAGGAATTTGGCACTCAGAAGGACATATTCTTGAAGACGTTATCGAACCATCTCTTCAATAGGTTGGGTCGTGAGTATACTCCGGCGAATACGCTTGTCATTGACGACAGCCTGATTAAGCATATGCTCAATTTGCCGGAGAACATTCTTCTTCTTCCATCATGGTCGCACAAACATGACAGTGCGAGAGATGATTCTGTACTGCTGGAGGAATTGCTGTCATATCTCTCTGACCTTCATCAGTTTCCGGGTGGCCTAGCGCAGTACCGGGCCGAACATCCCTCGGGCCGGGAGATGTTCTATAATGATCAGAAGACGTGTGGTCAGTCTGCGAGTATCTGGAACACAATCCAAGCCTATCAGAATCTCCGCTCTTAGTGCCATTGAAAACGCTTAGATCCTTATTACACTTTAGGTCGGATAGAGCTAAACCGTATCGGTTGAGTGCAACGCCATTTTGTAAATTTTGTTGGACCATTTTTTTTGTATATATTTTTTTGATTAATGAAACCGAGATGTTTTGCCGCTTTGTTTTGTTTTCCGTAATGGACACCTATTGCTATTGGGATATCGTGCTGTTTTGAATGATTGGAATTTTCGTCAATTGTTCTGAGGTATGTGAGCGTCACTTTAATTGAACTTTCTACACGATTGTGATTGTCGGGTGTCAGTGGATTCCTTGCTGGGCCCGGAGGAGTTCGCCCTTTCCCTTCGGAGTAAAGGGCTATTGTTGCACTCTGCTGCAATTGTGTAGTCAACCATGGATTATTCGACCATGGCAGTGGACGACAGAGTTGTTGAAAGCCCTATAGCGCGCGAGCCAATTCATGAAAGAGACAACTCACCTTCGCCGCAGTGGCCTCGCTCAGTTCCAAGGTCTCCGCGTCTAAATCCGGATAGTTGTACTCCGGTAAAGCGTATACTCTATGACGGTCTATGGGATGCTACTTCCCAACGCTCCCTTGCGGTGCGTGTTATGCTAGCCTCCAAGTTATTGCACTATTGAGTTGTTCTTGCCTAGACAATCTTGGTTTTTTGTTAAGCTTCATTGCACTCATGTAGTTTTTTTTTTGGTTGATCTCGTCGGATGTCAAATAAACTCTGTGAATTTTCCATTTAGCATTTTAGCTTCATTCGAGCTAAAGTGCACTAGGATGGATCTTAATTATACAGTTTTCATGTGTGCCTTATAGGAGTATTCGACCTAAACTGTATTTGTTTGGATTGTATGTGGCGCCTATAGTGCAGGACCCATCTAGTAAATGTCTCCATCCTCATATTCTCTCAGGAAATGGTGCTAGAAACAAATGCTCTCCTTCCACTTCCACCCGTCGACACTCGCTGCCCAAATCAAACACTGACATGGCGCGTAGGCAGGGTTTGCAGCGTCTTCTAGAGGGTCCGTTAATGCAAGAGAATGGTGCATCATGGACTAGGCAACGTCAGAGGGCTTTTTTGAAGACGCGTACAGCGGCTTATGGAGGAACTCCCTAGACCATTTGATTAGTGATAGGAGGATTGTGTTTTGCCTCTGGATAAATGGGTGTTTTGTGTAACTTTTTTTAATAAAGTTTTGAATATGGCTTGAATTAATGGTATATGCTTTCTTTACTATTACCTTTTTTGGACATTCGGCTAATTTAGTCCATCCATGGAATGAAATATAGTGTTCTTGGTGCATTGTCTTTATGCTCTGCACCTACAAATGTCTATATATATAGATACTTCAAAGATCATATATCTTCAAAGTCATGGAAATTTTCCAATATAACGAATATGGTGTTGACAGTTTAGCTCGAGTTGAGCTCAGCTGTCATTCCATAATAATAACGACAGTTAAGCTCAAGTCAAGCTTAACTGTCAGCCCATATTATTATCGACAGTTTAGCTCGACTCGAGCTAAATTGTCAGTACATAATATTATCAACAGTTTAGCTCGACTCGAGCTAAACTATTAGTCCATATTATTATCGACAATTTAGCTTGACTAGAGCTAAACAGTCCTTTGAAATAAGGTAAGACAGTTTAGCTCAACTCGAGCTAAACTGTCATACTACATTGATAACGACAGTTTAGCTCGTCTCGAGCTAAACTGTCTTACCTTACTTCCAAGGACAGTTTAGCTCGACTAGAGCTAAACTGTGAAACCTTATTTTATATGTTTGTTTACCTAAGCTCGAGATCAATTGTCAAACTGTCTAATAGTCAACATTTCAGGTCGGGCCAGGCTAAAATGTCATTGTCAAAGGTGAGATTATTTCATATTCGGATTAAAACTGATTGCATGAAGTAGCATTCTTGTCATATAATACCATATGTGTTTACCTCGAGTCGAGCTAAATTTGCCTGTTCTACAATGTCAATTTACCCGGTCACTACAGTCAATCCGGGTTCGCGGTGTCATGGCCTGGTTTTAGCCCTGACACCGCGAAGAGCGGCCCTTCTCCCCAAGCGCCTTTTCGCCTCCTTCCCACGATAACTGCCACTCTCGCCCTCAATTATTTTGCGCTGCCCGTCTCTCTTTTCGGCACTTTTCGCCGAAAGCCCCTTCGCCCCCGCCTTCTCCGGATCACCAAAGTCACCTTCTCGCCCCCGCCTTCTTCGGATCACCGAAGTCCCCTTATCGGCCCGACACGTGTACTCTAGAATGACCCGCCCTTCTCGGCGGATGCCGGCGCGAAGTGTCATCCACATCGTTTCGTACTGCGCCGTCTTTCGCACGATCTATTGTGCCGTGTAGCACCTTGCCGGAAGGGGAGTGCTTGTCTCCGCGTGAATGGAGTTCCTCGATCTCAATCTCCCCATCCAAGACAGGCCGAATGAGAATTTTAGCGAGACGGCGGCACGAACCGTTGCCGATAACGGGGCAGCAAGGAGGAAATGGAGGCGTCAAGGGAGAAAGAAACCGGCTGGCGTGCGTGAGAAGGGGGTGGAGGACCTTGATGCCGCGTTCCGGGAAGGCCCGCATGCAGACTACCTGAAGAAACATGGTCACAAGGTTCTTCGGATGCGCGATTCATTACAGAACCCTCCTCCAGGAATTTTGACGTGGAAATGTCTTAAGTGGAACATGGAGGCCGAGAATGATACGAGGTTCGTAGAAGATCCGCAATCATCGAAGAGGAAGCAATCCAAGCTTATCGCCTACATTCCCTGGGATAGGGTCTCGGATTTCGTGGAGGGTGAGTAGTCTGGCCGAAAGGATGTAGAGACTACCTTCGTCCGCGACAAGAACGACCCCACAAACATCGGCGAGAAGACGCACTATCGGTGGAACTGCCACATCGAGTACCAGCGGTAAGTGAATCGCGACCTCTGATATCACAATATGCACGGTAGATCTGCTTATCGGCTGTGCAAATATATCTCTTCAGAACCGCACGTATCACTGATGGTCAACGCCAATAAGCAGATGGCGTTGTCAATACGGTCCCGAAGACAACAGGGACAAGATCCAAGCTATCACGCCCGAAATGACACCAACCCCATCGAAATACAATCACAAAGTGAAACAACTTACGTCCGGCGCTGGCCAGAAAGGCCCTCGTGCCACTGATGCGGAGGAGGGGGGCTCTATGAAAGTGGGCTGCCAATGTCGATTCTACGTAAAGAGGTACTATTTTCTACCATATATCGCCAAGATAGGGTACTTTTGCTCGGAACATGTCGACACACAGGGCCTCATCGTCCACGATAAGGACAATGTGTAGAGGGGAAAGCTCCGCTTTCGGAAGTACATATCGGAGGAAGTAAGGCTTTGGGTTCTGAGGCAATTTGAAGAGCAAGTTTCGATGGCAGCTATAATACAGAAGCACCAGAAGCTGGTACTGAAGGCACGGGATGAGGGCACTCTTACGCCTTCTCGGGATTGTTTCCTTAGCATGGAGGACATCCGCAACATATGCGGAGTCCGTGCGCAAGAACTATACAAGAAACACGACAACGACGCTGAGAGTGTGAGAATGTGGGTCCGAGAAAACCGAGGTACGGTTTTTTACTACCAAGACCCGGGCAGCAAGGTCGACGGAGTGCTGAATGCCGATAACGTACCCTTCGTAACTGGGATTCAAACCCCATTTCAGACGCACATGATGCTGAAATACAGTCAGGATAACATTATTGCTATAGACGGGACATTCGCAACGAACAACAAAAAGGTACACATACCTTTACCGTGCTCCATGTACGGTCCGTAATTAAAATTAGGAGCACTCACTCCCATCCGCTTAATTCCTTGCTTGCGTGTCCAGTATCCGCTCTTCACGATGATGGTATTCGACGAGTGGAGAAACGGAGTTCCAATGGCTTTCGTGATCACTGCGAAATCCAAACAAGCAGATCTCGTGCCTTGGATGCGCGCTCTGAAGCAGAAGTTGGTGCAGATAAGGCCGGACTAGAGACCCACTGCCTTTGTACTTGACGACGCCGATAATGAGATCAACTCTCTTCGGTAAGCAATTTAGCATTCTTACGTTATCGGGTGACGGGCTTCAGCGAGTTGTACTTATCGGCTTGTCGGATTATCGCAGGGAGGTTTGGCCGCACTCGCATCTATTTCTATGTCTCTGGCATGTTCGTCGAGCGTGGCAGAAGAATGCATGTGCTCAGTTGAAAGACATGGAGACGAGGGCCGGAGCTTTGCGAATTGTGGGCTCACTTATGTACGTATCAGAGACACCTAGTGACTTCCAAGACCCTTCGGCGAGAGCTCCCGGCAATAAGGTGTGGAATTTGGTAGAGTGGATGCGGCACGTGTACGGCGAAGCTAAGGCTCTCTTGCCAGACGCTGATGCATACTGGAAGTACTTCGACAAGGAATGGCTCCCGAAAATCAAAAAGTGGGTTGTAGGAGACCAAAAAATCCCCCATGCTGGCCAGGACACCACTGCAGCGATCGAATCATACCATTTTAACATGAAAGCAGTGCTCCGGCAATCCAAAAGGAAGCTTATCGGCCGAAGGATGGACTGGCTTATTTATGAGCTCACTGGAAATGTCATCGAGAAGTATGATTACAGTCACTGGTGTAAGCTAAACGGTTTTATAAAGAACAAGAGGCAGCGGCAGATCATGGTCAATGCAATCAACCAAGCAAATACAATTCCCGATAATGTGGTCACCTAGCCCGAGTGGTCGGGAGGTCCTGCATACGTTAAATCCTCGAATAGGAGACACATTACGTATGCGGTATACAATCCATGCACCGAATGGGCCGTCTGCCAATGTGTTCATTCCTAGAAAGGTAACATCTGTAAGCACCAGGTTAAGGTCCTGAAAATGACAAGACCTGACCTGGCGGAGGGAAAAATTGCTAGATATCTGGGCTCCCTTCGCGGCACAATCCAAGGAAGAATGACGAATCTTCTCCGCCAAGATAATGGTCGACACCCGAATACCGATAATGATGTTCCCTCCGATACCGAAGCCGGAGATGTAACCCCAGTGACTTCCAACCTTCGAGAATTAGGCGAGACATGGGTATGCGACTTTGATCGTATGCATCAGCTTGTCCTGAAGCTACTCGAGAAGGCTTATCGCCAACCGTTGCTAGCAAGACACTTGGATGCAGCTTTGCGCAACACCGACGCCACCCTCTCTAGGTTGGAGGCTGAAATCGAAGTCGGAATGCTTCATCCACTCCAGGATATAGTTGCACCGCTCCCCACAAATGAAGACGGTCTTGGAATGAGGCTCCGAAGGTTGCATGACTTCCTGGATTCCAGAGGTTTTCGGGTGAGGTCCGTTCCAGCTAGCGAAAGACTAACTCAAGAAACGACTTAGGTTATCGACACTGATGTGGATGAGTATAAAGGGCAAAGGATTTCACCTGCAAACCTGCACCGATAACCATTAGTAATCTTATCGATGGAATACTGCCGATAAGATGCTCTTAGATTAAGTTCCATGCATCGGCTGAAATTTCCACTGAAGTGATATTTCTTTAGTTTGAAAGTTAAAACTCAACATTCAATATAATCGGCAAAGACAGGATTTTAAGTTCCGCTTACAAGCCTCTGCAAGGGGGTCCCAACATCCGTTTATGTACGCTATCAAAAAAATTGTCATTTACAATGAATGAAATGTACAACATCGGCATCCTATTAATCTGTACAAATTCCTGGAGTCTATCGGCTGTGTACAACACCCCCCCCTTATCGCCTACTTCTTTGTCTTGGTGGTGCCCTTCGGTTTTCTCGGTGTTTTCGGGCTTTTTGGCGCGGTTGACTTCTTCCGCCTTCCTCGAGTCACTGGTGGGTTTGTGAGCACATTGAAGCCCTGAAGATCACGATCCCCCACTGTCTCCAAAATACCAAGAACTGGGACTTCCTTCTTCTTCGCCGTCTCTGTATCGGCTTCCACGAAAACTACGTCCGGACTTCCGCTTCCAAACTCCACCGTATCCTGACCACATAGATTAAGGGCATCGTGGAACGGAAGCGGTGCGACAATCTCCGTATACAGCGCTTGTATGAACCATCAGTACGCCTTCTTCCCGTCCCAGTCCAGATATTTGGTCTCCGTCACGGTCTTCTCCTCCGCCTCTTTGCGCCCACCACGCGCGATAAGGTCTGCCAGAAGCCCAAGCCTGCCATGAAACCACACTCCCAGCTTTCTTTCTGACTAGGCAGAGGCAACCTTATCGGCGATCAACTTTGCCATTCAGTCCAACTCCGAGATCCAATCCTCACACCCTTCGCGGTTGCCCATCCCATGTGCACAAGGAAGATGAAGTTGTTCACTTCCCGACCCTTGTACATGCCTTTCGTTGGGTCCAGGTGATACGTTCGCCTTTGCTCCACGACGAATACGCTCCAGTGACCCTTATCGTGGTAAGGGACGATAAGGGTATTCGACGTCTTGGTGGTGCTACGGAACGAGCGGGTGAGAAAGCTCACGATGTCATCCCAACCCTTCCCTTCATCTGCCAGATAGCACTGCAAGGTTGCTGATAACCAGTTGTGCGTGTGATGATACTGGATTCGAACATGCTCCTTCGCCCTGTAGACGACATGCCTAAGGAGGAAATCTAGAAATGTGCCTTCCATTTCCTGCTTGTCCTTTAGCACGCAATGCCAGTCTTGTAGTGCAAGCGAGACATCCACGGCTTGCCGAAGGTCTGGACCGAAAAACCTCATACCTCTAGTGAGGTCCTTCGGGTGAATGAAACGAGGCCTGCAATTCAGAAGAAAGGGGATGTTAGACAACAGGTGCCGATAAACAATAGGTGTCGGAGAACACTATAACATAAACGACGACACTCACCTTCATTTTAGGACCTCCACAATAATTCCGAGGTTCTTCTCTATCGTGGATGCGTCATGCTCCTCGGCTTCGTAGCAGAGCGAGGGCTCTTTGTCCCAAGAAACACCGTCTGAAATACATACTCCGCGATTCTTCTCCAACATGCACGTATACGCCGCCTTCTGTTCTCCCCTAAAACCGTTTTGAATACGCTCTTCGAGTCCAGGATAAACCCAAATACTGGTCAACTGCGATTCGTGTGCTTCCTTGATAAAGCGCAATGCCAATCTGATCTCCTCGGGGTCCATCTCCTTTGGAGAAGGGTTCTCGGGCTCTTGCGGAGGAGGAGCCTGAACGGGTCCAGGCGGAGGAGCAGGCATATCGAGCTTTGGCGAAGGAGCAGGCTTATCGGGCTCAGATACCAGAATAGGGCTATCAGGATCTGGCGTTGAAGCAGGCTCAACATGGTTCTGGGGCTCTGGCGGGCTAGCAGGGTTCTCGGGCTCTGGCGGAGGAGTAAGGTTATCGGGCCCTGGCGGAGAAGCGTAATCGGAGTCCAGAGAGGGAGCCTTCTCTGGGATTGGATGACTTTCCAAGGGTGTCACGCAAGGCGCCTCGGGAACCACCGGGGGACTGTCAGTAGAGTCCAGGTTTTCAATACCTTGACTCGATAGAGGGAACGATAGACGGTGGGGTTTAATGCCGGGTTCCGTCTCCCCCATACCTGCAAACACAACATGCTGAAGAGGGGTGTCGAATTGAGATAGCCCCATCAGCGACTATGAAGACTCCGGAAAGCCGAGGGTAGGGTCATTTATTGCTTGTGTCCACGAAAACTCCATGAGAGATGGGTTATCGGCGGGACGGCCCGGTGACTTCACCGTTGTAGAAGCGGGCTCTTCCTGGTCGCTATTGGGAACACCTCCCTGACGTATTTCGTCGCTAGGCCCCTCTTGTGCTTCCTCCGTAACTTCGTCCATACACTTGTTGGGGAATCCTTCGTCGTCGTTACTCCCCGGGAACCGATTCTGGACGCGGAATTCATTCGAGGTTCCTTCGTCCATGTGAAGGAGGGTGGCTGCACCCTCGAGGTCCCTTGTTCGGGTAGACGTCTCCCGCCAAATTTTGTCATGTGAAGTCACTAGATGCCCTTCTCGCCGATCCCACTCTCTCTTTACCAGACGCGGCACAGCGTTCTTGCAATCTGCCTCTGCAAGATCCCTTTCGTGTGCCCCGGTAGGATCTACAGTGCCTGCAAAAGCCTTATCGTTAGTCATAGGGAAATAACGGAGATACCAAGAATGAGGAAGAAAACAGTTAGATGAATGACGGGGTTATCGGATAAATCTTACGTGGAACATAGCCGGCATACATGAAGTTTAGATCCTCCCTTGCCAAGCAGTTCTCGTCCAGGGTATCCCAGTGTTCATAGGTACCCTAATTGGCAGCACACCACTGTCGAACGAAATCCTCTGGATGACTCCTTGCCGTGTCCACGACAGTGCGAGCATGGACCATTTTGATGAAGCGCAACACAGAATCTTGCCCGCCGTTCTTATTATCGTGGAGCCGAGAGAACGCCGCCGAGAACGAGAGGTGCATATCGGATGCGTTCCTTCCGAAGAGGAAGGGACTCAGGACTTCGTACATTTGAGACGGCCCATCCCAATTTTCCACTAGAGCGTCCACGTACAATTCATTGCTGGCAGGCCCGGGGATTACGCTAGGGTTGCACATATTCCGGCCTCTGAAAAACAACGAAGTCAAGTAAACCGATAAGGGACGATAAGAGACGATAAGAGACAATAAGGGACGATAAGGGACGATAAGGGACGATAAGAGACGATAAGGGACGATGAGAGACGATAAGGGACGAGAAGACACGATAAGGGACAAGTTTGTGGCGAGAAGGAAAAACTTACACCTGCGAGAACCCGTTGCAAACGAAGTAACACTTCAATAGCATAGCTGGAGCCGGAGATGGGGCAATGTCGATTCTGACAGAAATTAGACGGTGCACGACATCTCGAGCCTCGTCAATGTTGTGCGTCCATGGCAGTGGGGGCAGCAATGGTCGAAGAATCTCGTTCATCGCGCAATACCCGAAGAGATTGTTGAAGTCCCATCGAATAGCCTCTGTCTCCACCGCCCTTTCGGCATCAAATCTACTCATCTCCATCCTGACTAACTTCTCCCTGCACCGCTTTTGTTTGTCGTTTTTGGCTTGCAAAGCCGCTTCTAACTGGACACACTCCAACATATGCGTCATGTATGCCCACATTCCTCTTGATGCCTCTGTCCAGACCTCTTTCGTTGAACTGTAATCGGGATTCTTTGCCAGATTGCAAAGGGTTGACAACTATTGAAGCGAAACAGAGTTATCGTCGAAGCCGACCCCTTCGGAAATGCAGGCACCGAGAGCTTGGTGGAACCTCCCCTAGCTGCCTCCAGACTCCACCAAGGACAAGACGTACTTCAACAGCTCATCTTCGGAATGTAAACTGCCCATGTGATATTGTCGAGCAGACCATGCTTGAGGAGTAGATACAGCGGCGTTATCGGTACCTTCCTTTCGGGGGTGGGCACTAATTTCAACGGGAAAAGGCGCGCAGCGTCCTCCTGCACCTGCCGCATAATCTCGGCCCTCTTTGACTCCAAAGCTTGCTCCCTGCTACCTTTCGCCGGGAGAATGAGGCGCTTATCAGGATTCGCACCATCATCAGAGCCTAACCGAAGTATACTGGCCAATGTCAGCGGTGGTCGCTGTTCCTTCTGGGCCGAGGATTGAGGGGATTCGTGCGAGGTTATCGGCGTTCCTTCGTCAGAGTCGGAGGGTCTCTCGGCATTACTCGTCTCTCTGAACCACTGTTGCACCGGTGGGGATCGATGCCTTCTCGCCATAGCGGTCTCTTCCACAGACATTCCCGAGGGCCTTTTCACCGTTGCTGGGGGCCGGAATGCCTTTGTCTTCTTCGTGGACTCTTCAAATCTCGCCTTCTTCGTGGCCTCTTCAGCTTGTGCCACCTTCTTCGCTACATTCTGCTTCACAAGATCCGCCTTCCGGAGGACGATGGAGGAATTCCTCTTGGGCGCCGGCGCGAGTGCGGACTTCCGAACTTTCGACATCGGGTTCTCGGCACCGGAATTCCTAGAGGCATCATCCCCGGACGGAAGACCGCCCTTCTCGCCGTGCACAGTCAGAGTCCGTGCGTTATCGGCCTCATGATCTGTGCTGTGATCTCCTCCCGACTCTGCCGAGGAAGAAGTATCGTCACTGGACATAGCTTTCGGGGGCGGAGGTCTTTTCCGAGAAGCCGCCGCGGTACGCTTCTGCGGAGGGCCCTCCTGTGACTGCTTCTTCCCACGCTTAATTCGACGTCGACTGTTCGGTTCCTCCTCATTATCGGCACCCTTTCGAGGCCTCCTCTTCGTGGCTATCGGCTCTATGGTGCCGAATACCTGAATTGCATCTTCCGCCGACTCGCAATCCCGAAGTCGTGCCACAAAGTTCGTCACATCCCTGACGCCCAAATTGGGATACGAGGGCATCTTCACACCCTCCTTCCCCTTCCCTTCGCACAATGCATGGTTCCGGTGGAGGTTGAACCTGTGCTTCTGGTGCGTCGTGTTGCAATGAATGCACAGTATCTGCTTGGGGCCGGTTTGTCCAGGCGGTACGATGGGCGAGTCCGGTCCATGCAGCTCCAGGATAAGGTCCCTTGCCTCCATCACCTCCCAGCTATCGCGCCAAATGTGGTCGTTCTCAATGACGAATAGCTGCTCGATCCTCCCCGTTTCCTTGTTGTAGGTGGGCGGAATCCCTTTCCTGTTCTCCACCGGGATCTCATCAAACAGTGGCTTGCAAAAACACACCGGCCGCTTCGGCATTTTTACGGTCCTGCGAGGGAAGACATTGCCGAACATGAAACCTTATCGCAAGAAACGATTATCAGGAACCCTAAAACTCTTAAACCCTAAAACCTAGACGCTTTGCAAAATTTCCTACACCTTCACACAGCTTACTTTCCAACGCCCCACATTTGAAACGGAATGGAAGAAGGACCGCCCGTATGCGTCACTGAAAAGAAATGGAAAGTAAGAATGACAGAGAACTTACCGAAATGGAATTAAATAAAAAGCAAGAAAGGCAGGGAAGTTACCGAAAAGTTCAGTCGGCGATCGTTGACGCAGAGCCTCGAAAATCCCGGAGTTTTGAAGCAGCGATCGCTGATGCAAAGCTTGAAGATCCTGGATATGTCGCTAGAGGGCAAAAAACACAGTTCGAAAGTGCTGGAAATGGTGCCGCCACACAAAACTTTGCCATGCCTGGATTAGGGTTACACGTTGATGGTGATGGTGATGGCGATGATGATTATTGCCTACGCCGCCTAAACCGATTAGCCTGGACCTACAATCTGAGGGAATATCAGCGATAAGCTTGGATTGCGTTACTCTTCAAATCGCGCATCCGAAGAACCTTGTGACCGTGTGTCTTCAGGTAGTCTGCATGCGGGCCAAACCCTAAACGCGGCATCAAGGTCCTCCAGCCCCTTCTCTTGTACGCCAGCTTCTTTCTTTCTCCCTTGACGCCTCCAATTCCTCCCTGCTGCCCCGTTATTGGCAACGGTTGGTGGCGCCGTCTCGCAAGAAATCTCCATTCGACCTGTCCTGTATGGGAAGATTGTGATCGAGGAACTCAATTCAGGCGCAGACAATCACTCCTCTTCCGAAAGGATTCTACACAGCACAATGATCGTGCCAAAGACGGCGCCGTACGAAACGGTGTGGATGGCAGTTTGATGCTGCCGAGAAGGGCGAGTCATTCTGGAGCACACGTGTCGGGCCGATAAGGGGACTTCGGTGATCCGAAGAAGGCGGGGGCGAGAAGGTGACTTTGGTGATCCGGAGAAGGCGGGGGCAAAGGGGCTTTCGGCGAGAAGTGCCGAAAAGAGAGACGGGCAGCACAAAATAATAGAGGGCGAGAGTGGCAGTTATCGTGGGAAGGAGGCGAAAAGGCGCTTGGGGAGAAGGGCCGCTCTTCGCGGTGTCAGGGCTAAAACCGGGCCCTGACATCGCGAACCCGGATTGACTGTAGTGACCGGGGTCAATTCACTTGAATCATAGTTATTTTCAAGCGCCAGACCTTACCTCGATTGGAGCTCAATTACCCTCTTCATATGCTTCTTCATTGATGTCTATTCCTACAAGGTATTCATCCATTCTTATTGGGCAGGATTGTATAATACTTATCTCATTGGAATGCAGGATGTCGTCTTTGGAGGGCGGCGATGTTAATGTTGACGCTCCCGTGAACCCGAACCTTACTGAGTTTGATGTTATTCCGCGCCGTCTTTGGGTTGGAATGATTGTTTTGCTTCACAATGGTTCGGGTCACTATAAGAAACCTGTGTTTTTTGTGACGCGTTGAAAAACATGCCTGAATATCAAAATGAACATGCTGCGACATCAATGTTGATGTCACCTAAAATCCGTCTACCTTGACAGGCAAAAAACGTCCAAAATTTTGGGTGACATGGTTGATTTGGGGTTGTCAACCTCTTGACATCCAAATGAACGTGGTCTATAAAGCTTTGGAAAGGGCTCCACGTGGAGGGGGGGCCACGTCCACATAAGCAATTTCTTCATCCGGGCAATGCCACATAGGATTTTTTTCATCCAACTCCATTTTCACAGTGGCAGTGACGTGGAATTTTGAGTTTGCTGACCTGGATCTCTCAATTTCTGACGTGGACAGTCCACGTCACCTAACGTCATGGTTTTAGGGCATATTTTGTCTACACAGGGTTGTTACTTTTGACGTTTGTTATGACATGTTCATGTTCTTTATGACATCAATCCTGACGTAGATATGTTTTGCCAATATGTTGTCATTGATATTTGTTATGCTAGAGGCCATGTTCACTTGAACAACTACTTTGTTTATGCGGATGTTTTCCTAAACATGCACTTCAGATATTGCTATTCTATGTGATGTCCTCTTTGACGTGGGTGGAACATGTGATATTGTCAGTGGAGACGTGCATTAGTGTCAGCTCAAATGTAAACATGAACATGCCATCAACGCAGCTTTCACATTCCCGGAAACATGGACGGTTTACAAACGTGGGACAACTTTGCTGCATTTGTCACATGTAGCAAGAGAAAACATCCTATAGATCCTCATGGTCTACTAATCCATGTATGACATACAAAATCTGTCTCATCTAGTGCAATAAAAATCGAGACTTGTTTTAAACATCACAAAAAACACTTGCCGATTGCCTAGACATGAATGAGGTCAACACTGCCACCCCATCACTTCTTCCGAATGGCCTCAGCTTTCTTGCCACTCCCAGCCACCTGAATTACAATAGCCATCCCCACAGCGTTAGATTGTGAATAAGCTATTGCATTCTCGAACATCACTTTGTATGCTGATTCAGCACAATTCTACCTATATGCTTGCATACATTTGTATAGAACATTAATGTGAAACCATAAAAAATTTAGATTCTCCTGAGTTACCTTTGACACTACCTGTGCAAGTTTGGGTAGACAGCTGGCTTCGGTGTTGGGCCTTTGCTTCCTGGTGATTTAGTCGTTTGCTTTATTGCCTTCACAGCTTGTGAGGTCTTAATCGCACGTCGTGGGCGGGTTGATGGCTCACCCGGTGCTTGAATCTCTTCGTGCAAGAGTAAGGTAAATCACTCATAAGATAAATCATGTGTATTGCCTCGGTCTTTACTCACATTACAAACTGTCATTGGTGACGTCATAAATGACGTCTTGATTGAGAGGAGGTTGTCTTGTTGAACGCAGTCAGGTCGCAAACTATACCATCTTCAACGGTATCTAGTAAAAGGAATTGCCAAATATAGGGTTTAGAGATCTCGTGCGCACCTGGAGCTCTGACAGGCTGCCAGAGAAAGATAGAACAACCTCCGGCAATGTTGTGTTACCTTCACCCGCGACGTCCACACCCTCACTGACAAAATGCACCCCATCCTCAATTCCCATGGAGTACACATCATCTTCTTCGTCGTGGTCCTTAGGGAGATTGTTGCCGGCTAAAACTTCATGAGAGTTGTCCAGCCCTTCCGTTGTCACTGCTGTGTTGTCCATGACATCGGCATGGACAACCGCAACGTCTACGGAAACGTCATTCAAAACGACTTCGGTCACAGTGAGGGGAAGAGGAGCACCTGCATTCTGTGTCATTGTGAGGGGGGCGTGGTCTTCAGCATTGGCATACGGAACTCTTGAAGAACCACTGTTCGTGCCTCTGTTGTAGTTGACGTCAATGTAGATGTCTCTACCACCTTCGTTGATGATGAAGGCTCAGGCACATCTTCCAATACAATGGCTTGCTTCAACCCCTGATTGTGAAGAACTTGACGCATCATATCCTCCATACGCTTGTTGGATGCATTCACATTCTCCCCGAGACATGTGAGGCTACTCTCCAGCTCTGTGACACGACTACGAACCTCTTCAATCTCTCTTTCGTAATCGGGACGGACCTTGTGTTTGTCCTCTTGCTGCCCCTGGTACTCCTTTGCCACTTCTGCATCTATCTCAGGGTCGAACGGTGCTCTCCCTAGCACCATGGTCTACATGTCATAACACACACATTTACATCAAAGAAGGACGTCAAGAACTTATTTATCAACATCAAATGAGCTGCAGAGAAGGAAGTACTAACGTGTAATCTTAGAAAATGCCACGAAGAACAAACATGGCTCACTTTAGGAGTATATTCACAACCTTGTAGAGAACAGACGTTCTCTACAACGTCTACATGAACATATAATGTGACATCTAGACTAAATGAATATGAGGGAAACGCAAATGATAATAGGGCATTGTCACACTCACCAATCGTGACACGACATCCCTCTCAATGGCCCGCATCTGCGCCGTTGGTGACGCCTTACCCTTAGAAATTGAACGCATCTAAGCGGATTTTGCTTGAGCAACTTCAGTGGCGCGCTCAGCCACCATATCATCCCAATACTCTTTCTTGACATCTGCTGGTCTAGCCTTGTTGCCATCAATCAACTGATTGGTCCAAAATCGCAAAGTGATTAGGCCTTTCGTTATAATTGGCCCCAAGAATTTCTCATTGACTTTGTCAGAATCGCCGCACACCTGCCAGTCTGAAACAAATGACAGACTTCAGCTTCATAACAAAGAGAGACGTAACAGTATTGTTCTAAGGATTTGCCGCTTAAGTTTGACTTGACGTCAAATTGAACAACAGCATGTACACGTACATGTTTAGAGAGACGTCAGTTCAAACAGGCAGAATGTTGCATAAAGAAAAATAAGAACACCAGACTGTCCCCGCATTAAAAGGTCTCACTGTTGTTCCTACCTGTGTACAATCTTCTGAGAAGATTCTTCCTCAAACTCCATGATTGTTTCTCCCAGCCAACCCTAGGATCAAGGTCCTTAGCGTATTTCTTCACATCATTCGATAAGGCCTCCTTCATGGACCCAAATGGCTGCCCGTCGCCGTCCACTTCAATAGGTTTCCTCATGCCTGTAGTTCCTTCTTTTCTATATTTTGGATGCACAACTTCAATAGCATCGTCCGTCTTGGCATCAGAGTCTTCACCTTCACCCCCCGAATGCGTATCATATCCTCGGCTGCAAAATAACAGTGCACTTTATGAGCGTATGCCCTACCTGTATTACAGAAGAGAAAAATTAAAAGTATTAACGTAGAAAATTGGATTCAGGTGAGTCTAGAGTCATGAACTTCTCCACTTACCATCATTACCTGAACAATGTATCACACGAGATGTTGAACATGACAGGTTGCTTGTTTCATTTGACGTCAGAAACAACAAGGACGTCAAAAATCCGCGAGATAATCGGCAATTCTCTCTCACTCAAGCATCTCGTAGTGTGCAGAGTGGAAGGGAAAAACAAAATTCAAACCTCCCAAAATGCATAACAACAGAACAGGGTCAAAACAAGAGCAAGATCAAAACATTTCGCCCAATGCCTCATCGTCTAATTAGTGACGCGCATGAATGGATTAACGAGATTCCCACTGTCCCAATCTACTATCTAGCGTTTCCACAGCCAAGGGAACGAGCTTGCAAAATTCAGCGGGGAAAGAAGACCCTGTTGAGCTTCACTCTAGTCCGACTTTCTGAAATGACTTAAGAGGTGTAGAATATGTGGGAGCCTTCAAGACTTAAGGTGAAATACCACTACTTTTAACGTTATTTTACTTATTCCATGAGGTGGAGGCGGGACTCTGTCCCTGCTTCTAGTCTTCAGGGGCGCTTTCGACGCCCCGATCGAGGTGGAAGACAATTTTAGGTGGGGAGTTTGGCTGGGGCGGCACACCTGTTTAAATATAACGCAGGTGTCCTAAGATGGGCTCAACGACAACTGAAATCTTGTGTGGAACAAATTTAGGGTAAAAGCTCATTTGATTTAGATTTTCAGTACGAATACAAACTCTGAAAGCATGGCCTATCGATCCTTCAGTATTTCAAAATTTGAAGCTAGAGGTGTCAGAAAAGTTACCACACGGATAACTGGCTTGTAGCAGCCAAGCGTTCATAGCGACGTCGCTTTTTGATCCTTCGATGTCGGCTCTTCCTATCATTGTGAAGCAGATTTCACCAAGTGTTGGATTGTTCACCCACCAATAGGGAACGTCAGCTGGGTTTAGACTGTCGTGAGACATGTTAGTTTTAATCTACTCATGCTCGGTATTAATCCAAGGTTTTAATCCAGAAGTCCGTACCGGAAACCCTATCATCGCCCTTGACGTCAACGTGAACAGGACATGTCTAGATGAACGTCTAGTGAACACAACATTCTCTCCATGTTTCGAAAACGTCACCCCAATGCACTTTGACGTCAACTACAATGTCAAGCTCCTCAAATGGACGTCTCTTTGGACAAGCTGACGTGAACACGTACTTCTAAGAAAGAGGCCAAAATCGTACCTCCAAGATTGCTCCCTCAGAGAGCCGCTCTGTTTGCCTTCTTCAGAGCGATCATCCTCGTCTTCCTCGTCCTCTGAGACCATCAGAACAGCCCTTCTCTTTCGTGGAGGAGAAAGTTCACATGCGGGAGCCTTACCTTTTAGGCCTGTTGTGACTCGCCGGTCCTCTTGAGCCTTTGAACGACGCTCCCCGGCTGCGCGCGTGTGTCTTCCCAGGGACGGAGCCTCCTCTTCCACATCGGGACTTCTTGAAGCTCGCAATTCTTTCCGCTTCCCACCGTGTAACTGACGTCGAGGCATTTCTGAAATTGGATCTCTCCACTGTACAAAAAAATCTCCTTCCACCCGCAACACATGACAACCGCACAAGTGACATCTTAGACACAACAAACTTGAAGCAAGGAAGACCTCCGCGGGATACTGTCGTTCGTGCCGACGTCGCGGGAAACCCTGGAAACTTGAAAGCGACCTTCTGATCAGGGTTAGAAGCAATTGTCCAGCATCATCACCACTAACGTAATAGTGCCATCCACATTGAACGTGCAATTTCCGTGGACAGCATTGTGACATCACTTGAAACTAACCACATCTGCAGGAAACCCGAAACCCAAAACTTAAAAAACCCTAGTACGCATGATTTTTTCGTACCTGGGGAAATTGATGAACGCAAAGCAATTGTATTGCAACCTAGTTGGGTGCAGTGCGCGAAGGAAGTACTAATGGCAAGTACGCAGCATGCTGCAAGGAGTTGCAGCCACAACTTGGACCTCAAGTTCAGAGCGACCTGAACGACCTGCTTCGAAGCGAGCTAGAGCTTCGTCTGGAGTCACGATACAAGCTGGTTCGCAGCGAGCTGGAGGATTGTGCATAAGGACCTTGCATTTGCTGGTTCGGAGCGAGATTATAAACAGGAGCGAGCTGGAGCTTCGTGTTGGACCTCCAGGAGCTGGTTCGGAGCGAGACGATGGTTTGGAGCGGCCTCAACCACCTTGTTTGGAGCGAGATGAGCGTGCGGAGCGACCTAAAGGAGCTAGTTCGGAGCGAGCTCGAGCCATGCCCCTCTGCGTAGTTCGGAGCTCGACCTGGACCTGGAGGTTTGGGCTGCGACTTCAATTTTGGAGCGACCCTCTTCTAGTTTGGAGGAAAGGACCACCACCACGGACGGAGCAAGGAAGGTAGAAGAGGGAGTACGCAGTTTGCATCCGCAGAACCAACCGAGGGGGCCCTTTTGAGAAACGGCGGCTCGAATAAACACGTACCCAAGACTCCTTACCCGCTGGAGGCCTGCGCGATATCCGGGTCGGAAGCTACTCCACATAGACCTACGATAGGCTACCCGCGCTTCACGTTAGAAGATGTACTCACGATCGGGAAGCATGCCCAAGTGGTTGCCTACAAACCCTGGAAAATTCTTCATGTCTGTAGTGTCACCAAAGAAGCCAATGTCTAGACTTTCACTAGTCGGTGACTGTCTATGAGGGGACTAATTTTGGTGCGCCTCTGCCAGTATGTCACAGTGAGGTGGAAGAGCATCATCACTAGCGTAGAAGTGACATGCTACAACCTGACCTTCGGTGACTGACTTGGAGGGGGAATGGTGTACCGCAGGTTCAAGTGCATCATTTTTACAGACAAATCCTCGCCACACAGAGCCATTTCGAGCATACCCATCAAAAATTTCAAGCCGTTCTGCTATAGGGTTTCAGTATGGCCAGAGATTAATTCATCAAGATGAATAGAAGGAGCGAAGAGTTTGAAATCACCTGATTGGTGGGTGGGTTTCCTCCATCAGTCTCAGGCATGCAAGGTTGCGACGGGCTTTGGTGTAGGTCACGTCTGTGCAAACGGGAGCTCCGTCAGGCCACCGGCGCGACCAAAATTTTAGTCTTGGGCTTCATAGCGCTCTTGAGAGGAACAAAAACATAAACAAGATTGGTGAGAACCTCCGCAGCCTCTGAGTCGTGAAAGTTTTGCGCGTGCGCATGTTTTGGATTTCCAGTAGCACGGATCCTAGCGGGTGTGGATATTCTAGGTCGTACTGTCATTTCGGTGAACAATTGCAACCAACTAACAAATGCTTGGAAGACTCTACAGAGTGCATGCAAGAAACCCTAAGCGCACGCGGACGGTTTCATCTACTGCAATATTCCTTCTCCAAGAAGGTACAAACACGTGGGAATGTATACTCTTCCAGTCGCAATAAGTACGGAATCATGTTACTGTAGACGTCCAAGACGACGTCAAAGTAAATATGATTACATATCCTCAGAAAATCCTACTCATCTGTAATGTGCCACTTCTTGTAAAACTTTGAGGTCCATTATCGTGTTGGTAAGCTATTGTGGCACCAAGAGAACTGCGCACCGATGTTTCTACGTTACTTATTTTATTTGCTGCAAGGTATTGTTTCTATTTTAATGGTTTTGCTCATTCGTATGTAATGCCACAGGCTTTGTGGGCACAGTATTTAAGGGACATGGCATTCTCAATGACATGCAAATTTTTCCCTAACTTGTACTTCTAGGAAGATTCTATTGCTATTGTCTTACAGATTTCTGTACGGCCCGTGGTGTATTGGGGCCCTCCAAAGAGTTTGTGAAGTTTGCAGAGGTTTCCATGGCAACTCGTATGAATTCTGGTTCCGAGCAGCGTGGCACTACAATCCGTATAGCTCAAGATGGACGCACACTACGTCACATCCCTATGGGTGACTTGATTTTGCACACGGAGTTGCGAGTGGCCACAAAGAAGAATGTGCATTCTTTCAGGTGCCCGTATCGGGATTGCAAGGGTGGCCGTTGCAAAACCATCCAAGTCATACGGCAACACCATGCAACGGTGGGTCGAGATCTTTATTTGAACAGGTCCCTTCTAGGGAGGGACCCCCTTGAAGGCTATCCGGCTGGTGGTATTTGGGTTGAAGACGTTGCATTTGACGACGATGTCGTCCGACAGGATGTTACGGATGACGTAGTCGACAATGCTGACGTTTTTGAAGACGTCAACCCTGACAACAAAAATATTGAACCTGCTGAAGATCCTGAATTTCCTCCACTGGATGAGCTCCACGAGGTGCAGTGCCAGGTAAAGGAGGCCTTCGACAGAGAAGATACACTACACGAGGAGGAGATGCGTCACACCACGTAGGCGATCGAGATGATGGTGCCAATGATACTGTGGACGGGTTAGAAGAGTTGTATACCCAAGCTACCACTGTAGTGTATCCTAGTTCCAGAACAAGCATCGTGTCAGCTACTATCATCATCATGAACATGTGTACGGTGTTCCACATCAGCAACAAATTCACTGATGAGTTGTTTCGATTTTTGTCTGTTGACTTACTCCCACCTGGTAAAAAATTGCCTCGAACCCATTATGAAGCCCCCAAGAGCATTAGAAGACTTGGATTGCATTACAACAGCGTGCACGCATGCCGAAATGGTTGTATTCTATTTGAAAGAGATTACAAAGCTATGGATTCTTGCCCTAAATGTAGCACCTCTCGATGGGCAGACGGGACAAACCACATTCCTTCAAAGATCATTCGACACTTTCCTTTGATTCCAAGGTTGAAACGAATGTGGAGCTCGTCAGAGATAGCGTGGATGCTTACGGGGTTCACTAAACACGTTAGCAACGAGGGTGTCATGCGTTCAGTGGTGGATAGTCCAGCGTGGAAGCACATTGACAGTGACATCGCGTTCAACAACTTTAGGTCTGAAGTTCGTAACATGAGGCTTGCTCTTGCTTTAGATGGTGTGAATCCATTCAAGTTAAACAACACCAATTGGTCGACGTGGCCGGTCTTGATCTTGATATACAACCTTGAGCCATGGTTTGTCACAAAAAGGTTCTTCATCTCTTTGTGCATCTTGATTTCAGGGAAGCACTCACCGAATGCTGCCAGTCTTGACGTTTTCATTTGTCCCTTGTTGAGGGAGCTCCAAGAACTGTGGCATGGTGTTCCGGCACTTGACTTTTCTCAACCGGAACACGGTCGTACTTTCACCTTACGTGTCGTACTCATGTGGACCATCTCAGATTTACAAACGAATTATTTAAACATGCAATGAGAGAGAAATATATATATCCCCAAACATAAGGGCTTGTGTAAACTTCTTACCACGGAGGAAATGTACAAGTTACCCAACAATAAAATGTTGCATGAGTGCCCCACAATAAATACCCCCTTTTCATCCATTGAGAAATAGTGAGAACCTAAATCAGTATAATCTACCATTCAAATTTTGTACCTATTTTTTCCATGATATTTTGTACGTATCAATTACATAGTTCTTTGACATTATATCTATTTATAAATTACTTATAACCATATTTCACACTTTTAAAGCAATGTATGTTTCATGTAATTTCTTTATAAAATTTATCCTAAGTGAATATATTTGCCCCTATTTATTTATCGTATGTCGTTTCTACAATTTATGCAAGTGGCCCCTTCGAGATTACTTTTTTTCCCAACTTCCCCAAAAAGTGTAAACGTGCTCTACTTGGATTAAAATGTATTTTAACAACAAAGAAAATACTTTGTTTTTGGAATCTTAGAAGAAGGTAATACGCTTTATATATAAGTATTCTACAATTGAATCCAATGTTAAAAAGGGGCATGGAAAGATAAACAAAAAAGTTAAGGAACATATAAATAGTTTGCACGTGTTAGAAGAAATGTAATAGTTTCCATTTGAACATAAAGAAATTGACATTCCCAATTTATAAATACGGCATATGTATATATCTTACAAAACAACGTCAAAATTATATTTATTTAGGAAAAGAATTTCATACAAACCATACAAAGTTCTATCATTATTGTATATAGACATGAGTTCAAGAAAGAAGTTAATAGTTATGTCCTATATTGCTAGAAATTTTACTAGAGCTTCTATTGACATTTATATTTTTTGTACATCTATATGTATACTAAAAAACATTTGGTCGTGTGTCTCTCCCCTACATCCATAGCTTTTACAATAGACATGTTTAATGTGACCTTTTGAAGGTGTCACCCTTAGTTGCAAAGCCTTTCGGAGTTTCATCTAACCTTTGCAAGGTTTAATCAATTTAAAGTTAAAATGACACCATTTAGTAAGAAGTGTTGTAAGAGAACCACTTCGACTTTGGAACATTGTGGCCTTTAGAGAATGCTTTTATTTGCATCATCTTTCTTTATGATTGAATAAAGCGATAAATAATCATAACCTCAACAATTTAAAGATAGATATTCCATCGACCCTACGGTTATGAAGAGTAATTTGTGGATTGTTCCAAAGGAGTTGTTACATATTGGATGATTCGACATTATGCTTCATAAATTTGAATATGACCTCAAGATGAGTCATTTAAGAACACATCTTTACATTAAAACCACATTGCTCAATGGTATTTGTCCGTTGATAATAAAGGAAGTTTCACTTGTGCAAAGAATATTACCTTCTTTGAAAATGTCAAAAAGAATTTGTTGTTTATGATGTAATACAACATTCTAATTCAAGTACCACCATAGTCCACCCAATTATGGTGGGAGATCCCACGGCCTTGTTGTATGGAGACCCACAAAGTCCTTGGGGGAGATGACATGTCGGTTATCTTTAATGCAATTAGTGTAGGGAAGCACTTAGTGTGGAGAAGTGTTTACCCTCGAGAGGGAAAAGTAGTTCTTTATACACTAGCCTATGTCCCGTGGCCATATGCTTAGTGAAGAGAATGAACAAACACTACATTCACGCCGGTCCCATTGGAAGACCGTAGTTCTTATTCTTCTCCTAATTCAAGTCCAATAGAATCATTTAGAACAAAAAGCCGCTATATTTGGTTCCGACAAGATCTTTGCATTCCCCAATCATCACGGCAATCATGTCATTCCCTAGAAGTTGGAAGGAAAACTAAATTTACATTAAAAATATCGTTTCTCTAACGCATGGGAAGGAGGAAGGCCTTTGCCAAGGCGAGAATGGAGTTTGCCCAACTTTGTTCCTCTACAACCTTCAAAGGGTTGAGTCCTTGCCCTCACGTCCCCGCCTCTAACATCCCCGCCCCTTCCCCGCCTAAATTTGGACTCAGACTATTTGAATGGGCATAACTTACTTAAAAATAGCCCAAATCAAGCGTTTGAGGTGTGATTTGGCAACTGAATTTTTTGTAGATGCCAAAAAACATATCACACGCTTAATTTGGACTATTTTTGAGTGAGATATGGCCGTTCAAAGATCCTGATTCCAAAATTGGGCGGGGAGGGGCGGTGACGTCTCCGCCCCTGCCATTTGGGGGCGGGGACGTCTCTGCCCCTACCATTTAGGGGGGGACACGTCCTTGAGGCCAATATATTATTTTATGTAGTCAACTATTCATTTTTTTAGTTTAAATCCTACGTGGCATTACTTTAGTCATACGTGGCTGCCACGTCGCCTGTTTTTTACCTTGCAGGTATGTCAACCCTATGTTGACTGTATCGGACGGGCGAGAGCTCTATGGGACGGGCGAATCGAACGGACGGACGAGCTGGACGTCCATCCAGTATGACAACCCTGGTCCAAGCGTAAATGATGGCACTTGTAATGGTTTTAGTACTTGACAATATTTAAGATGTAAGTGAATGATTTGAATATTACAGATTATCTTAACGTTTGCGATATAGGGAAGCCATTATTACAAAATAGCTCTATTCATAAGTATTTTGTCCATATGTTTGTACATAAAAAGATAACAACAAAGAAGTCGCTAGGCCATTGGAAATTCACAATCTCGTAAAGAACTGCATAATATATTGTCTCCGTTGAGTACACTCATGGCTCACTTTTGCGTTTACTGTTTGTGCTTTAAAATTTACAAAGATTTCATTTTTCACGCAACTTTTGCGTTGTTTTTTATTCAATGTTTCAATAATAAAACACCCAAATGAGCACTTACTAACGCCTCCTTCTCTGTACTTAATATTGAAAGTTATGCCTAAATCCATGAGCATTTCAAGCGTTCTCAAAACATTTTATGTACTGCTTTTGATTTTGCCTAAATCCTAAACCACATGATATTCTTTAATTTTTGTCTTTAAGTATTGCAATTTTGAGAAAAGATCTGAGACCACCGCTTGAAGCATTTGCATTATTTTGCTTTAACCCGTACAAGACAAAACATCTCCCCGGGGTCAAATTGGATTTTGAGCATGTACCTACAATTCGATAAAAAATCCTTTTTGTTTCAAAATTTTATAGAAGATAGTCTCTATTAAGAGCTCAATAGAGGTATTTTTAATTTATTTTTTGGATTTCTGGTTTTAAAGTTAGTACCACTTAAAGCCAAAAGGGGGGACTCCGGGCACCTCCAAATTTGTTGACAAAAGTTTCTATTGACATTGAGATTTTTCACACTTATAAAGAATATTTCCTTCATTAGATATAAAATAAATAAATTCTTGTCTTTAGTGTAAAAAGGCAATTAATTCCACGTAAAACATTTTCACACATTGTCGGGCAATGTGGGAAAAAAAATTAATCTTTTGTACATAAAACATAGAGATCTTCATATTTTTCACTTTTTATTTTTTCAAGTGACAAGAACAATATGTGGTGAAAACCTTCTTATTGTCCGTTTGGATTATCATTTGAATACATATGTAGTTTAGGAAAAAAAACCTAAAATGGCAATTTATGAACCTCCACTCCTTCTACACTTGTATTCTTGAATATGGTACACCCCTATTTTACCTCTAAAAATTGGTGTGCTGGGAAATAACATCATGCTTAAGACAATGGTAAAAGATTTAGACCTTGTACAATGAAAAAAATAGATACAAAGTGAAGTCAAAGTCTGCTCATCTTCTGAACGCAGGGAAGAAAATGAACCATTGTTTTGACTTTAAACACTAAAATCTATGAATCCGTGCGGTGGATTGCAACGAAAATTTTACAGCATGTTTATATAGAAGTATTTTTTAAAATCTTACGGTTCAAAATCCGAAATTCACTTTAAAATGTGATTTTCATGTGGCTTTTTGGTAGAGGCAGTTTTGGTCTGGTTTTAGAGCGAAAGCGGTCTTGGTCCTTTAGGGACCTTGTAAGTTTCCAATCACACAAAAAGCACTTCAAGCATTATAACAACCAACCTTTCAATTTTTTCAATTATTAAACAACCGAGAAACACTTATACATTTCCTAGTATGTTTTTTTCAATATATATTGAGATTTTGAGAACAACTAACGAGCACCCGAAACCTGTACTGGCGTGATTTTTTATTTGGTCATTTGTGTGTTGTTGCAACTGAACAACACTTGTTCATTTCCCCTTTTTTGAATTCATTCGTACAATTTTGAGAACAACGAAAGATATATGAACTCCCACATTCCCATTGTTTTTTAACCTAGTTTATAAAACACCCCAATAATATCAGTTCTACATTTCCCAGTTTTTATTTCACTCCTAAAACTACGAAGTAAACTGTAGGCTTTCCCAATTTTTTCCTCCAGAACTAAGGCAATTTTTAAAGACCTAGTACAGCTCAAGATATTACACAATTCACATTGTTCTCTTTCAATATTCATTTTTAAAAAACTAAGCAATACGACTTCATCCATTTTCCATTTTTCTTGTTCAATCTTTTTAGTTTTGACTAAACGGAAGATCAGTGTGTAATTATTTCTCAAATTTCCCACTCAGTCTTGCAATTTCTCGAACCACCAAAGACCACTCATGCATTCTCAGTTTTTTTTTTTAATACATTCGATGTCTCCATACACCGGAAGTGACGTAGTTCAGCGTTTTCCATTTAATTCTTTGCTCAGTTTCAATTTTAAAACACCCAATAAGCACTTAGAGATTTGATAATTTTTACAATGTGTCAAATGTTTGAAAGAATGGAAGTGCTTATCAACTATTACTTATGCTTCTTATTTAATTTTTTCACTTTTGATGAAATGAAACCCCACTTTGTCATTCTCCATTTTTTGTCAAACCCTCTTGCAATTTTTAAAGAAGCCGAAGACTAATTCATCCATTTTGTTCTTGTTATTTTTTGACGGCACCATGCAATCATTCACATTTGTCATCAAATTCTTAACACAATCCAGGAACTAGAAACCTATCTTTTTTTATTTTTCACTCTTTTTGGTTGTCTTCAACCAACCAGAAGACCACTTTCACCTTTCCATTTTTTTACCTGGAGGCTGTCTTGTAATTCTAATAACAACCTTCTACTATATTGTCCATTCCTAATTTGTATTAATCACTCTTAAGAGTTTGAAACACCGAAAGCCACCCACACCTTCTTGTTTTTTGTTTTTTTTTCCACTTCTGCAAGTTTTAAACAAGCACTAAAACTTTGCCAATAATAATGTTAATGTAAACAATGAATTAATGGAATTGCTATATTAACAAGCATGTTGTATGATATAATATAAATTAATGAGGAGATAATCCCATATGTAATCAACTCCAAAATATTATGTACACAAAATATATGTAACATGTGCATTTAAATTGAGCCATTAAATAATTTTTAGTTTCATGTATTCCTCAAAAGTCCATTAAATAATTTATTTAATATAAAAAAAGCCAAAGTTTCCAAACAACAAATTTTGCCTATCTATGTAGAGGAGGTGCCCATTTACTGCGTTTTTTGCTCATGGGCAGCGGGCTGCAGTCATCCTACAGTGAAAATAAACGCTGTGGTTGACGTGGACATCGGGCGTTTTCTATGACGTTGCACTTTGACGTGACTATGTTTTTTTGGACGTCAATAAGAACGTCCCTGTCTATGGTGACATCACCGCGTTTTGTCTTTAACAAAGACATGTTTGATGCAATGTCAAACAAATTTGAGGTACTGTAGAGATTTTTCGCCTGACGTGTGACATCACAGAAAACACAACACGTAACAGCCTTGACAACACCAAAAACATGGTTTTCCTACAGTGATTTCATCGGCCCGTTCCAGCCTTTAGGAAGTCAGAAGCACCAGTACATCATACTGGCAACGGACTATGCCACAAAATGGGTAGAGGCTAGAGCAACCCGGAAGAACGACGTTGAAACAATGGCAAGGTACCTGTTCGAGCAAATCATGATGAGGTTTGGACATCCGTTGGAATTGGTAAGTGACCAAGGGACCCATTTTCTAAACGAGGTGGTATCTGACCTAACCGGACGGTATGACATTGGACACTGGAAGACGACTCCCTACAATCCGAAAGCAAACGGGTTGACGGAACGTGCAAACGGCATCATCTACAAGATCCTGACTAAGGTGGTCACCTCTCACAAGACGGACTGGGACAAGAAGCTTAATTCAGCCGTCTATGCATACAACACGGCGTACAAAAGCACCACCGATAAGAGCCCTTTCTTTTTGGTTTATGGACAGGAAGTGCTCCAAGCCGTAGAGACGGAAGTAGGGACCTTCCGGACCTTATCCTTCTGGCATGGAGACCGGGTACCGGACATACATCAATGGCTAGAGGACATCGATAATCTTGTGGAGAGTCGGATGGATGCCCTAAACAGGACAAAGGAAACCCAAGAAAGCCGGAAGGAGGCGTATGACCGGAAATTGCCAACGGGCAACATAACTCAGGAGGACAGTTTGGTACTCCTCTATGACAGTCGGCATAAGGATTTTCCCGGTAAATTACATACCCGCTGGATGAGACCCTTTAGGATTGTTCGAATTTACACCAACGGATCTCTTCAACTAGAAGATTTAGAAGGGAGGCCGTTGGACACTAGAACTAACGGCTCTAGGATCAAGCTCTATAATCCAAAAGGTCATACCGGAAGTGTGCGCAAGGACGCTCATGGGTGATAAAGGGGTAATGTGGGAATCCGTTCCCACATGGTGCCGAAAGTTAATCTAAAAATCCGGTAAAAACAAAAAAATTAGTAAGTAGATACAATAGACTGTGCTTGAATAAAACCTATAGTCAGTTTGTAAGATTAAAGACGGATGGACCCGGCTGCAAACCCTAATTGAGCCTAAAGCTGCAAAACGCAGAGCCGGAGCAGTTAACGGAATTCCGGGATAGGATTTCTAAACCCTATTTTCAATCCGGAAAAGCCAAGGCGGATAGTGGCAAAGTGGGCCTGCACTTTCCTTGGAGCACTCCAGGGGAAGATTGTCGTAGATTGGGGGACGCTGATGAGCGAGATGATCAATCGAGTGGTGGCCAACCTCAAGAAGGTGAAGAGATCGGCAACCCCCATAGCTTCCTACGTTGTACACCTCTACTGCCACCATCAACAGCTCAACGAGACGGAGCAGAGGCAATACGACGAAGTCCTCAACCTCCAGAAGTACGGAGGTGAGGAGTCAGAGGAAGAGTCCGGAGGGGCAGCGGAACCTGTGCCGGAAGCAACCATCGTAGACACTCCAGAGGAAGGCTGGAGGACCCAGAAGAGGACTTGAGGGAAGGAGCCAGTGCCGTAGAGTCCGGACATCTGCAGCTCATCCGCATCATCCGAGAAAGACAAGTGGAGGCGGTTAGCGGAAGCCAGCTGGAAGACGAGGAAGATCGATCCAGAAGGCTCCAAGGCTCAGTTGAAGGAGATGGACGATCTCCTGCGTGAGGTCGGCTGGAGAGTCGGCGCCCTCAAAGAGACCAACTTCATCATTACCACCGGGGTAGCGCAGGTCTTCCAAGGTTAGCCGGCTGGAGGATGCCATCAACCGAGTCGAGGATCTCCGGAGAAGGGAGGGCGATACGAAGGCGTTGCACCTTCAAATCTCCACCACGTACAAGGCCAACACGGAGATGGAGAAGAAGGTAGCGCACCTTTGTTAGGAGACAGCGCTGGCGGTGGTGGCCCCGAAACAGGCGGAGGCAAAGGCCAATGCATCCGCGGCTGCCTTGATGGAGGTTCAGAAGGCACTGAAGTTTCCGGTAGACGTGGTCAACCGGAGCCAACTCTTCACCGAACTCGTGGAGAAGGAGAAGAAGGTGACCAGGGCCAACATCATCCGATTTCTCCTGGATCAAGCGAAGAAGATGGGTCGGACCTGGGAACAGATGAAGATCCTGGTTGACAACATTACCCAGATGGTTCCGGAAGATGAGGCAGCCCAAGTACCGAAAGACTTTATGACCCCGGGGCGGACCACAGCCCCTCTGGAACCACCACAGCCCAAGTCAACTCTAGCTCCGGGTACCTCAGCGAATCCAGAGTCCCTGGATACTCCGTCACCTCGGACACCGGCATAGGGCATCGTATCTCCCAACTCTAGTACGGGTGGGATAGTGAAGAAGCTGTCGGATCTGTTGTAGCTACCAAACATGCGCCTGCCAGATCCTCCGGTAGAAGACAACCCCCCGTCACCAACGAAGTCTATATCCCGGAGATTGGTCCCCGGGCCAAGCAGTCCCTTCGGAAGCTACAGGGACTTGGTCCAAGAGACTAGGTCAGCTTCTGAGCCGGAACCACCAACACCTCCCGTTTCGGAAGGATCACTGGAACAACCACCTCTACCTCTGGATTCCAAAGCTTCAGCGGCCGGATCAACGACTCGGAAGACCAACATTTCGCCGGCAACAGCGAAGAAGGCCAAAGGCAAGCAGCGGGCTCCAGTGGAGATCTCCCCCTCTCGCAGGAGTGGGAGAAACCGGGGACCGGGTGCCCCAACTTAGGTTAGTGTTTAGGAGTAGTAATTTTGGGCTTAGATTCCGGATCAGCACTGATTAACGATGGGCCTCCAAGTGCATCCGGCTGTTGACTGAGTCGACTGCCAGTTTTGTAGTTAGAATAGAAATTCTTGAGTTGGAAACTGTTCCGAGAATATAGGATCTGAGATCTGATCTGGGACTTTTCCGGATTTCTCGGATCTTTTAGATAAAATCTAGCAGATTTTCAGTAGGGGTAGCTGGGAGGAAGGCTAAATTTAGAAGGGACTTAATTAGTACTTAGTAGTGAGGTTTTGAGAAAAAACCTTTTATCTTGTTCTTCTCACTCTGAATACACTTCGAACCTTCTTGCCAGACTTGCTTCCTTGTAACTTCGGTATGGAGTGTAAACATTGTGCGAAACAAATCCATTCATGAAGGTGTGATTGTGTGAGGATTCTTCTGGAAGTGGAGTGGTAACATTGCGCTAGAGGGAAAACCGGTCTGGATCCGTATCAGGAGATTGCTTGGGAGAGCTAGAGGGCTATTGCAGAGATGTGCCTGGTAGACTCTAGGGTCCGGAAGTAGCCAGGAGAGGAAGAGATGAACTGCAGAGGTGTTCCTGGAAATCTTTAGGAAACGGAAGTATCCGTGTTAACCTAGATTCCAGTCAAGGCCAGAGTTCTCCCCCAAGATAGGAAAAAGCCTGATGCGTAGGTCTAGATGGAATACCCCTGGTGCTTGGCAACAACCGCTCCGGAGAATTACAATCGTACTTCCCGGAATGTCGTTGTAGTCCGGACTTGACTCTGTGTGGCGGCGTCCTGAAAACCCTCCGGATGTCGTGAGAGCCTAAGTCTAGGAGCAACAATCTACTTACCGGTTAGCAGAGTAGGGAGAATGGTGTTCAGTCACTATAAGTTCCGGGCAGTGGGTGTCTAGCCACTTTAAGTCACAAGGTAGTGGGAAATCCAGCCACTTATAGAAAACATGATCAGTGGACTTCGGACGCTCACTTAAAAACTCCAGGAGAGTCTTTGAGGAGGAACAGAGACAAATCAAACTACCCTCCGGACTTCCGGAAACTATTTCCGGAAGCCGTTGTACAAAATCCGGACTCCGGAAGGATCCGGATCCATAATACATAAGTAAAGAGCATAGCTAACCTTGGAACGATTGTTGTGGTAGTTTAGTGATTGGGAGTTATTGGAAAAGAACATTAGGTCTCTATGGAAACAAAACCGGAGCAGTTACTTTGGAAGCATTTAGTGACAATTAGCTGCATTACGGAGGAATACTATCACTATAAACTGCAATATATACATTGGAGCAATTGTGGGCAGGTTGTTTCTTGGAGCAATTATAGGCAGCATGTTTCTTGGAGCAATTATGGGCAGCATGTTTCTTGGAGCAATTATGGGCAGCATGTTTCTTGGAGTAATCGTGGGCTGTTGATTTTTTGGAGCAATTGTAGGCTGCTTGTTTCTTGGAGCAATTGTGGGTTGCGTGTTTCTTGGAGCAATTGTAGGCTGCTTGTTTCTTGGAGCAATTGTGGGTTGCGTGTTTCTTGGAGCAGTTGTGAGATGCAGCTTTGAGTTCGTGTGCCAAAGTTTGCAAGGAGAACGACAGAGCTTGTGCAATCTGAGTTTGTGCAAGAGCTTGTGAGGGTT
This sequence comes from Bryoerythrophyllum caledonicum, assembly GCA_963971425.1. NCBI lineage: Eukaryota > Viridiplantae > Streptophyta > Bryopsida > Pottiales > Pottiaceae > Bryoerythrophyllum > Bryoerythrophyllum caledonicum. The sequence continues at coordinate 32,617,309 of OZ020514.1, read as the reverse complement.
TGAATCTGCGGCAAACTAGCGGTCTAGTGCAGGCAAAAGTTTGTACAAGAGAAGATTTGCAAGGTGAAAGTTCACTAAGGTGGTATATTATAGTGTCACTAATCGTTTTGAAAAGAGTCACGAACCTTCTATTGGCGCATAGTGCAAATGTGGGACCGATCTTGGAATTCTATTTATAGAATGTGATAATTGCCTTGATTTGAACATACACAAGAACCTCAATGTGTTCATTTATTAGAATTGAAATTTCTAGATGAGAAACTTATTTTCACTTTTATAGCTAAAAACATGATTTACCTTCAAGGCTCCTACAATAGGGATCAATGTTGATTTTTGCTTCAATTTTTTATCCAATATGATACATCATGCTTAGATCCATCTTGAAACATGCTATTTTCTCACAAAAAACCTTTTTTTCCATTGATTTGGGCAAAATCAAGTATTTTTGCCCTAAAAAATATATTTTCAGGTATATTTTTCCCAAAAGTGAGTAATCCTAACAAACTTTGATCTTTTGGCAAAGAAAAGCCGCGCTGTGCATGCGAGAGTTCGTGCGAGAAGAGGTTTGCGGCAAAGTAGCACGGTGTCGTGCAAGCAAGGAAGGTAGTGGATACACACTTAGAAAATAAGAGAAGGTGCAAAGGATAGCAGGGCTATGTAGCCGAGGAAGGTAGAGGAGTGATACTCAAAAAACAAGAGAAGGTGCAAAAGATAGCGGAGCCGGAGCCTAAAACAACGGAGGAGGTCTGTAGATGAGTTGCCCCAAATGCCAAAGACAAGCTGGCGAGCTACCCCAAACAAACTGTCATTGAGGCAAACAGCCATCGAGACAAATTGACTCAAGCAGACGAGCTACCTCAAGGTGCTGCAGCGTTGAGTTTGTGACAAAAATTGGAGTAGAGGAGGAAGAGAAGAATTCAAAATTTAGGCATCGTTGTAGCAAAAACCTTGCCTTTGCAAACCCTTGACATTGCAACCTTTGCCATTACCATTGAAGCTTATATGATGATCTTTTCTATCTTTTTGACATTCATTGTTGTGTTAAAATATATGCTAGATCTTGGAAAATCTCTTCGGTCGTTATTGTGAGGATTGGTTCCATTTTTGCTGTAGAAGAGTCAAGACAAGACAAGGTCGAGGATTGAAAGACTGCTCTGAGTGTATCTTTAATCACACAAGAACAAGAACAAGAACAAGAACAAGAACAAGAACAAGAACAAGAACAAGAACAAGAACAAGAACAAGAACAAGAACAAGAACAAGAACAAGAACAAGAACAAGAACAAGAACAAGAAGAACAAGAACAAGAACAAGAACAAGAACATGAACAAGAACAAGAACAAGAACAAGAATATGAACAAGAACAAGAACAAGAACAAGAACAAGAAGAAGAAGAAGAAGAAGAAGAAGAAGAAGAAGAAGAAGAAGAAGAAGATGAAGAACAAGAAGAACAAGAACAAGAAGAAGAAGAACAAGAACAAGAAGAAGAAGAAAAAGAAGAACAAGAACAAGAACAAGAACAAGAACAAGAAGAACAAGAACAAGAACAAGAACAAGAACAAGAACAAGAACAAGAACAAGAACAAGAACAAGAACAAGAAGAAGAACATGAAGAAGAACAAGAACAAGAACAAGAACAAGAACAAGAACAAGAAGAAGAAGAACAAGAAGAACAGGAACAAGAAGATGAAGAAGAACAAGAACAAGAACAGGAACAAGAACAAGAACAAGAACAAGAACAAGAACAAGAACAAGAACAAGAACAACAAGAACAAGAACAAGAACAAGAACAAGAACAAGAACAAGAACAAGAACAAGAACAAGAACAAGAACAAGAACAAGAACAAGAACAAGATGAAGAAGATGAATAACAACAACAACAAGATGAAGAAGAATAAGATGAAGAACAAGAATAGGAACGAGAAGAACAACAACTTAGCAGACGAGCTCTACAGGGACAAGCTGTTGAATCTCTGTAGTGGCAGCCACGGTTCATCGTTGTGGTGACATTATCGGTTTTTTATTGTCGGTGTTGGTGTTCTCCATTGACATGTAGGTTGACCGCTCTCGAGTGGTGGCGGAAATTTGCTCCTATACTACTCCTGGTGATTGTTTTGGTTGGTTTTGGAGCGCGGAAGCGTTGCCAGAATCGTGCAAGGACGAGAGCTGAAGACCTATGGTTTTTCAGTACTCTTTTTTTTGTTGTGAATTTTGTGTTGTGGTTATTGTAGTGCATTGTGCATGGCAAACTCATATAATCGTGGGTTTTTTTTAATGTAATTATTGAACTTATCGTTCATACTCTCCATTGGTGTTAATTGGTTGTTGGATTAAACAAGTATGTATGCACAACAACTGTGACCATAGTGCACGATCCCGTTGAAATCTTTGGGCTCATAAGACACTTTGTTTTCACCGAGGTTTCATGGTTAATTGTGTGTCAGAACTTACAATATTGTGGTTCATGAAATTATTGGGAGGGGTGTCTTTATTAGGTTAATGTTAAGTTAGTCATGGAGAGTTAATGTTAAAGTAAAAACATGTTGTGTATAATGGTAATGGTTAAAAGTGAAGGTCAAAGAAAAAGCAAAGTTAACCTTTTCGCTAAAAATCAATCTACTTCTACCTTATCCTTTGTTTTTACCTCGATTTAATAGCAATTTATCTTTGGTAATTAAAACTCACCATGGATTAAATAATTTACTTCACTTGAACATTCGTTCTCAAAAGTAGTTTTAAATTAATTTTAGTTTAAGTTACCAAAGCACGGAGTTAGAAAATTGGACATTTGAGGATTGGCTTTTGGCGCTTGGAGAAGGGAAGCTCAACACTGTAGAGGAAGATTATATTTGTTGTACACCAAATTTGGTATTGTGTCAACAGACCATGAAGGGCTTGATCGATGTAATATATCGAGACTAGTATCGGTATCCATCGTTCCGAACAAGGACCATTATAGTATTCTAATATTCTAGCCTATTACACAGCGGCGGACAGACAGACTCTCTTCTACCACCTCAAATTGGTATATCATCAGGAAAACCATCTCATGAACACCTTGAAAAATCTTAAAGTTACACAAACATAAAACTATTGCTAGTAAAAGTTGAACAAATCCTTGAAAGTAAGCCCGAAGATATACGATGCCATTTGCTAGTCTCTACCAAAATACTATAATTCAAAGATGAATAGACTATGTGCAGTCAAGTACAAACCAAAATCTCAACAGTAACCACAACACATGGGTAGGCACAGTAGAACTCACTGCATCGTTCATTGATCAGTGATCGCAGACACTCACTAATCCTACATCAAATCATGTCCTGCATCTATCGCATCAACTCACACATTCGCAGCAAATCCTCGGAGCTCCACATGGATAAAACCTCTGCATCCTGCACCGAAGTGTTGTCAAATTGGTACTTAAAGTTGCATGTCTATCAAGATGATTTTTTCAGCTCAAGACTTTGTCTGCACTTCGGAAATTGTACATATACAAATTCTTTACTTATCAAAAGAGCCTGGATAAGTAGGAATGGATCGGAGAGCTGAAAAGTGAGAAAGTTGCAAATCCATGGATTACATAAACGTTGGAGAGGAAAAAAATTATTTCAATGATATGTGCCCAGAGTGATGAAATCTTATATGAAAGGATCTTTGAAGGACGGAGCTAAATTGATCAAAGTGCTGGAATTGACAAAGTCCTTGAAGCTCATGACTCCCTCGTGGCTACCCATGAATCTGCTTTCATTGTTAAGGTTATAGGATGCAGGGCAAGACAGCTCAGAGTATACAGAGCTGCAAACCCTAAACCCTGAATATCAGAGATTTTGAGAGCTGTAAATCCTAAATCCAGAGTATTAGAGATTATGAGAGCTCCAAACTCTAAACCCTAAATATTAGAGATTGTGAGAGCTTTAAACCCCAAACCTTGAGTATTAGAGCTTCTGAGAGCTTCAAACCCTAAACCCTAAACATTAGAGGTTTTGAAATCTATAAACCCTGAAACTATGAAAGTTGACGTGAAAATTTCATTTGATTCTGAGTCACTACATTTGATGGTCTCTAGGACTTCACAAATAACCACAACACATGGGTAGGCATAGTAGAACTCACTGCATCGTTCACTGATCAGTGATTGCAGACACTCACTAACCCTACATCAAATCATGTTTGCTGCAAACCAAATTGCTCCGTCCAGCATCCGATCCAGCCAGGTATCATATTCAACACGCCTTGCCATAAGCGTAGTTGTTGTGATTCACCGTATACTCCTGCCACCAAAAAAGAACATTAGAACACACACTCCATCCATCACACTCAAACAAAACCCAAAAAGAAAGAAAAAAAAGGTTGCTCACTCTTCTCAGACCCCTGATTGATGCCAAAAAAAAACACTCGCCAACTCCTACATCACCACGACGTGACCCTTCCCACTGAAAAAATTATAACCCGCATCTCTACCATAAAGATGACCCAAAAAAAAAAAAACTCACATCTCTATAAAAACAAAAACGAAACTCACATATCTATGTGTTGACATATCGTGGAATAAGCCGAAATCTGCCGCCGCAACGTCTCTAGCTGCTCCTCTGTCATGACCTGCTCAACAACACTCCCTACACATTCAGTCACACCAACGCAACGACCGCCATAAAAAATCACAACTCCTCCTCAATCGCTAAATCCACCTCTCCACTCCCCTCCCAAACACATCTTGGATCCATCCCCACCCATTCCACTACCATGACACGAATTCTTCCCAAGCTAGGGTTGTTGTAGCAGGCCTGGCCGGAGCCCCGCATGTACAGCGGCTCCGGCAGCGAGTTCTCTAGCGACAGCCCCAACACCAATTAGAAGCACACTAACTCTACCAAAGATAAAATAAAAAATTGTCTGTTGAAGGTAGAACTCGAATTGCAGCTGACATAGACTCATCTGACATCACTAAGACGTAAACTCAACTAACTCATTCTCTCTAACAATGTAGGTGCATATTTCGAGGATGCCAGAAGTTTATCAGAAGCACACTAACCAAAACCCTGGCAGTCGCATTGAATCGCAACCTACACTCCTCCACTACTATCACTCCAATATTGATGATCTCTCTACAATGCAGCATGATGTTGTGTGAAATGCAAGTTAAGGGAACAATCCCATACATACCCGGAGCTCAGTCGGAGTTTTCCTCTTCCCGAGAGAAGACGCCATCCCCTCGGTCATATCAAACGGATTCACAGCCCTAAACCGCGACGACAGCATCTTGACCACCTGAAAACCCCCCCTCAAATTCCTCTTAATACCTCACACCGCCCTCTGCTACATGATCCACGCCGCAACGTAGTGCTTGAGGATGGCCAGGAAGAAAGAGCAAAACGTCACGAAGTAGATGGACACCGCAAACTGTCCTCACTCTTCTGCTTCAATGTAGTGTCTGATTTCGCCCACTTGAGTAGTGCTCTTGACCATGTGGTTTACTTCTTGTTCTTCTTAGTCTGCTGGTGTTGGTCTTCTTGGTCTGTTGGTCCACCAGGAGCGGGGGACAGACAAACTGTCGCCTATTATATAGGTAGAAATAACAAATGGTCGCAGCTGAAGAGGGTCTTTAGTAGTTGCATTGTCCTTGCGGCACATAACGAAGATGTGGCCACAAGCAGCATTGTTGTATTTTACATGGTTCGTGGCGCAAGTCAAATTTTCTTAAGCATTGACAAGGTGGACAATGAAGATTGCTCCGATGTGATTACACTTGAATTTTTGAATACGCTGGAAGTGAGCGGGTGACCATCGCATATGCTTATGCTTAAAGTTGGTACACCAATGATACTTTTGCATAACTCAAATTCATCAAATGGACTATGCAATGGGACCAGATCAAGCGATCAAAGACGTAGTGAACCGTGGAGTGAACGATAGAAACACTGTAGTCAATTGCACAGTTAATTGCGAAGTCAACCGTGCAATGGATCATGTAACCTTTTTTATAGTTTGTAATATAAATTCTACATTAAAATGGTTGAACTAATGCGTTGCAAAGCAAGCGTCAATTGCTAGTTATTTTAAAAATAGTTTTAGTTGCCATTAAGACCAAGATAAGAATTTGCACAAAAGAACTTGAATGGTAGTTGTATTTTAATATTCTCATTTGGTCTCATTTAAATTCCTAGAACCCCTTACATTTGATTTTGATTATTAACATGCATGTCTTTTTATGTTGACGAAAAGTCAATGATATTGCAAAGAATTCAAACTCCTATAATAGCAAACAAGTCTTTTTTATCCATAAAAAAATTGGAAAAAAATCACCTTGAAGAGTGTTTTAAATTGTTTAAAATATCAAATTTATGCTTTTGACTTAAAAACCACATTTATTCATTTAGTTTAGATCATTAAAAATTAAAAACCTAAACTTACAAATATTATATTATTATCAATGTACATATAGGATTGTTCTTCTCATTGATAAAACTATCAAATTAAAAAAAATCTGATTAAATATTTTCTAACTTTAATCAAAGTAGAAACCAAAGAAACCAAAGGTGTTTGTGTATGAGGCTTTTAATCAATGGAGCCAAAGGTGTTTTTAAGTCTTTATGTAGGATATATCTATATTGGTTGGTAAATTTGGCGCCTTCTACCATGGCTTTTAGTATTTGGAGTTACAGTAAACAAATGTAGATCTCTATCAACTCTTACAAGGTAAGAGCACTCTCCTGAAACCTTGTCTCAGTGCAAAATTCATTTTTAATATGAGAGTCGGTCTCGCGCAATAACTTAGTATCCAATAGGCCAAAACATGATATCGTGTTGGGACAAGGTATTGCGCCTAGGTTTTGAGTTTATAGTATATCTAATTGTTTTCTAATATAAACAGATTATGACTAATATAAATGTGACATGACAAATTACTATGGTAACCAACATTTGTCAATACTATGTTGAAACAATGAGTTTAAACAAATCTATACTTGGTCTAGTAATTCAATGATATTTTTGTCCAATTAGGAAATAAAACACAAGCAAGTGATAAATGTAATTGTTTAGTAGTAATAATTCATAAACTAATTGATGTTGAGTTATATTCATCATCACAATCAATTTAATTGAAAATAAAGTTTATGATATATTTTAGAAAAATATGCTCACTAGTATATATTACTGAAATTATCATACTATATTAATTTAAGAAGCCAATATATATTTTTGCAATTATTAAATGTTTTCATCAAGTGCTTCACTCTACATGAAACATAGGATGACAATTACGCAGGCTCTTTAAGAGCATCTCCACCGAGGCATAGGGCCCCGGTAGAAATGTCGTTGTGCCGTTGAAAACGTGGGTAAGTCCAACACCGCGGGGCCTAGGCCGGCATCCTAGTCCATCGAGGTGGCTGCGCCGGCTCATGCAAACAAGGAAAACAACGAAACTGAAAGAGCACACTAAAATTTGTCGTCCTCATTGCCAAATCATACAATGCCACGTGGCGATCAATGAGTGGAACTATTGTATTGTATAGAATCTTCCGTCTGTGACGGCCTCATACACCATTCCACTTCCCGTCGCGGTGCGCTCTATTCAGCGTTGCGTACCAACCATCCTCCCTTCGACGAGGATATCCCGGTTTGTAGTGGAAATCTCTCCGTCAGGGGTGGAGATGCTCTAATACCCGTGTACTGTTGGGGCTTTCAAAAAGATCGTGTCCTTTGTTGATACCCTCAATACGGCTCTCAATACCCTCTAGATACCCATTTAAAACCGGCGTGATCTTCTTTTCATTCCAATAAGATACAGTCCCCTCCACAAAGTAAGGTAACCGCTTGCTCTTTCTCACACACAGAGGAAGAGATCAACAGGAAAATTTGACTAATGCTACCTCATGTATACATCAAATATAGAATTCTTTTCATAATTACTTAGCTATATACATGTAGAAGCTTCTTGCTAAAAAAATACAAATCTTTTGTAATCATTTCTAACCTGAAAATTGGATTGATCAACAACTACTACTACCACTATATGCTACCTCCTTTTGCATCAATAACAGCTTGTATCCATTTTGGCATGCTTGCAACTAACTTGTCTAACATCTCCATTGGTATGCTCTCCCAAGCTGCTTGCACTACATTCCACATTTGCTCTTTGGTTTTTGGTCTTTTCATCTTCTGGACCCTATCTTTACAAATCATCCACATATTTTCTAGAGGGTTTAAGTCAGGAGAATTTGGAGGCCAATTAAGCATCTTTAAACCAATATCTTTGATGCAATTTTTTGTCACTCTGGTTGTATGTATTGGTGCACCATCCAACATAAATATTAATTCTTCATGGTTAGCATGGTGGTAGAAGTAGGGCAATAATCCTTGCTCACATACAATCTCTACAAAGTCGATAGCAGTGCGTTGTCTAAAATGAATTAAAATAAAAAAAACACTTACTAGTTGCAGTAAAAGCACCCCAAACCATGATTGACATCCTTCTAGACTTGAATGTTGGTGCTAAACATTGTGAATGAAATTTTTGTGAAGTAGTCCGCCATACTCGAGTTTGACATGAATAAGCACCGATCTCAAATGACGACTCATCACTCCAAATAACCAACTTCCATTGTTCCACCGTCCAATGTTTATGCTCTTTCGCAAAGGCTAACCTCAATTTCTTGTGTCTCTCATTCAAGAAAGGTTTCTTCTTGGCAATTCGGTTGCCAAATCCAAGGTCATGCACTTCTTTTCGTATGGTATTCATACTCACAAAAATGGACAAGCTACAAGCAAGTTCAGCAAGAGGTATTCTACAATTCTTGACAATCTCATATCTGAGAACTTGTCATTCAATCTCTTGCAGCTTTTTTGGACGTCCAGATCTTTTTGCTATTTGTATTGAACCTCGATCTCGATATCTCTTGAGGACTAGTGAAATGCTCTTTTTTTATTTTCCAACTACGTTTGCAATTTCACTCAAAGATGCTCCAGTTGTGTTCATTCCTACAATAAAACTTTGTTCTTCTACTGATAAGAAGTAACTTGTCATGGTACTAGTGAGGGAGAGTGAAAATGAACTTGCTAAATGACAGACACAACAATACTATGAGCTACTAATCCAACAACTACAGCATCACAAGAAATCAAATTTTGTAGCAAAACCTTCTAGGCATGAGTGACCTTCTCAACTCACAGATCATCACAACTACTCAACTTCATGACATTGCAACCAAAATTGAGCGACTTGGGTACTCATAGAGCTCCCTATTTTCAAAAATATCTGCATTGCTTCAAAAAGCTTCACGTACCACATGGTACTCAAATTGATGTAACACATGGAATTGCTAGTCTAGAAGCCACTGACGGCTCATAAATGCATTCTCAGATACTACAATTATATAATTGCAATTTATTCTGGCTGAATCAACTTCTTAATTTGGATGTTCAATTAAATCAACTGTGTAACACATGTGAGCTGACCCGTGGGGGTTACCTTACTTTGTGGAGGGGACTGTACAATACCCACCAATAAGTATTCATTCATTTTGCATATGTACGTTTCCACTCTACATTGCTGCCAGCTTTGACACCCTTTTAAATGATGAAAAATTGTCATTTCACCATGAAATTTTGGACACAAAATAATTTCTGCCTTGACAACATGTGTGCAAAATTTCAAGGTCGGAAGTTGAATTAAAAAAAAGATATTCAAGATCTACCAACATGGGTAGCACTAAGAAAAGTTTCATAGCTACGAACTTTGACACCCTCCCAAGGATTGAATTTTTTGTTTTTTCTCATGTAATTTTTGGCATGGGACTGCCTCTGTGTTTATTACATGTTTAAAGTCTAAAACATCCACACAAAGAGACATATTTAAAATCTAGCAACATGTGTAGTTGTGAGTATAGCTGTAAGAAACATTTCACTCCTGGCCAACTTTGACACACTCCCAAGGATTAAATCTTTTGTTTTTGCGCATGAAACTTTTGGCATGAAACCATTTCTACATTGAATACATGTGTGCCAAGTTTTAAGGCCAGAGTACCTACACAGCAAAAGATTTTTGAAATCTACCAACATGTGTAGTTGTGAGAAACAACCGAGGGTACCATTTCAACTTTGGCACCTTCCCTAGGTTTGAAAAATTGTTATTTTACTATGAAATTTTTAACACATGATCACCTCTATGAACATAACATGTGTGCCAAATTTCAAGGCCAGAAGATGAATAAAAAAACCCATATTCAAAATCTACCAACATGTGTAACTATGAGAAACAATCTTGTGTATCTATTATTGTATTCATCACATGGCTTTGAAATTTAACACACATGTTATGAGCATAGAGATGATCTTGTGATAAAACTTTCATGGTAAAATATCAATTTTCAGCCCTCAAGAGGGTGTCAAAATTGGCAGTAGTGAATGGCTTACAACTACACATGTTGGTAAATTTGGAATATCTTTTTCTATATTCATCTTCTGGCCTTGAAATTTGGCACACATGTTGTCAACATAGAAATGATCTTGTGCCAAAAGTTTCATGGTAAAATGACATTTTTTCAGCCCTCAGGAGGGTGTCACAGTTCATGAACGTATACTTATTGGTGGGTACTGTACATTGGAGATACCCGGTAATACCTGGTGACCGATTTGAAGAAGACGACATTGGAATGCTTGTGTGAGGAACACTGGTTTTAATTTTGCATCGACGTTTTAAAGCTCCACCACCATAGCCCTAATGCAGCAGTAAGGCCCCGGCTTCCCGCCAGCGGCACGCCTCGCCATCGCTCTCGCAGTCCTGGAACCTGGAGCCTGCGTTTCTTTCTTAAATCACTAACACCGACGGGAATTTGTAGCGCTTGCAGGAGCTCCAACCATGTCCACTCTCGAAATCGAAGCGCGTGAGTAAGAGTCACGTCCTCTTTTTCTCGGGATTGCCGTTGCCATGAGCATCGCATGGTTTTCTGGTATTTGGAGGGGATGGAGCTTCGGTGTGTTGATGCCTTTGTTGGGGTTTTCTCGGATGGCGTGGTGTTCTACGAGAGTGTTCAGGGAGGTGCATTCGATGTGACAGGGACGAATTTTCTGTTTTGGTTGGGTTTTAGTGAACTGCGCTTTGGCACGAGCATTTGATATTTTCCCCTTGGATTTCGGTTCTGGTTAGGTTAAGGAGGGAGCTGAAATGCTGTTTCCGTGATGCGTCGGTGTTACTGTCGAGTTGTTTAGAAGGTTCGGGAAGCCAGCTCTTTGTTAAGTTGCCCATCGATCAATGATATTTGGCAATGCAGGGGATCATATTTTGGGATAGTGCTTGTTATGAACGGACACGTTTGATGTAAACAGTGAAGTTAAATAACAATTCTTTTTGGAGAGAAAAGCTCAGAGATGCAATAGATATCCGAAGGGTTTATAGAGCAATTTTGGATGGAGGACGTGAGTACTCTACGAATAGACGCATTGAAATCACGTTCTTAGGCATTTTAAACCACTCTCTCTGTCCGGCTTGAAGTCGGAGGTTTTAGATGAAGGAGAGAAGTTTTTAGTGGAAGTAGCCTGGACCTTGTGATGACTAAAGACTTGTGTGGTTGCGTTGTACAGTGTCATCAAGATAGTGCTGCAGTTCTGTAAGGAGAACTCACTCCAGCAGACGTTTCAGACACTGCAAAACGAGTGTCAGGTGTCCCTCAACACGGTGGACAGTCTCGAGACTTTTTCGGCGGACATAAATAATGGCCGCTGGGATGCTGTGTTACCACAAGTCGCTCAGCTCAAGCTTCCTCGCAAGAAGTTGGAGGATTTGTACGAGCAGGTACTTGATGATGTTCCGCAGACCCATGTGTTACTATGCGCAATGGCGATGTATAGAAGCAGGCCTTATATACCTTCATGACTATATCTGCATCTTCCAGATATGACTTCGATTTCTTTGTAAATATGTGATGCCTAATTGATGGTGATTTTGTGGCAGATTGTGCTGGAAATGATAGAGCTTCGAGAGTTGGATACTGCCAGGGCTATTTTGCGGCAAACGCAAGCGATGGGGTTTATGAAACAGGAACAGCCTGAACGTTATCTCAAGCTCGAGCATCTGCTTGTCCGCACTTACTTCGACCCTCGTGAGGTACTAAACCACTGACTACTCTGGTTATTGATGCCAAATTGTTCGTGTTCGGACTTGAAGCTTATATTACTCTGGAGGTTTTGTTTCTTCCTACCAAGTTGTTCTGTGGATTTTGAGTTCTCAGAGACATATCTATGTTTCAGTTTCTTTGAACGAGTATATTCATCTGGAATGTAAACTGAAAGGACCTTTTATGTTGATTGTGTCAGGCTTATCAAGAATCGTCCAAAGAGATGAGACGAGCACAGATTGCTCAAGGTTCGAACTTAAGATCCACCTCTTGAAGTTCTCACTGGCATCTCTTCTAGAGATTATGTTTCTGAAAGGTCATTGCATTTTCCATTATGTGATTGTCTAAGCTTGAAACATGCTCGCCGTGCAGCTCTATCTGTTGAGGTTACTGTTGTACCTCCATCCAGGCTGATGGCTTTGATTGGTCAAGCGTTGAAGTGGCAACAACATCAAGGTACTCGGTGTTTCCAATTTTCATCGTTTTTGTACCAGGATAATTCACTTCAGTTTATTGTGTACTAATTCCTAGATGTTCTTAATTTTACACGAGTTCTTTGCAGGTCTGCTGCCGCCGGGCACACAGTTCGATCTTTTTAAAGGTGCCGCTGCTGTAAAGGCTGACGAGGAAGAAATTTATCCAACAGTCGTCGACCACACGATTAAGGTACAGTTTGGTGAGCTAGTCTGCAAATGGTCCTTAGTGGAGATGGGTTTGTATCGAGGTTATGTTTCGCACTTCTGCATTCCAAGCATTTTGTTTTCATAATTATTGAACCTACTGTATATTTTCAATTGGCGCAGTTTGGAAAACAGAGCCATCCAGAGTGTGCACGGTTTTCGCCCGACGGACAGTTTCTTGTTTCTGCTTCAGTCGATGGATTTATCGAGGTACTTATCACTTAACCATTGCATGACATTTGTTAGCGCTTTTTGTTTGTGGAAGAGTTTAATGTTCAAGTGAGCAAGGGACAGGTTCTGCCCCATCTAGTCTGTGTCTCTTTACTCAACAAGGATTTATATTTGTTCAGCATGTTTTGGTTATTGCGTTCATGATTGCTTAACGATCATTTTTCTTTAACCTGGATAGAGAGTTTCTTTTACAATTCTTTGGTTGTGGTTTTTGAATCAGATTCCTAGAGTGTATTTCACTTAAAGTTTTAGTGGCATTACCAGTCGCAGGATTTGATCTCCCTTCAATGGGAATTGACGTGTATTGGTGTCTTGTAGGTTTGGGATTATTTGACTGGGAAGCTCAAGAAGGATTTGCAATATCAAGCAGTTGTAAGCATGACTGAACTTCAGTGGCAGTTATGTTCTTTCAAAGTTTTTGAAATGGTTGTCATCTACTTTGCTCAAGTTTCAGTATAATGTACACCGGACAAATGTAAAGCGTTGCTCTATGTGTTGTAGGACGCGTTCATGATGCACGATGAAGCAGTTTTATGTATCGCCTTCAGCAAGGATTCTGAGATGCTTGCTTCTGGATCCCAAGATGGCAAAATTAAGGTTTCAAATCTTACATACTGTCTCCTACACGAAATTCGATGTTTTATTTTCCCTTGTACCTTGATGAACGTTGAATGCCATCATGTGTCTCGTATCAGTCAAGGGTTTGCTTCTTTGACACATGTGTTATTGCTTAGTAATATGGCCATCGAGCTTAAGTATAGCGGGCATCTTTGCTAATTGGACTGCTGAAAAATAAAGTGTTAGATTCTTGACACATGGATGGAACTTCTTTGCAGGTGTGGAGGATAAGAACTGGACAGTGTTTGCGACGGTTCGAGCGAGCACATGGCCAGGGAGTAACAAGCGTTTCCTTTTCAAGGGATAGTACTCAAGTTCTGAGTACATCTTTTGATGGCACAGCACGGTAATTATACCGTGCCAATAGAACTTGTCTGCTGCTGATTTTATGGTTGTCCCAGCTTGTCGGAGTCACAATTTCGTTTTCTTAAGTAGGCAGTTGTGGTCTTTGATCTATCAATCTATCACGATGAACTTATCTCGTGACAGCGCTCAGTCCTGGATGTTCACGTTTTATGTTCTCAAGAGCATTGATTCAGAGTTCCCTCTTGACAGATTACATGGATTGAAGTCTGGTAAGACGTTAAAGGAATTCCGAGGCCATACTTCATATGTCAATGACGCTATTTTCACAAGCGATGGAGGTCGAGTGATAACAGCCTCTAGCGATGGCTCTGTGAAAGTAAGTAGTTTAGCTTTATGTGTAAAATGATGGAACCGAAATCTATGGTTTGGTTTGTTACTAGGTAGATTTTATATAGATGATACCTCTTCTGCCAGAGAGTTTACAAGCTTGGAAGATGTTGATATCATATTATTTCTTACATGAATTCCTTTTCAAGTTGTCATTCCTGGTCCGAGGAGGCTTATTATTTAATGTTTGTTGGCAGGTTTGGGACGTGAAATCTACAGACTATCTACAAACTTTTAAACCTCCGCCTCCATTGCGAGTGAGTTCTTCTCTCGCCCACCCTCTGAACGTTTTGTTTCAAACGAGATGTACTGTCCAGGTTGGAGATATTTCAGTATTTGAGCTCTCTTGCCACTCACTGATATTGGATGTGCTGTGTTAGTTTTTCTAATTTCAAGTGTTGTTTGACTAGGGCGGTGACGCAACAGTTAATTCCGTACACCTTATGCCTAAGAATCCGGAGCATATTGTTGTGTGCAATCGAGCTTCTGCTATCTACGTTATGACATTACAGGGCCAGGTTCGTGCTCTCATATTTTACTGACCGTCAACCATTCAACGATTCATTCAGCTCTTCTATTCTGCAATATTTCCTTAAAGTCGATCCGCCCAAAGTAGTTGCTTCTTTTTATAGACATTCATTAACATAATTTACAGCATATTACACGTATGGTTAGTTGGAACGAATGGATGCTTACAAATGTTAACATGCAAGCAGGTTGTGAAAAGTCTGTCTTCTGGAAAACGAGAGGGGGGTGACTTCGTAAGCGCTACTGTTTCGCCGAAGGGAGACTGGATATACTGTGTCGGTGAAGACCGGTAAGTCTTTTTAAACCTAATAAGTCTGTTTGTATCAGGGAACTTATTGCTCATGAACAGCGGTTTCCATTTGAACATTCGCTTTTTCTTGGATTAAGTCACCTTGTGGGGTAGATGTTGTAGTTATTCTAAATTGCTGCACTGTCTTTTGATCAGGAACATTTATTGCTTCAGTCAACATTCAGGCAAGCTCGAACATCTAATGACGGTAAGTTTTCTTTTTGTCAAATTCGTTTTTCCCATCACTCCTTGATGAGTATGCCCTAGTAATTGTAGACGACCAACGGCAATTTTACTTGTAAATATCCGCGTATTCGCCTGCTTATCGCATGGAGTTTTCCTACAGAGTATATCGTGTTTTTCTGCGTCAGAGTACAAAATCATGTCAAGTCTAATAATTTGCATTTTGCCAGGCTCATGACAAGGACATCATTGGAGTGACGCATCATCCGCATCGCAACTTACTAGTGACTTACAGTAATGATAACACCATGAAGCTTTGGAAACCGTGATTGACAGCTGCTGCTTGTTTAGTGTTTTATTGCTGTTCAACCATCGCATCGCTCTTCTTTTTTTGATTTTATATGTATATTTTTTTGGATGAGAACGAGCCAATATATCAACTTCTGCTCATGAGCAATGTAGAACGTCCACAAATAGGCCCGCATGTTTGACACATGAGCAAGGTATGCTCCCCATGTTCAAGGAGCCGTAAAGGTCCTAAAAGTAGAAAGTTACTGGATTTTTGTCTCAGTTCAACTTCCTCGTACTTTGCTGGCTTGTAACGTCGGAGTCCTTTCAATCAATAGCTGTTGCAATCTTATCCTTGTTCACGGTTTTGAAGGTTGCAGTCAGCATTTGTGAATTGTAAGTCCATCAATGTCCGGGGAGAACCGGGGTTCAGTGTAATGGCGGCCGGTTGATTTGCTTGAGAGTCTCGTTGAATTGGGAATCATCGGATATCAACCGGGAACCATGTGAGAGTGCTGGATATTATGCTGGATGGAATGTGAGCATGCCGGATTTTGACCGGTTGGTATCATCCTAAGGCGGATATCATCCGGTAGAATTATGTATGGTCTGGATTTTTTAAGTCCTTAGTCTAGAGTCTAGACAGACTGGCATGTCCGTTGGAGGCTCGGCGTCGCATGTTGGAGGGCCGAGGCTCACTGGGCGTCGGAGTTCGCACTTTTGATCAACAAGTATAGAATCACAATCTCTCTAGCTATGTAATCATTCCCGCCTCTCCTTTCCTCGATAGGCCCAGTCCCAACTGATAGATTTATTGGCGGTGGTGCGAAACCTCAATTACTCACCTGATCAGGTTTATCTGGATTCTTGGTTTTGATCGCGTTTAGGGTGGGGCTCGGTTTTTCTATGGACAGCGACTGCAGTGTTCAGGAACGAGACTGTGTTGTCACGATCAGGAGGGAGTAGCCGCCGGTTCAGAGAGTTGGGTCGGATATGAGACGGAGGATCGGTGGCGTAAGGGAGGCTCTTTGAGTGCGGAGGATTTTGGCTCGATCGAAGTTGTATTTTATCTGTGAGGAGCGCGGTCGAGGTTTGAGATGGTGGGAGTGGTGCAATGCAATTGGGGTGAGGGAATGAAGATGGAGAAGGGATCGGGCGGTGGCAAGATGGAGGAGTCGAGCTTCTGCAACTTGTTGCTCGCGGTGGACTGCACTCCGTCGCTGGGGTCGACGACGACGCGGACGGACACCAGCGCCGCGCGCCTCTCGCGCGTTGGGTCACCCGATCACGACCTCACGTGGTCGCTGTCCGTGCGCGAGAATCTCAAGCAGGAGCAGGACAATCTGTCGAGGGACGGCAGCTGCAATCGCAGCAATTCGGACGCGTCTTCCGGTTTATCTAAGAGGACCAGTTTATCTAAGAATGAACATGTTTTTGGCCGGTTCAATTTGCAATTTTGAAGGAATTTACCGGTTCTAATTAAAAACCAAAGGAAAAAAACCGGTACAAGTTAATGGCAACAAACCATGGCCGGTTGAATCCAAACAACGACCGGTTGAAGTTTTGAAATGGAGGATTTTGGCTGCGTAAGCATAAATTCTCCCCGAACGCTGAAGTCCATCAAGCTCTTCACAGAATTTTCTTGTATGCATTATGCTCTCAATTTTCGTGGAATATCAACGTTCCATCTGTTCTGCATGAAACGTACTAAAAGCTTCACCTACATTATGAGGTTTGGTAAACCATTGAATTGGGGAATGTGGATGCGAGCTTGCGAAGCACTTTGTTGACCATGACAACTACATGACAACATGACAACTACCACAGCTTTCGGTAGGATCACAATAAAGGGCTGCTACGCTTGCCACGGGATTCCTCCCACGGCCTTTTTTAGGCCCCCAAGTGCACTTGGGGGGCCTAAAAAACGGGGGAATATGGTCACCAAAAGAACTTGGAATGCGGGCCCGAATGTAGTTGGTGCAATCATGCACCGCAAAACTGGAAAATTTATCCGAAATCCTGTAAACATTGTCCCAGCCATTGCAAAAGCCCCACGTGGAAGATCGTTATTGAAGGTCGCGCCCGGTGAAGTTTTCGAGGAGGCCGCCATAACACACAATTATCCCGTTGCTCTTTAAAAAATCGCCAAAATATTTGGAGGCCTACAGTACCCCAGGCCCGCGGTGGAGGGGCCATGCCACACGGACCGCCCAAACCGAGCTGTTCTAACAGTCCGGGCAGCTGAAGGTCTGAAATCACCCTTGGGCTACACCCGCCCGCCCACGAACCCACCTTAGGTTCCTGCCGTGTTGTCCTCGTCTCCATCCTCGCGCGCCACCCTCCACCCTCCTCGCGCACCTAGATTGCACACTTGCACCGCCGCAGCCAGGCGCCTACACGGGAGACCGCCGCACGCGCTGCACACAGGCGCCTTCCAACCAGCTCACACGGCTTGCGCCATTGGAAGGTCTCTAGTCTGATGAGGAACTTGACGTCAGATCCAGCCATGATTTGGATTACAAAGTTTTGGAAACTGAGCTTCTAAATTTTGCGTGCACAACTATGAGTGGCAATACTTGAATACTCCCCCGTCGTCACCGATTGGCATGCTTTGAAGCATGGCAGAGCTCTAGGGTTTCTTCATCGCCTCGTCGGTTGATCCGCCTGTCGATCGCCATGATCTCGCAGTTCTTTGTGCTCTTGCTGGTAGAGGGCAACACACTCAATAGGAACAAACACCTGCTCAAGCAACAATGATAGAATTTTTTTCTTAGACTGTCGACTATGAAAGTTAGAAACCAGGTCAGAGTAACTTGCACAGAAACATCAGAAGCTGAACAAAATGGCAAATAGGCTACACGTTTACATATACGGGAGTACCTACGGCGGGTATGTGAGCGGGGTGTCCCCAAGGGTGATTTCAGGCCTTCAGCTTCTCGGACTGCTACGCGGCCCGCGGGAGGGATCCTGTGGCAAGGGTAGCAGCCCATTATTGTGATCCCTTATGGTCGTGGATTATCGCATCATGACAAAGGGCGAATCCATTGAATATATTTTCACAAGACATTGCTTTACTGTCCTCCGATTTGTCTACATTCACTGGTCAACCATATCCAGAGTTATCAGCGAGTATGCACCTCAGTTTCATTGTTCATTTCGCAACTGGAGATGAGATCTCTCTACTATCTAGCTACGAGCATTGAGCGGCTCGGAGCCCGAGCTGGGAATATCAAGTGGCCCCTTGCTCCAAGTCCTCCCACGAACTTAAAGTCTTTCCGCTCAAAGCCCCGGCCATATGAAAGACACACCCCGCTGTTAGACCCACCTGCGCGTGCTCAACGGGGAGCTGGGTGCGCGGAGAGTAGGCAAAGTGATAATAGAGAATAAGCGGAGCCAAATCCTAGTCAACGTTTGTGTGCATGGACAACTGCAAAGCTAAGGTGCAAATACAGGACTGATTGCAATGCTTGGGCGGGGGCTGCTAGAGCAGAGGCTGGTAGGTCTGATAGTGGGGTACTTCCTCCGATCTTCCATACGTCTTGTGGGAAAGCCGGTCACACCTAGGGGTCCCCAACTGCTCCAAGAAGATACGGAGCAACGCGGTGAAGGCTAAGCCCAAGATCAGAGCAGCCAAGTCTAGCGAGAAGATTGAGGGCAAGGGGAATAAGCTTGTGGCAAGTCTGGCCACAGTAATGATAACTACTTTGTACTTCATCCAAAGAAGTGCGGAGGATCTTCAGTTGCTGGATCGGATGTGGTGAAGATGCTACAAGCGAAAATTGTGGAGCTAAAGAAGCAAATGAACACGATGGTCTGTTTGGGGCAAGTGGCAGACACCCGGACTTTGGTAGAGGTCCAAGTTCATCCTCAGCCTTGGGTGCTTACTTGTATGGCACCTCAGGGCAAGTTGTGGTGGCAATTGCCACCCGTGCTCCGACTACCGCACTGACGGTAATACCTGCTTTGGCTCTAGTCGATAGTGGCGGATGTCAACGCCATGTGTGATTACTGGTTGGGCAGTTTCGGCTACCGCTATCTTTTAGCATTGCGGATGTGGCTCGCTTCCATTCTGACCTCTATGCTACATGTTGCTATCAATCATGGGAGTACCGCACACTCCTAGACATAAAAGTTGTTGCGATAGCCAGTGTCTGCCGAAGTGTGAACAAGTCTGGATTGAACCAGTTCAGCAATTTTTGACAGGCTGATCCCTGTTCGACGTCTGCATGTGAATGCCGGCTCGTTCCAACAGAAATTCGTTGCCGTGCTGCTCACGTCCGGCGCCGTCGATCCCGTCACCAAAGACACCGGCCCCGTCTCCGTCGCAAACCACGGCAGCGTAATCTCACAGTAATACGGCGTCGCCGAGAAATGTACTCCGCCTCGCGATGCCTTCGACGACACCGGAATCCGCAATCTGAGCCCGCACACGCCACTCCTCTTCCACTCCTGCTGACTCGTGGAGCTCTGCCCTGGTTGTCGTCCCACGTGCTCGTGGACACCACCTTGAACTCCACGTTCTGCATGCAATACCGCAAAAAAAAAATCTCCTGCGTCGGCACCAGTGGCAACAGCACCTGCAGCTCTGCGTACATTAGCTGCAGCCGATTCCCTGCCACCTCCGTCAACAACACTGACTCACCATGCGTGAGAACATGCGATGAGACCCTCGAGACTTGCATCCATTCAATAGTGAGCACCACGCAACATCTTCCTGGGGATGGCGCAGTCACGCAGTTCGCACCCACCCTTCATTGAATTACAATGTACTATCTCAACGACAGCGGCACTTGCATTTGAACATCACAACTTCACCTCTGTGTCTATCCTCACAGTGCTATTGCAAGTGCCCGAGGACGAGCAGGATTCGTGGACAAGAAACAAGCGGTCTTCAAGAAACTGGCCGACTGCTGCTCCACCTTGTGCCGCTGCAGGAGCTCCGGCGGATCCCCGCTCAGCTCAAGACACCGGCACTCCCTGTTCCAGCCTGCAATCGTGTCTCTACGCTCCAGACCCCGTGCACGCTTCAAGGTCCGTGTTCTGCTGCTCTCGCAAGATCGATCGCTCACAAACTCTAACCCACAGCGATGGGGCTCTCACATCACACACACACGGTCGTACTCGCTGAGCACACAAGAACAATGTTGTGTCCCCACTAAGCTCTGATTCTTGCACCTAGCAATCTGTACTCCACAGCTTCGACCTCCGATGTTGCACACACCTCAAGTTGCGACCTAGTCTCTCGGGCAAGAAATGGATCTCAATGAATGAAAGTTCCAACTTTTCATGGCTGAGGTGAAAGTCGATGAAATCTCATCCGGAGTAGTTACTGTTAGGTCACTCTCTACCACCTCTTCTAACCTCATCTACATCTTTCATCCATCCTCTCCTAAGTGTGGTTGAAATTTTGCAACAACTGATTAGCACTACACTAAGGCTCCAAAAACACCTCAATCACATAAATTTGAGGTTCTAAGTGCCACTAAATCACTAGGAATTCACTCATAGATTAGTGATGATCTTTCTCAAGAAAGAAACAAGTGAAACCCACTTGTAAACATACAACAAAAGTCAAGTCATTGCCATTCTTAAATAATGATCACATAACAATGATGAAGCCAATGGAGTGCATGCACACACGCACTCCCTCATTTCATCACGTGTGAGACTCAACTTAAGAAAAATGAGTCTTCCTAAACTACACGTGGAGGTCATTTGGACTCCAAGTCCCCAATGAGGTGTCAAAGATACCACCAATGTCTTAAAAGTCAAAATACTTTAATACGAACTCTTATTACCAACTAGAGCTAGATTCTAGATCTTCCTTTGGCTGCTTAACCTCCTAGTTGGTTGATAACTCATAAACCAGCTTCCACAAACCCTCTAATGCACCGAACCTCATATGATGTTGAACTTGTATTTCGTGCTAAAACCCCTTTGTTGAACATGGCAAAAGAAAACTATACTATCATAGAACAGGAATGTTTGACCATGGTGATTAGATGTTTCACCATTATTTGCTTCTCAACCTAGTCGTATTTTTTGTTGATCATATGGCAATTAAAGACTTAGTGAATAAGGCCGAGTTAAGTGGTAGGATCGCTCCGTGGATATTGTTACTATAGGAGTTTGACTATACGGTGGAGTACAGGCTCGGAAGGATGCATAATTAGGCGGACCATCTTTTGAGGTTGTCAAAAGAATTGAGCTCCACATCCATATATGATGGCTTAGTCAATGAGATATTGTTCATTGTTACCAATAAACCTTGTGTAATATAGCCACATTACCCACTTTCACACTACAAAGTGGTTACCTGAGAAATTATTTCAACACAAACATCGAGAGGTTAGGATAAGCAGTTGTCATTTTTCCATAGGAGGTAATTGATTATTCTGCACTGGAGTAGATGGCTTACTTCAACATTGCGTAGTAGCAGCAGAGGTTCCCTTAATATTGATGGCATGCTATGCTAGTGCCTGTGGTGGCCGTTTTTCAAGCAAATTGATTGCTCAGAAGGCTTTAAGGCCGGGTATTTTTGGCCAACCATGTTCCAAGATGACCACAATTATGCCAGATGTTGCGATTCTTGCTAAAGATATACAAAGAGCAAATTGCACATGACCTTACTCCTTCATGTCTCCTTGCCATTTGGACCTTTTGAGAAATGGGGAATAGATTATATTTGCGGGGTCCATCCAAACTCTTCACATGGCATGAGACACATTGTAATTGTAACAGAGTAATCAAAAGACAAAAGTTACATAAGATAGACAAGGATTCAAAGATAGTGTAGGACATGAAACTACGTGTCGCACGATGGGTATACCGTACAACTTACATGGTGACAACAAAAGCCACCCCTTTCTCTATGATGTACAATAGGGTGACATTCAAATTGGCCGTTTAGTAGTTCCAGGGATAGTGTCCTACACTGCTGCCAACTTTGACACCCTCCCCAAAGCTGAGAAATTGTTATTTTACCATGAAAATTTGGGGACAACATCATCTTTATGTTGAAAACATGCATACCAAATTTCAAGTCCAGGAGACTTATACAAAAAAACTTATGCAAGATCTACCAACATGGGATAGCTGTGAGAAAAGTGTCACAGCTGCCAACTTTGACACCCTCCCAAGAATTGAGGAAATTTTTTTTGCCCATGAAATTTTTGGAGCAAAAACATTTTTATGTTGTTTGCATGTGTGGAAAATTTCAAGTCCAAAAGACCCATACAAAAAATAATATTCCAAATCTACCAACATGTGTAGTTTTGAGAAACAAAGGGGGAAACCATTTTACTACTTCCAACTTTGACGCCCTCCTTAGGATTGAGTTTATGTTGATACATAGTGAAATTTTTGGCACAAGATCATCTCTACGCTGGTAACATGTGGGATAAATTTCAAAGCCAAAAGACATACATAAAAAAAGTTATTCCATATCTATCAACATGTGTAACTATGATAAACAATTTGAAGGTCATATTGAAAATGTCAAAATATCTTTGACACCTCATGCTTTTTCATTGAACTCAATCATGTGAGTAAGCCACCAAACATAAATGCTTCTCAAAAAGATCAATAACATCTAAATGAAGAAGTGAAGAGGTGTTCCATGCAGAAGAATCCACTTGGCCATAAAGTGTGCATTAGACACATGACAAATTTTTCTTCTAAATATCTATTGAACACTATGTAAAGGGAATGGTGTGTGTGATTTGTGATAGACTGAATGTTGAGACAATCCTCAAAACAGAGAGTGTTGTATTGTGGGATGCATGAGTGTTGATTCACATTGGGCATACATGATGAGTGATTAAGAGCAAAACGATTTTTCATGAATGCATATGGGCTTGTGTTTTGGCGACCCTTCTCTCTCCTCTCTGCTCCAACGCCTTGGCTCCCTTCTCTCCCCCTTGCTCTGCTCCAGCCCTGTTCTCCTTCCTCTGCCAATTGTCACGTGTCAATCCTGCAACCCCCTTTGCTCTGCTCTAGCCCCTTGGCCCCCTTCTCTCCCCCTTGCTCTGCTCTAACCCCTACTCTACTGTTGTAGCTAGCATCACGCACTCTATAAGTTTATGATGGCAATTTCAGATGAAATTCGTGCTCGCATCATAGGTTTGAGTGAAGGACGATTTACAGGAGTTCAAATTGCAGCTACTATTGGAGTTCCTATTAGAACAGTTACAAGGTTAGTAAAAACATTTAGAGAAGATGGAACCTACAAGCGCAAACCTTGCGGTGGAAGTCACGCTAAAAAGCTTAGTGATAGAGATGTTCATAGTATTGTGCATTACTCAAAAATTCATCGTTGCTCTTCACTCTCAGAGATTACCAATGCATGTCCTACTCAAGTGTGTAGACGTACTATTCAAAGGGTCTTACATAAAAATGGCATTTTTAGTCGAATTGCAGTCAAAAAACCTTTTTTGACACCTCGTCACATGTCTCAATGATTAGCTTTTGCTCAGAAGTACCGTGGATGGAGTGCAAAAGAATGGGAGCGTGTTGTTTGGACAGATGAATCTACTTTTGAAATTGGAAAAAATTCTCGGCAAATTCATGTTTGGAGAAGTGCATACGAGCGTTATTCATCAAGTTGTCTAGCTCCTACTTTTAAAAGTGGAAGGACTTCTTTAATGATTTGGGGCGCATTTGCCGGAGGACAAAAGTCAGAACTTGTCTTTATGCCTAAAGGTCAACGTTCTGCTAAGGATTTTATAGAAGTGGTTTACGATGCCAAATTGGTTCATTTCATGGGTCAAATTCCACAAGGAGTGCTTATGGAAGATGGGGCACCCATCCATAGGAGCAAAATATGTGAAGAATGGAGACAAAGCCACCTTCTCGAAAAGCTCAACTGGCCTGCAAACTCTCCCGATCTCAATCCAATCGAGAACGTTTGGAGGATGTTAAAAGATGTTGTGCAACATGGCAAACAATGCCCTAGAAGCTTAGATGTGTTGAAGGTAGTTCTTGAAAGAGAGTGGAAGTTAGTCAATGGTACAAAGCTCCTTCAACTATGTCATTTTATGCCCTCTAGGTTACTAGCAGTGATTGACGCTAATGGAGGACATACACGTTGGTAGATATGGAATAACTTTTTTGTGTACATCTTTTGGCTTTGAAATTTATCTCACATGTTACCAGCGTAGAGATGATCTTGTGCCAAAAATTTCACTATGTATCAACAAAAACTCAATCCTAAGGAGGGCGTCAAAGTTGGAAGTAGTAAAATGGTTTTCCCCTTTGTTTCTCAAAACTACACATGTTGGTAGATTTGGAATATTATTTTTTGTATGGATCTTTTGGACTTGAAATTTTCCACACATGCAAACAACATAAAAATGTTTTTGCTCCAAAAATTTCATGGGCAAAAAAAACTTCCTCAATTCTTGGGAGGGTGTCAAAGTTGGCAGCTGTGACACTTTTCTCACAGCTATCCCATGTTGGTAGATCTTGCATAAGTTTTTTTGTATAAGTCTCCTGGATTTGAAATTTGGTATGCATGTTTTCAACATAAAGATGATGTTGTCCCCAAATTTTCATGGTAAAATAACAATTTCTCAGCTTTGGAGAGGGTGTCAAAGTTGGCAGCAGTGTAGGACACTATCCCTGGAACTACTAAACGGCCAATTTGAATGTCACCCTATTGTACAATGTTGAGGCCATCTTAACCCCTAAAGTTCGTTGACAATTTCTGTCCAAAACTAGTCCAAAACTGCCATAGTCAAACATGGCCGCAATAATCACATTTTTTAGAAGAATTTTCAACTTTTAACCGTAAGATCTAAAACTAGACTTGTGTATAATAATCCTGTAAAATTTTAGTTGCAATACACCGCACGGATGTGAAGATTATAGTGTTTGAAGTACACAAAGTAGTTTTTTTTCCCTCTTGCCCGACAAAGTCAGCTCACTTTGACTAAGCATATCTTCTAGTATTTATAGTACATTGTGTTGGAAACCATTACCAATGTAAAGAATATGATGTTAGCTAAGTGTGTGCAAAATTTGAGGTCATTTCGAGGGGTACATCATGCTCAAATAAATACTTTAGTGAAAGGGGGTATAAATCAATGCAAATGACTATAAATGAAGTGAGAAATTATTTGCTAAATATGAATTTACAAATTTAGAAATCCGTACGGTTGAAATGTGGAATTTAATTTTTTACTTATTTTAGGGATTTTTTTTTTCTAAAACGGGTTAAATCTCTAATATTATAGGTGAGGGCAGGGCTTCAAAATGGGGACCCTTCAAGAAATGAAGGGCCACGTCATTCACCCACTCCCCTGTGCGGGACCCGCACAGCTCCTCGGGGGTGGCCCGCCACTGCAAGGCAGCGTTTTTTTTTTCTTCTTCTTCCCACACGTGCCATCTCTTTGAGTACCCACAACCCCTGCCATGCACCACTTTTTGCTATTTTAAAAAAAATTCTATTTATCCCTTTTCTAGGAATTTGTGGGGTCTTCCCTTCCACTATTCCTCCCCTTGATTTGGGCTGCCCCACCCTTTCTCCACCCTTTGTACCCCTAATTACTGCCCCTCTTTCACACTTGCATTTCATTGGTTCCCAGGGGTGCCCACGCTGCCGATCCTCCCCATTTTTGACAATAGGTGGTACTAACTTTCAAACCGTAAATCCAAAAAAAAATTAAAAATACCTCCACGAAGCTCTTATCAGGGCCGATCTATAATAAAAGTTTTTTAAAAAAAGGATTTTTTTTCGAATTTTAGGAACCTGCCCAAAATGTGAAATCCCCTCGAAGGAGACTCTGGTTCTTTAGGGGTTAAGAATAGAATTTGAGGTCTAATCTCTTTGAGTAGTAAGCGGTTAACCATGGCTCTCTCATTCATCGACGACTTGGAGCAACTAAAAGGCCTCAGTAAGATGCACAGAACTAGTGCTCAACATGTGGAGGCTTTTGAGAGGTGTCGGGAAATCACCTTTAACCAAAAGTAAAGAAGCAGACATTGCGTTCAAGGATGTTAGAAATGTTACAAGATGCTAGGAAACTTGATTTTCCTGCCAAGTTTGACGTAGTTTGGATGAGCCCTTACCTAGTTGTGGAGGCTTTTCTAAAAAATTTAGTTCAGTTGCAGACCCTGAACTATGAACTAATTCCCTCAAGAACTTTGAGAAATTATTGCAAGGAATATAGGACATGAGATGAAGTGCAACAATTTTCATTTACCTTGCAACAACCTTGGTAAACCAAAAATTGAAGTTTGGCTCAATTGGTTAGTGCACATTGTCCACTAGCTCTAGCTTCAAATCAATTATGTTATGTATTTAATAAACATCTTACTTCCATGACCAGCGAAGAGATGTACAGTACTTCAATTTTTGAGTAGTCTGAATATGCACAGTGGTAGTAAGTAAGGTAAACCCCCCCATAACCGTCAAGTTAAGCAGTTTGCATATATAGAGAACCTAGATAATAATTAAATTATTTTTCAGTGATAGCCAATAGAATTACAATTTCAACCCAAGTGATTTCATATTTTTTCGATGTGTTATGAATTAGTTATGAATTTTCAAAGGTACATGTGAAGAAAGTTGGGTGAGCGTCAGTAGGTGGGGGCCATGACCCTTCCATAAATGGCCTAAAACCGCATGCATAACAACCAAAAACCGGCAATGAGTCAACCTTAAACTAATTCTAGAAATATTCCATTTTCTCCACTCTTGCATGTACAATAAGTCTAGAAGATCCCATTCCCCTAAAACCACCAACTGTGCATCCAATTCATGCCACCCTTTCCTTTACTCCCGCCATTAAAAATAGAGAGTTGGTTACATGTGCATGTAGTGGCGGTTTTTAGTGAAAAAGTAGCTGTCGGCCATGGGATATTGGCGGTTTTAGGGTGGCTAACCTTAGCTTGGGGTTCGCTTCGCGTGCGAGTAGTCCAAGATGGACGCTATATGTGAGTGCCATAAAAGCGCCATAGTAGTTGTTATGACTGTTAATAGAAAGAAGAAGCAGTTCGTTAAAGTTAGTGGAGTTAGTGGTTAACCCCTAAAGTCGAAAGCCCTCAAAACTGCCAAAAACCCTCAAAACTGCCCTCTTTCAATGGAAGGTGAAAATTTTTAACTTTTGACAAATTTTTGAGTATGTAACCGTAAGATCTAGTACCTAACTTGTACATGTATATGCATACCGAATCTTAGATTCAAATTCCTCTCCATTTGTGAGATCGTAATGTTCAAAGTTGAAAAAATATATTTTTTCCTTGTTGTAGAATGGAAAACTAATGTTTTGGGGGCCAAAAAAACCAATTTTGAAAGGAAATTTGACATGAGGCTCTTCTAATTCTTGTTTCTATGTGAGTAAGGAATATGTCCATATAATTTTTACCCTCATAGGACCTATAAAACCTAAAGAAATGCTTAATTTTTCACATGGAGGTATGCTGAAATACAAATACAAATGCCCATTTTCAACAATTAAAAAGGCATGTAAAAAGTTATTGGATTGAAAATCCAAACGGTGAGATCATGCTTTACTACCTCTTTTACATGTACGAAAAACAAAATTCGAAAAAAAGTAAAATCTCAATTTTTGGTTAATTTTTGAAGTTACTGCGATCTAATTGATTTTGGGCAGATTTTGAGAATAAATGAGCATATACCGCAGTTTCGGGCAGATTTCAGCATGCCCTAACAGTGTTTTCAAACTTTGACCGTGAATATCTCCTAAAGTATGAGGAATTTTGAAGCATGAATGGTGTCATTTTAAAGGTATGGGAAAACTCTACAATCTTCCAAAATTTTAACTTCATACGATCTAAATGTAGTAACTGCGAGCCTGACCAGAGTCAGATCGACCACATTTTGGTCGATTTCGACTTTAGGGGTTAAAACAACCTTGGTGTGGCAAATGCACGACTAGTTGTTAGAAATGATGATCTTAGTCAAATTTAGGTGTTACAAACTAGATTGGGATTAAAGTGACAAGAATTTATTTTTGTACAAAAAATAGCAAGAATAAGTGAGAATTTTGTAAATTAGAAATGGTGAAAATTAGGATTTCGAGGTGCACTATGTTTACAAATTAGAGAAATTAGAGATTGTGTGAAAAGGAAAAAATGCCAGAAGAAAAGATAGACAGAATTAACAAAAGAAAGAAAGAAGGAAAGAAAGACGGAAAGAAGGAAAGAAAGAAAGAACAAAACAAAGGAAAGAAAGAACAAAACAAAGGAAAGAAAGAACAAAACAAAGGAAAAAAAGAACAAAACAAAGGAAAGAATGAAAGAAAGTAGGAAAGAAGGAAAGAAAGAATGAAAGACAGTAGGAAAGAAGGAAAGAAAGAAAACAAGTAAGCACAAAAGAAGGAAAGAAGGAAATTAAAGAACGAAAGAAGGATAGAATAAAAGAAAGGAGCAAAGAAAGAAAGATAGAAGGACAAAAAGAGGGAAAGAAAGAAAGAATGAATGAAAGAAGGGAAGAAAGAACAAAAGAAGGAAAGAAAGTAAAAAAGAAGGAAAGGAAAAAAGGAAAAAGGAAAGAAAGAATGAAAGAAGGAAAGGAAAAAAGAAAAAAAGAATGAAAGAAGGAAAGAAAAAAAATGTCTGGAGGCAGCTCACGGCAGCTCACGGCAGTGTCATGGACTGTCGTGATTGGAAGCAGCTCACAACAGTTCAGTCGGGACTCAAGAGTCAGCAAGTTATTGGCATTAAGGGACGATGAATCGGCACCTGCTATGAGAGTTACTTGGGGCAGCAGTCACCATGTGTGGCCACCGTTTAAGATGGAGCCTCAAAGTCGTATCCATGCATTGACTCAAGTGGAATCTAGACAAGTAGATTTGAACAGGGGCCGAAAATTGGAAACGGTCACGGCTGCGCTTAAGGTGCGGGCAAGGGGCCTCAAATCCAATTGCGATTTGCACCCAAAATTCTCAAAAGTATTGAGCGGCGACGATTAGTTTCACGGCATCCACTGTTTTAGATCCATGTAAACACGTGGCGGGTACCCCTGTTAGTCTCTACATATCTTTTCTTGTTTAGATGTTGTCATTCCTTGGTAGTATCATCTCAGGGGCAATCGGTTAATTAACAAATCGTCGCGATGCCAGTTCCAGCGTTTGTTAGAGTTGACACAATCAGATGAGGTCATGGTTAAAAATACACAGTTGGGGTCTCTAATAACAGGCCCATGGGGAGATCATCAAGCACAATTGAGAACAATTCATAGCATGTATCATGGCCGGAGCTGTGAGCTAAGTTCCTCCACCATTTTAATTG
Source organism: Bryoerythrophyllum caledonicum (assembly GCA_963971425.1). Taxonomy (NCBI): domain Eukaryota; kingdom Viridiplantae; phylum Streptophyta; class Bryopsida; order Pottiales; family Pottiaceae; genus Bryoerythrophyllum; species Bryoerythrophyllum caledonicum. The sequence continues at coordinate 32,587,430 of OZ020514.1, read as the reverse complement.
CGTTTGGTAGTCTGGTGGGTTAACTTCACTAACATTTAAGAAAAATGATATTTCATTAATTAAATTACATGCCCACTACACTTCACTCATTCTAAAGTAGTTCCACCTACCACAAATAATTTAACTAGACACCAAGCAATAGAACTTTAACTCATATTCATTGTCAGCATGTGATTCTAGTAATTCAGCCCTTCTTCATAGCCAAAACATCACCTTAAAACATTATAACTTTCAATTGAATATCCATAATGCATTACAATATCTCAAGAGCTTTCTGTAGGCATAACAATCACTCAAAACGGATAATAAATGCAAAAGTTATGAAGGTTTGAAGTTTAATGTTTATTCATCTTTGCGGAAGTTCATCCATAATCCTAAGCTCATCTATAAACCCTAAGTATATCCCTCATACGACCCATTCTTCCATTCATCCATGAATTTCTATCCAATTGATTTCTTCATCCAATATTAATTTTCATCCATCTTGCAACATCCATCCATCCAAGATTCATTCATCTAATTTTCATCCATTCATCCGCCCATACGTTCATCCAACTTCAACCGCATTTACAATTTATTTCCAAGGAAAAAATGCATTGTGGGCCCAAACTTTGAAAGTTCATAACTAATTTAATTCAACTTGGATTTAAACGTGCCTTATACCCTTGGAAAGATAATTTAGAGTTCTACAAGTTAAAGTATTAAACTAGGATAATAGACTCACCTTGCTCCATCAGTTGATGCTCCAAGGTTCCCATTCTCAAAACTTTGAAAGGAAGTAACCTCTAATCTTCAAAAACTCATAACTAATTCAATAACTATCCAAACAAAGATTGCAAACACATTCCAAAGAGCTACTAAAAACATCTATGTAGGTAATAATCACATCTAAAGTCGGTTCATACCTAAGACGTCAGATCAGATCTAGCCGCCGCCACCCAAATCCACACCTAGGAATCCTCTTCACCTTTGAAAATTCATAACTTCTTGTTCACACCATCAAATTACAAACGGAACACTGCTATGGAAAGATAGAAGAGAGATCTATATCAAAAAAGTATTGAATCTTATTTTCAACATTAAATACACGGCTTGCTAGCCGACAACAGCCGAGGAGGTCTCACACCTCAACACTAATACACAAAAGAATCTTCTCACACATATTTTTAGAAGCTAAGGGAGGGGGGAAACACCCACATACACCTATACACATATGGGAAAGAGAATCTCAAGAGGAAAAAGAGAGAGAGAATGAGAGGGGGGGAGGGGCGGCCAAACCAAGCCACCCCATTGAAACTCTAGCCGCCAAGCCTCCAAAGTCAAAGGAAGAACCCAAAATGCCCCCCTTTGATTTTTTATCCAGAAGGTCAACTTTTCTACCACACAAAGGGTTGGTCACTCTCTTAGCATGCCTCTTTTCAACATTTCACTTAATTTGAACTCCAAAAGATTATCTATCCATAGCCTCCTTGACTCACCCAAGGTAGTTCTTCATCTTTTTTTAAACTCCTCTTCAATGTAGATTCTTAAAATTAAGATCTTCACCTCGGCCACGTAATCGCCTCCACCTTCTAATCATCTTCACTCAAAGTTCAATCTCCAAGCCAATCCATTCATTTCTTCCATGCACAATCTCTGGGCCTTGCGTCTCGAAAGAGTGAATGACCTCCCCATTTTTTTCTTGTTCTCATCTCTTATTATAAAAGAATCTTGGATGAAATGAGCGCGCCGAATGGATGAACGCGTAGATGATAAATGAGATCCGTGGATGAAAATATAACTTTTAAATGAAAAGATAAAAGTTAGGGTTTTGGATAAAATGAAAAGCTAAAAGCTAAAAGTTAGGGCTTTGGATAAAAGGACGGGGCGGGGATGGGGATGGAGACGGGGATGGGGATGGAGACCGGGACGGGGACGGGGACGGGGGACGGGGGACAAGGGGACAAGGACGGGGGGGATGGGGACGGGGGACGGGAGGGAAAGGGCTAGGGGACGGGCGACAAGGGGACAAGGACATGGGGGCGGGGACGGGGGACGGGAGGGAAAGGACTAGGGGACGGAGAGGTGGGGACTCAACACAAAAAAATGTTGTGTCCGGAGGACACGGGTAACACTCTAGTATCTCTTATTATAAAAGAATTTAGGATGAAGAACACGTCGGATGTAAAACACGTCGGATGGATGAATGCGCCGATATTGGATGAAAAAGTGATACTTGCGTCGAAAAACAACTTGAGAAAAGTAGCTTTTGCGATGACCATGCTGGGGTTCGAACCCAAAATCTCATGCTCCGTAGGCAAGCGCCATACTCACGAGACAGACGCAGAGAGTAACTCTAATCGCTCCACCGGTGGCTCCCATCCTGAAGCTCGGGTACTCACCCTGCAGCGGATCAGGTGTTGATTCACTGAATTTGAGAGTGACCTTAGTGAAGAAGTTGGGGGTCCAGTGAAGATGGAGTGAATGAAGAGTCTGAAGTCGTTTTATCATGCCAAGATGGCAAGAGGTTTGATTTGGGTCAACAAAACATATGAGTGGTTCAAGCCCCTCAAGTAAAAAGAATCAACTCTTAAGAAGCTCGGCCCCCTGCTTCGAATAATGCAGCGTGGAGAATAGATCATCACGAAAAGTAGTGCCTGACTTTGTTTGGGACCTGGGTGCACATATTTCTATTGAATCTACGAGTCAAGGACAGACACAGTAGGCTATGAGCATAGTCTACTCGGCGCGTACCACTTTCATATTTTATATGCATTTCGACACTATTCATAGGATACTAGCCTGTCAATGAGTCGATGTTTTGACTTTTTTAGTGCTGGAAAAAGTTGTTGCAAACGGAGGCATACATCATGTAAGGTTGGATAACCTATCACCACCACCAACCTGAGAATCAACAATCTAATGTGGACCAAAACCACCAGCCGCCCACCTCATTTCCGAAATTTTAGGAAGTCAGTTATGATTGGGTGTCAGTTTATAATTGGTTCAAAGCTCTCGGTTTTTACTCTCTTGTAGAAGTGGTCATTAGCACAATTTACTGTGGAAGTAAAGAGTTTTGTATGTCGAGAATGGGTCACTGCTTACTATCCACTTAAAAAATTTGTAGCAATTTCAATATGAAGAAATAAACAGTCAAGACAATTGCAATATTCATGAAATCCTATTTTGAATTCTCAAAAAAATTCTTACCACGTATACGAACACTATAAATAGGTCAACAAACTTAAGTTGGTGGTTATAGGTCATCCAATCTTAACATACGAGAAACATCCCAAATCCAACAATAGAACAACATGATCATTGCGACTCTCCATAATTGCATTATACAAGACATACTAATAATAGATCATCATAGAGAATATAATTCCATCCATAGTCAAAGAAGAGTGAGTTCAATAAAAAATAATAATACTAAAATTCTATTTTCATGACATTGTTTATCAGAATAAATAATTGCAAGCAATTTGCTATTTATAGTAGTCTAGGATCTATTCTAACGTCTCTATAACAAAACAGAGAAGAACTCCTTTAGCAGTACCCCCTTCACTAGAAAGAATGGTTGAACTACCTCCTCGTGTCTGCAGAAGCAAGGCCTCCTGCACTTTCACTTTTGCATACCCAATTATAGTTTCCTTCCTCCGAGAATAGGGTTTATAGTAACCATCCACTTTCGAATAATTCACGGTTTTCAGCAGAGGTGAATGACGTGATTGATGGCACTGACCACTATCAGCCCCATAACCATCACCTCCACTCAAGAATAGTGAATTTTGACGAAACTGAGAAGATGCAGATCTCAAAGATCTAGGCTTTAAACCAAGAGATTTAGTATGCAATCCCGTTGAACGTATGGGATGACTACTAACTCCAACAATACCTTCAGATCTTGAACTAGGAAGCCGCCTCCGCTTAGCAGGGGTAGGAGAAGGCTAGACAAGAATAGTTGAAGGAGAAATTATCAAATTGGAAGATTCCTTCACCTCGTTTACACCAATTGCACCAACAACATAGAGTTGCCATTTAGGAGTGCAATCGCCTATAGGCTCTATAGAAGCACACATCTTCTTGAGTGGAAAAGGAGATGCCACACAAGGAATTCCGGCCCTCCGCTCAGGAGGGCTACCAACAACACCATCATCGACCTTCTGTGTAGAAAAGTCTATGATAGCAGAGGCAGCATCAGTTGCAGTGCACATAAGAAACGACTTTGAATGGTGGGATTGGGAGAAACCTTTAGGAAAAGACCCAGAGTACCCACAAAACGAGCCACAATTGGAGAGCGGTTTACTACAACCACTACAAGAGGAGGGATGGTAGCCTTCACAACCCGCAAAAGACACACGTGACAGAAGAAGCAATGAGTAGGACATAACAACATTCACAGCAATCCAACGCATGCTCGACCCGAAGATAAATATGTAACCAGGCCCGAAGAAATACAGTTTAGCTTGTTTCCACAATCAAAACAGTAAGCTCAACCAAAGGATAAACAATAATACTGAACACAATGATAAATCCTAGAACAGACCGAAAGATAAACACAAGCACATAGGAAATGAAAAGCACGAGACAATGCCAATAAATCACAAAAAACTGGTTGTACTGTAGTTGTAAAATATTTTTATATTCATATTATAAAAGGGTGTTTACAATGTCAATACTAAATGCCTACTATATTACAAAATAGAAGCCCTTGAAACTATGAAGCTGATGAAGTAGAACAATGTGGAATTTCATACACAAAACCAACGTTCTTGTATGAGAGCACCATCCCATCTACAATATATTTCATATTAGGACTATTAGGCGCCAACGATGGGACCTCTATGCGATTGTTATTAACATAATCATGTAATTGCCTAACATGGCATTAAAAAACCAAACGTCGCAGCCAAGGTCTAAGTTCCTGAGTAAGGAACTGGTCATCACAAGCCGCATGTCTCCATGGACGAAGAAAAATGACATTTCCGATATGATTACAGACGCTCTTCTCCGGGCTGTCGTCGATGAGAAGGGTGTTGTCCGAATCTAGGACCATCGACTCAAGTCGGCGCCTAAATAAAGTTGATGACATGGTTTTCAAAAAGATCATCTTGTTCGAATTATTCTGATCCATCAAGAACTTATCGGGCGAGGTTTCAATTCTCCTACAACTTTCCTGACCAAGAACCAAAGCTGAAGAAGGCATGTCCAAAGAAAGATACTTTGAGATTTCAACTACAATGGACTTCTTCATTGAGCTCAGTACGACAATAGAGTTCATAATGTTTCGGATGTTTGCTAGAAACGTCCAATAATATCCAGAACAATATTAAGCTACCTGTGTAGCTGCCGGTTGAGGACAACGAACAAACTCCTCTGCAGACAGTAGTGGGACAAGACAAACACACACTAAAATAAATGAAAATTACGTGATGAAATGCACATTGAGCAATATGCAAATAAATTGTCACAGATTGCATGATTTCTCCCTCACATAGAGACTTCTGTAAATCATTCCCAATCCGAGGCTTCAATGCAAGAGGTCGATGAACTATATCATCCATTCTCATATAAGAAAACAATTGAAGAAAATTGAATTGTTAAACAATTCGATAAATTATAAGCAATGTGCTTTTACAAATATGTACACTCCGCCTAATGTACATTAGAAACCATATGGATCCGATGCCTGCAATCCAACACACCCATATAAGACCTATTGGAGACTATGAGTAGGCATTAAAAAAAAACACGGCTACAGCTTGTAAAATAGCCTGAAAAAAAATGAAAAAAAAGAGCTAGCCAACCTTATCAGAATCAAACGCTTCATATCCCGGTCCATCAGGTGATGGCTCGTAATCCACTCAATCTTCCTCCATCGTACAGACATCTCAGCCACCACAAGAACGTCAACAACGCGGGCGTCTACGTCGCACTCCTTAGCCTGTTGAAGGGGAGCAGGGAGTGGACGGGGATTCTGAAGTAGGCAGACACCCGTGGTATCCTCGGGTCGAGGATACTCCATAGGAGGGCTTTTGCTTGGAGAGGACACCTCAGTAACATCCGCGTACACAGGTGCTTCGCTCGGAATTGATTGCTGGTGATCAGCAGAGGAAGGTTCAAGAACAGGATGAGACGACAAACTCTGAGATAATATAGCCAAAGGCTGTAAGGGAGTAAAGAGCCCAGAACCTGAGCTATCTTTGACGCGAGGATAACTTGTGTTCACAGGCACATTAGAGGGAGGAGGACTAGATGATGTTGCCCCCGTATTCACAAGGCTCTTCAGATACATCTGGGCCATGTCTGCCTTCATTTGAAGCTAAAGCTCAGCCCTGATAGTCGCCTCAATCCGCCCCTTCTCGAAAGCAAATTCCATGCTCTGCTTTTCAAGAGCAGCCTACATCTCTGCCTGCCTGCGCCTGGACTCTTCCAAGCGTTCCAACATATTCTGCTTGTCCTTCTCCTCCATTAGGGGCTTGTACGTCAGATCCTGATAAAAATCACCAAGTTCGTACTTCACAACCTCTCCAGGAGGCGGGGCTTCACCAGTAGCATTGATAAAGAAGTCGGAAGCCTCAATCAAAATCTCCGGCAAATGACCTTCATCTCCGGAAGTAACAACATTCGATTGGCCAGTCACAGGAGGTCTTGAGCCTTCGTCGTCACTGGAATCAGAAAGGAGGATGATTGAATCATCCCGCTTCGTGTCCCCATGAGCTTGTGGTGCCTCCTGAGATGGAGGCTCCAAAACAGCAGAGGGGTCCCCTTGTAGATTAGGAATATCTGAGGAAGGAACCTCACGAGGGAGCACCTCGACGTTGTCTCGAGAGGATGATGATACCGATGATTCGCCTTCATCATCAACATATCGAGAAGATTGCCCAACCATATTGGGTCCAAGGGACAAGAGGTTTACACCCATATTACTCCCATATGTATCCAATTCCTGGGTATCTTCGTCGAAATCTATTGGGGGATTCGGCAGAGGAAGAGATGGGCACGAGAGTGGAGGGTCGGCATCTGCCGCAGGCACTTCGTGGATGTGCGCTTGATCTAGACGGATTCTAGTGCCAGAGAGATCGCTTTGTTCGCAGCTTGACGGACGAACACCAGAGGCTGCCTTGGCTCTAGGTCGATGAATGGGAGCGTCGGTTCCAGAGGTTGAGGCTGTTGCAGTTGCAGTCGCCGAAGTCCTTTGGGCAGAGCTTGTGCGAGCGGCAGCGGTCCTTAAGGGCTTGCAATCCGAGGTGTTCAGGGGTGGTTCTGATTTTGGAGCATCAAAATCCGGTGGCAGGGGGCCAGCATACACACAATCCTTATGGAGGAAGTCGTTTATGTCATACTTTCTGATTTTTTTTTGTATTGTGTTTGTATAACATGCGATAGTCTTTGTCCACCAGACCGTAAAATGGCGTTCCAAACATCTACGAAAGACAAGACAAAACAAATGAGTTAAACACGACAATAACACCAATCAGAAATTCAGTGGCTAGTATGAGAGTTATCCTCGACACAAGGATAAACAGACACTAATGGAATCATAAAGAGGCAAGATACTGAACAACCTAATACAGAATATTGTGAATGGGTGATTCATTGGGTTTATCCTCGACCCGAGGATAAACTTAGGAATGAAGGGGGTCAATTACCTTACTGGCCAGCACCAGCTTGGAGCCACAATAAACTCCGAAAACTCTGCTTGCGGGCTTGCTGAAGGCTGATAAGAGCTCAAGGTAGAACTCCATCTGCAACTCGTAGCTGTGAACTGCAAAGCATGCCTTCAAATACTTATTTTTTTCAGTATAATATGGAGAATCCATCGTAGAGTAATTCAGATTAACCATCTTTAGTAGCAAAGGAGACTCGGGATGGTCGTCCCTTATGAGGAATAGAAGGTAAACCTCAGAACACTTCGACCTCAATGTCCCCAAATTGAGCCGCTCGTATGCGGATGGCATGTACCTTGACCGAAGGCACACATATTTGGACATCCTCCTCTCCGCATACTTTTCAGCTTGCACCGCTCGCTGCTCATAAGAGGTCAACCTTATGCACACCCAAAATGCACACCCAAATAGTGGGAGAGTTTAGGGTGGGTTTGCTTCTCTACGTCTTCAAGGTCTTTAGAAACGCAAAGAAGTAGAGCTCCTTAGATGAGTCGTCCTTTGAAGACGACCCGGGGACCTGTCAAAGATCAAGGAGACTAAGGGACCACTCTCTGTTTTCCGCAGGCGGAACAAAATATTTGGAGAACTCCATTTTCTCTCCATCAAAATTGCGAAGCTTCGATGGTCAAACAATCGGGTTGATGTGGCTCTTCACGTTCAAAAACTTCCAAAAGAATGGAAACACGTTCGGAAACTTCTCCACCAATTGAGATGTTTGCTTAAGTTTCCCAGCATTTGTTAGCCTCATTGAGAAGAACTCCTTGTCGCGCCAGACAAGGAGCATATTGTACGTCGCAGAAGACACGCAGTGTTCTTGCTTCCATGCCTTCTACACCTCGTCGTTTGTGGACCCGTCTGGCATCAAAAACTTCAAGGAAGGATCGATTGCAATCAATTCCTAAAAGACAATGTGCTTCCTCTTCCGGCAATCTGCCCACTCCTCGTAGTGATAGCAGGACCCGTGAACCACGCTTGTCCACCGCAGCGTGACTTTTGGGTACTCATGTAGGCCTTCACTGTCTACTAGGTAGGTGAACAGGTCCCGTAAGCCCTTATCGAAAAGGTGGCCCAACCTCTTGAAAAATTCACAATGGATGGGAGAGGCTCTGAAACCTCTGGCCTCGTTGTAGAGGTTCATTGTGTCCGCGTTGATGATCTCGCCTTTTGTGTGCTTATCAAGAAAATCTTCCGACAGCTTGAAAACGTCATCAGGCAATGAGATCACCTTAATCTCGTTTGTAATGTCTGACGACTTCTTCACATGCTTCCCTTCCTTCGTGGGGTCAATGTTTTGGAAGCGGTTCACAATCAGTTTGGAGAACAACTGCAATACAGGAAACCCACATATATCAAATGTTGAAACAATAACAATAACAATCAAAACGAAGAAGACATAGAATAGGATGTTGGAGGGTTGTAATGGAAGTTGTTTTGTATCAAGAAGTTTCCTCGACTCGAGGATACTTCTAGAACAAATGCTTACGATGTATTTCTCCTGGTAAAAAACTGCGGCATTGCCGCGAGTTGTGCCCTCTCCTTTCTGGTAACTTGGTCGTCCCGAGTTGAACCAAATTCTTCGGCAACTTAAGATCTGGTTCCCCCATGTTGGCTGAGCATGGTTGTTGTAGTACGTGTTGGCAAGTATTCACATCTTAACACAAAGATACCCTTAAGGTAATCGTCCCACAGAGAATCAATGAGAACTACAACGACTAACAACAAGCCCAGATATATACAATGTTAACCATACCACAATAGATACATCAAAAGAAAGAAAGGACAGGTTTAGATTACAACGCATGAGCGTTATCTATATCCACCACCCCACTCTCCATTCAAGTGCTTTTACCCGGGTAGGAGCCTACTTCGCTTGGAAGGTAAGGACCTTCGAGTAGGGTCTTACCTCTCTCGGAAGGTAGGGACCTTCAGGTAGGGACCTACTTCTACTTAGTCCCGTTTTAGAAGGAGGGGGTTATCTTTACATCTATGCACACTATAGACATCCGGAGTACATGAGTACCCGGAGAAAGATTATATCACCACAGACAATGGTCCGTGGACTCACAGAGATATTAGTGTTGACACAAGTAACGACTATCTTTCCTCCCATTCTCTCCTTCTACCTCTACTTATTCACTTGGATGTTTATGGTGTCACTGAGATCCCCTCGAAGGGGAGTTAGGCCCGTGTTGCCGAAACTAAGAGAGACGTAATGTAAGTGAGGAGGGGGCCTACCCGCCCACTATTCGAAACTCTCTAAGTCTCCCTCCACATCCGATGCGGCTGGAGGTAGGATGCTTCCGGGAACGACACTAGCCTTCACAACCAACGCCAATCTGACGCCGAAAGGTCACTCAAGACTCGCTATGACCCTTTCACGTCCGTCATTCCCCCTTATCCTTCCCTAAACACTTACAACCTCACCTGTTATTCCCATCCACACGGACTAACTCTACTTGATGGAACAAGGAAACAACTGCAAATGTCAGAGTTGGAGTCACACCTCTACTAACAATCTCCCCACCTCACATGTCATTCCCATCCACACGGACTAACTTTACTTGATGGAACAAAGAAACAATGAGTCGACGGTTAGTACGGACTTGAGGAGTGGACTACTTGAAATGGCACTCACAGTCATGTATGGAATCTAAGCTCTCCTACCATGGAAGGTTTTCTGAGAGCGTAGGTTTAGAATTAAACTGAAAGCAAATACACACATCAAGCAGTGAAGAGAGGTGCCACGAGACTCCTCTCTTATACTGCCAAGAACTCACACAAACGTCCAAAAGTAGACGATACCTTCTAACTAAAAACGGTGGCATTAACTACCCTTGGCGGCGGTGGCCGCCACTCCTCACTACGTGCACCGTCAAAAGGTAACTTATTACACAGATTCCAAGGCAAAAATAAGTCAAAACTAAAGTCAACCGGGGGCCAAATCCCGGAATGAACAGTGACCTAGGAACCAAGATCCTGACCCTACTTTCGGGCCAACTCCTCGAGTCTCTTCCTCTCCTCTCTCTTCCTTCGCTTCTTGGAACTCCGGCTTGCAGTTATGGTGGGTGCGGCCGCTGCAAGTACGACCAATGGCGCCAATATATCTGTAGAAGGCTTTGGTTGGGCATCAATCGTCCTAAGTAAGGTTTCCCTTGAAGGCAAAGAGGCATCCGGGCCATCCGAGGTGAGTGGCATGGTAGTCATGCCCAGATGAAGCCCGAATTGTGTCGGGAGGGCCGATACCTGATTTGGAGTTCCCACGACGACATCGTGTCTGGATGTCTGACCTGGAAGGTGTAAATAAGCGGAACTCTCACTTGCGGTCTTTCCAAGATGTAGCGCGCTTTGCAATGTGGTTATAGCCGGTGTGGTGTGAATGGAGTCATTGAGTGGCAGTTGGCAAGTATGGACGGAGCGTGGAGGTTCCATCACCATACTTGGGCTACCCTTCCAACCGCTATGCGTCCGCGTGGTGACCTCCGAGGGAGATGGCCCGGCAGAGACTCTCAAACTTGGGAGTTGAGAGGGCAAATCTAGGCTATCGAGATTCACCACTTCCTTCTCCTTCCGCAGGTCGTGGTCACCTGAGCTACGCTCCTCCGAATTAGTCTTCGAGCCCGAATCTCCATCCTTATCGGAACTGTCAGAGTCTTCCTCAAACTTGGGTAGGATGTGAGTGAGGTTGCTCACCAACAATCTCATATTGGCATAAGCCGCCTTAACCTTCACCGTCTGCTCTATTATGAAGGCAATCACCCTCTTGCTGGAAATGTGGTCATCCGTCTCCAATCTGGCATCAAACATCTAGGCCTTCTGTACCACATCGGCAGGTAAGTGTAATGCCTCCCTCACCTGCTCCCTCCGGGCAAAAGCTCGATGGTGCCTCCGGGCTGGACCTTAATGGTGCCTCCGGGCTGGACCTCGATGGTGCCTCCGGGCTGGAATGTGATGGTGTCTTCGGGCTGGACCTTGATGGTGCCTCCGGCTGGACCTCGATGGTGCCTCCGGGCTATAGCTCGCTGGTGCCTCCCGAGCTCGCTGGTGCCTCCGGGCTGGAGTATCATGGTCTTTTTGGGCCTGATGTCGTACCATGAATTTAAAAAATAAATTAAGTTAGTTACATAGAAGAGGTTAAAATACAGAAAATAGTAGGTGGAAAGGTTAGGACGAATCTAAGTGTTAATCCTTAGATAGTATTAGGATAAGAAAAATAGAGAGTGCTTACAAAATGTTAAGGGGGATAAATACTGACCCGAGCCCGCACCTTAACCCAACCCATACCGACCCGAGCCCAAGCTCAAGGATCCAAGCCTAAGGACTCGAGTTTAAGGGCCAAGCCCATGGGTACAAGTCAACGAACCAGGTAGTAGGCCAACATCTTCGAGGACGGACCATGAGTAAAGTCCAGAGAAGGAACCTGCGAGCCCGAAGTCTACGAAGGAAAGAGGGGACGTCTAGAGGCGCGAGACGCAAGACAGAGACGCGATACGGAAGCCCAAGACAGAAGTCCGAGACGCGAACCCGAGACGCGAGACGCAAGACATAGACGCGATACGGAAGCCCGAGACAGAAGTCTGAGACGCGAACCCGAGACGCGAACCCGAGACCCGAACCCGAGACCAAGACGTGAGACCGAGAGGCGAACCCGAGTCCGAGATGCGAACCCGAGACGCAAACCCGAGACGCGAGACGCAAGACAGAGACGCAAGACAGAGGCGTGAGACGCAAGACGGAGACACGGTACAGAAGCCCGAGACAGAAGTTCGAGACGCGAACCCGAGACGCGAACCTGAGTCCGAGACGCAAACCCGAGACCAAGACGTGAGACCGAGACGCGAACCCGAGACGCGAACCCGAGTCCGAGACGCAAATCCGAGACCAAGACGTGAGATCCAGACGCAAACCCGAGTCCGAGACGCCAACCTGAAACGCGAGACGCAAGACAGAGACGCAATACAGAAGTCCGAGACGCGAACCCGAGATGCAAACCCGAGACCAAGGCGTGAGACCGAGATGCGAACCCGAGATGCGAGATGCAAGACAGAGGCGCGAGACGCAAGACGGAGACACGATACGGAAGCCCGAGACAAAAGTCCGAGACGCGAACCCGAGACGCGAACCCGAGTCCGAGACGCGAACTTGAGACCAAGACGTGAGACCGAGACGCAAACCCGAGATGCGAACCCGAGTCCGAGACGCGAACCCGAGACGTGAACCCGAGACCAAGACGTGAGACCGAGACGCGAACCCGAGTCCGAGACGCAAACCCAAGACGCGAACCCGAGACGCGAGACGCAAGACAGAGACGCGATACAGAAGTCCGAGACGCGAACCCGAGACGCAAACCCGAGACCAAGACGTGAGACCGAGATGCGAACCCGAGACGCGAGACGCAAGACGGAGGCGCGAGACGCAAGACGGAGACGCGATATGGAAGCCCGAGACAGAAGTCCGAGACGCGAACCCGAGACGCGAACCCGAGCCCGAGACGTGAACCCGAGACGAGAACTCAAGACCAAGACGTGAGACCGAGACGTGAACCCGAGACGCGAGACGCAAGACAGAGATACGAGACGCAAGACAGAGGCGCGAGACGCAAGACGGAGACGCGATACGGAAGCCCAAGACAGAAGTCCGAGACGCAAACCTGAGACGCGAGACGCAAGACCGAGACACGAGACCGGAACACGAGACAGAAATTTCGAGACAAGAGAACCAAGCCAGTTGAGCGGAGGTGCGAGACGAGAAGTGCGAGCTGAGCGGGTTCCGAGCCAGAGAAGAGAAGACTTGAGGAGTTGGTTCGGAAGTAGGCCTGGAATCTTGTTCCGTAGGTCACTATTCATCAGCGGATTAGGCCCCGATTTGAACTTGGATTTGACTTGGTTTGCCTTGGAATTTGTGTTTAGATGCCTTTTGACTTGGTACGTTGAGTAGGTAGGACGGTGGCCGCCAAGGATAACTAATGCCGTCGTTTTTAGTTAGAAGGCATCTTATGCTTTTGGCGTTTGTGTGTGTTTTTGGCAGTATAAGTGAGGAGTCTCTTGGCACCTCTCTTCACTACTTGATGTGTGTATTTGCTTTCAGTTGAATTCTAAACCTACGCTCTGAGAAGACCTTCGATGGTTGGAGAGCTCGGATTGCATACATGACTGTGAGTGCCATTTCAAATAGTCCACTCCTCGAGTCTATACTAACTATCTAATCACTGTTTCCTTGTTCCATCGAAGTAGATTAGTCCGGGTGGGTGGGAATAACAGGTGAGGTGAGAAGATAGCTAGTAGGGGCGTGACTCCAACTCTAACCGTTACAGTCGTTTCCTTGTTCCATCAAGTAGATTAGTTGGGTGGATGGGAATAACAGGTGAGATTGTACGTGTCTAGGGAAGGACGAGGGGGGGAGTGACGGATGTATGAGGGTCATAAGTGAGTCTTGAGTGACCTTCCGGCGTACCGGTTGGTGTCGGTTGTGAAGACTCATGTCATTCCCTGAAACATCCCACTTCCAGCTGCATCGGAGGTGGAGGGAGACTGGGAAGAGGACGAATAGTGGGCGGGTAGGCCCCTTGCTCACTTACATTACGCCGCTCGCAGCCTCGGAAACACGGGTCTAACATCCCTTCGGGGGATCTCAGTAACACCATAACCATCCAAGTGAGTGAGTAGAGTTAGAAGGAGAGAATGGGAGGTAGAGTAGCTGTTACTTGTGTCGAACACTAAAATCTCTGCGAGCCCACGGACTACCATCCGTGGTGATATAATCTGTATTCGGGTACTCGTGTACCCCGGATGTCTATAGTCTATATAGCTGTAAAGATAACCCCCCCTTCCCTTAACCGGGACTAAGTCGAGGTAGGTCCTTACCCGAAGGTCCCTACCTTCCGACGAGGTAGGTCCTTACCCGAAGGTCCCTACCTTCCAACGAGGTAAGTCCGTACCCACAGGTCCCTACCTTCGGACGAGGTAGGCCCCTACCCGAAGGTCCCTACCTTTCGACGAGGTAGGTCCCTACCCGAAGGTCCCTATCCGAAGGGAAGCACTCGTACGGAGAGCGGGATGGTGGCTGTAGATAAACGCTCCGGCGTTGTAATCTAACCCTTTTCCTTCTTTTGATGTAATTATTGTGACATAGGTAATCTGGTGTACATATAGATGAGTTGTTAGTCGTTGTAATTCTCGGTGATTCTCTGTGGGAACGATTACCTTAAGGGTATCTTTGTATTAAGATGTGAATAGTTGCCAACACGTACTACGACACCTGACCTCGTAGGTGCTCCTTGGCTGGGGTGTGATGGTGCCTCCGGGCCTGACCTGGTTGGTGCCTTTGAGGCTTTGTTAGTGACCTACCCTTACCTGCTGCCTCCGGGCTGGAGCTTGATGGTGCCTCCGGGCTGGACCTTAATGATGCCTTCGGCTGGACCTTGATGGTGCCTTAGGCTGGATCTTGATGGTGCCTCCGGTTGGACCTCGATGGTGCCTCCGGGCTGGAGCACGCTAGTGCCTCCGGGCCTAACCTCGTTGGTGCCTCTACGGCTTTGTTAGTGACCTGGCCTTACCTGCTGCCTTCGGACAGGGTTGTTCGGCCGTCCGTCCATCCGGTAGTGTCCGTCCGTCCGGTAGAGGTTGTTGTCCGTCCGATAAGAATCAACCCTGGTTTGACCATGACTCGAGGAAAATCAATTTATCCACTGCCACGAAGGCGACTACGTGGCTCACACGTCAACAACAAGGTCGCGTGGGTGCAGACATGGCGGCGGGCGCGTGAAAGGGGCGGGCGCGTACGGAGATGGGCCGGGCGTACACTGAATGGGTCGGGCGCACACATGGGAGGACCGGGCACGTACCGTGTTGGGCTGGGCGCGTACAGGGGTAGACCAGGCGCGTACCGTGAGGGGCCGGACGCGTGCACGGAGGACCGCGTGCGAAATGCAAGGGGCCAAGCACGCGCGGTGAAGAGCCAGGCGCATACTTGGAGTGGCTGGCGGGTCCGACCAAGGTCGCGCGCGTTCGTAGAGGGGCTGCGCGCGTTTGTGGAGGAGGGCAGGGCGCGTTCGTGGAGGGGGCTGGTGTGAGCCACAAAAACGGCTCTTGATGACGAATGGACCACGCTTCATGTGCGTTAAGGTCAACAAGTAGTAGAAATGGGTTATCCCATTGGATTAGCTCATGATTTTTGATCAAAATGGCTTAATAGCCTTTTCATTCACTAATTCTAGAAATAAGAGCTACATTATGGCAACCAAGAATTTTATGAAGTTAACCAAAAAATAAATAGAAAGGAAGAAATAAATAAAAGGTTAGAAAAACAAAAAAAACAATAGAAAGGAATTAAAAATAGAAGTAGTGGGGAAGAATTTACCTCCTACCGAGATGGGGGACAACAATTGGCCATGGTGAGGAAACCACAGAAAAAATTAGAAGAAGAAGAAGAATGATGGTGAGGAGAAAAGAAATGAATGAGGCTCAAAAAAGCCCTTAAAAAAATAGTCAGAGGGGTCCAAAAGAATTGGGCAGAATCCTCACCAAGCACTAGGTAAATTAGTCATAATCTTACGCAAGGGGAATTCAAGTTAGGTGGAAGTAGTTAGATTTAGCATCCTTGAAATTAGATGGATGGTTCACTTATTGGTGATCATGCACACACCATGTGGCATAAGGTTAAAGTAGGAGATTTAAGTATTCCTTGGTTAGTGGAATACTTAAAAGTTGTTAATGCAAGGGTGGCACGGAGTTAAGTAGTATAGGTTAATGGTTTTTTATGAAGAAGGTCATTTATGGAGGAAGGAAAAGGCGGCAGGGAACCACCTTGGGAACGCAAGGGGAGCAAAAGGCTTGGGGGTTACCCCTTGGAGAGAGACTCATTCGAGTGAGGAGAGTGAAAGAGGAGACTGTGGGAATGTAGGAGCGTGGACTGGTGAGGAGCCGGAAGCCCCGGCCGTTGAATGGAATTGGTGTGGTAGAGAGTAGCGAATTCGAGGGAAATAAGGTATCACGATCGGGAGGAAGAGTTGAGCACCACGACAGGGCAAACACAAGAAGAAGACCACGAAGATCACGACCGGGAGGAAGAGCTGAGCACCACGATAGGGTGAACACAAGAAGAAGACCACGAAGATCACGACCGGTAGGAAGAGCTGAGCACTACGACAGGGCAAGCACAAGAAGAAGAACACGAAGATCACGACCAAGGGCAGAGGGTGAATTGGAAGGAATCAAGGAGCCCTTCCTCTCTCCAGACTAGCTCATCGATTTCTTGTGCATGTAATTCAAAGGAACCCTAATTTTGCTATCTACAACCGTCGCGCGGAAGCGCTGCCCAATTTTTACTGGAATTAGGGTTTTCTATCAACCTAACAAAACAACCGGTTTTAAGATAAAACAGTAAGTAAACGCAGTTGGAGGTGCATGCATAGTATGATGTTTGAGTAGGACTCCTTGTGTGAATGTACATGATTTGCACGTGATGTAGAGTGCATGCTTTTAAATAAACGTATAAGTTGAGGGTTGCACTGCTGGTTGCTGGACTGTGAGTCCAAGGTTAAGTCAGAGGGGTAATTGAATGCTGCCATTGCGTTAAGCACAAAAAAAGATAAGGATGTAAAAAACAAACATAAAAAACGGAGTTATAACCAAAGAGATAATGGGAAGATAAATTCTGGATAAAAATTCTAGATTAAAAGGAAGCCTGTCTGCTGTCCGCTGCTGTCAGGGTCGCACCTTGGTCTGGAATTGGTCTTTGAGGGCCTAATCAAGTCCATAAGGTCGAGCTGAACCCATCTAAGCTTAAAAATGTCGAAAACGGAGTCCTAGGGCAAAACTTAGGTGTGTTTGAAGTTTGGAACCAACTTAAGGCTGAATTCAGTCATCACCACCCCTTGGTCCACCAAAACATCAAGTAACCACAACCTAACCACTATGACCTGATTGTAGCATGGATGGTTAGTTCCAATGATGATTGCACACGGGGTTGTATCCCGGTTTTAGGAGCTTGTGTTTAAGATAGGCCACCCGTTAGGGGCGGTTTATTTGGCTCACCGCTGGGCCGCGTGCGTGGCCTTTGGAGTCGCGCACGTACGGGTATTGAATTCAGGGGTTGCGCGCGCTCTCTCACTTCTTAACATGCATGAGCTTCATGTTGCAATGTGTATGAAAAATGTTAATCTTTTATTTATCACGAGATGGGCAAAATTCATCGTTACATCACAATGCTAGTACATATCGCAAAACCATCAACAATTGAAACCTTCACAATCAGTACGCTAAGTCAAAATTTCTATATCTCATAGCGGGAGCAAGCGTCCGGAATTTCAAAGTTGAATGGTTTAGCCATTAGCTCGTGAACCACTTTGCAGAGTGTTGGACGTTTGAGGGGATCTCGCACTAGTAATTTCTCGATCTTCACTTAAAAAGCTCCGTAGTTGACGGTTGATTTGAAGAATGTTGAGTCAGATTCTTTCTTCCAAATCGCTCTAGCCATCCACCCAACGGAGTAGGAATCGGCGAGCTGGGTGTATTGGTGTCGCCGCTGCATCACATCCAATGCCGTTTTGGAATTTTGTGGGCCGAATTTGTAAAACAACTCTGGAGCTACCCAATGTCGTCTACGACGTTGATTGTCAAGCTCCGTGTCGGTCCGGAATCCATATTTTAATGGGTCTTTGTGTGATACTCGACTCGCAATTCCCCAATCACAAATGCCAATGAAGATGGACCCTGGTTTCTCTGGAGGAAAGTGGAGAAGCACGATTGTGGGAGCGATGTCATTGTGAATGACATTTGCCTTGTGGACTTGGGCCATGGTGCACATCAAAGCCCAAGCAAGTCTTGCTCTATTCTTTCGGAAGGCTAAGATTTGTGTTGTATCCTACGCCGAAATATATGGAGCTGAAAGGATTGAGTTGCTCGAAGCCGCCAGATTTGCCTTTGAATCGACGGTTTTAAAATGGGCCCAGCTACCACCATTCCACCACAATGTGTACGCCTCCATATTCTTTGTATTCACTGCCCAAAACTTTATAACTCCTGGGTGTGCAACATGACATATCATGGCCTTGCGAGACCGTTGTCTAAATTTCTCCTTCGGATGAGACGCCGTTGGCATTTTCCCGGCAAACTCTATGTATGCCGAAATGGCTCGCACACCCACAGTGCAGACCTTCCAAACCTTCCCGTATCCACCAACGGCGTCATATCCGGAAAGTCCATAAACTCCGATATCTTCTAGAAGAAATTGCACACTGTGCAACATATGCGCCTCCATGGCTGACTTCATCGCTTGTTCATTCCAAGGCATACCTCTCGTACGAGAACTTGAAAATCAGCCGATGGTGATCTTTACACCTTCAAGAAACTTGCGGAGTTCCAAGTCTTGTGGCTGATGCTGGCCCCCGCGAGGTTTTTTCACCTCACAATCGAATACATGCGATGCATTACTCGTGTATTGAGTGATTACTCTATCCATGAATGAGGCATAGGGATACATGCCATATGCATCCTTTAACGATTCAGAACTCTCCAGAGCGCGCTTGAATTTTGACTGGAGGTCGGCCCGTAGGCACATGATTCTTGGCTCTCCCTTCTCCAAATAATCTTGACGGAATCGTACCACGTCGGTTTCACACCATCGACGGTAGTATTGTATTGCCACACCTCGAAGAAATGCGATATACTCCTTTGGAGGATATCCGGCATCCTTCCCGTGCGTAGACATTTTTTGCTTCGCCCTCTTCGACGTTGCCTTCGGTGCATCGAAAGGAGTTGCAGATGTAGAGTAAGTATTCCTCCGGATAGCACTTAGTTGGAGCTAAATGTGTCCGGAATGATCGCTCTAAATTCGTTCCCACAGAGATCTATTGTTTCTTCTTTGAATGATAAGTAAACTATCTGCTATCCTTCTACCACACACCAATTAGCATTCCTATTCTACGCCTTATCTATTCATCTGGATTCTTCCGGACGTCCGATGTGGTTTCCTACTAACTTCCGGATCCTTCCAACTTCCGGAAGGTAACATGGAGTTTTTCTTCCGGAGTTTTTAAGCGAGTGGCCGGGTACCACTGATCCTATTTTGTGTAAGTGGCCGGATTCCCCACTGCCTTGTGACTTTAAGTGGCTAGACACCTGTAATCGTAAAAAGTTCTACACTTAAAGATTGAAGAACACAACCCAAGAACCCTGTAGTATGATTGTTCTTTTTAAGGAGAGTCGATTCGTCTAGCGTTTAATGACTAAGGTCACTTGATAAAGTTAAGATTCTCTAATTTCTGTAAGGAGTTCTTTAGATTTCTATATTATTGGGTTATCCTTAATAAAAATAATCGCTCAATCTATTCTAATTTATCATTAAATTCTATAATTGTCACTGTAAATCTTAGAATTCTACAATTCCAAGGCAACAGTCATACATTCTATGGTGTAAGAATTACTTATCAGCCTGCGAGGTCCACCATCTTCAATCTTGAGAATCCCGCTCCCAATAACGCCGTATGTCTCTACACCATCATATAATGCTAGGTTTGCCTCACCACACTCGAAGCAACTAAGGATTACTCCTACAACGACCACATGTACGTGCAGACAATATCCTATGACAATAGCTCAGAGTTATCTGTGATGCTACAATTCCTATAGTCTTTACACCGACTGTGTTTACACTATTATTATCTGTAGAACAAACCAATTTTTATTCTACTTAAATAGTTTTTAAATTTAGGTCATAGGATCACAATCCGTGAATCATTCCTATCAACCTACATACTACGACATTATACCACTGTAATAAATCATAATCCTCACAACAATTCGTCGTTTACACTTAAATTGCAAGACTTGCTTTACAATTAAATTCCTTCTTTATAATATAATTTTACCTTGAATTCTTATTCTGAAAAGCAGTTCACAAAATTATATAATTTTTGTATCACTTAATCACATATAATCAGGACATCTTTCAGTCAATTTCACTCTTCTCTGAAGTGCAAATCACTTAGGATCATCCAGTCTTAATCATACTAGCTTTCTCTAGGCTAGGACTCACACACTCTTCCGCTCAAATTCTAAACATTGTGTGTGGCGCAGGAAATGGCTGTTTTTCCTGACTATATAGTTCTACAGTTAGAAAAACAGTTTCTTTACAGTTGTAACTTCCATTGTAGAATTAAAACCTTTCGTGTAGACCAATGTCTTTTCAAATCTCTAATCCTTTAAAGGTTGCAACTTCTTTTTACTCTAACTATTCATACTTCTACATCTTTTAAAACATTTTCTGTAGACTAATTTCACTAAAATTCAGAAATTGTACGTAAAAACTAAAAAATCCGTCTACATAGCCCTCGACTTTCTAGACTTGATGCCCTCATCAAGTGAAAATCCTATTTTGATCTTCAAAATGACATTGATGAATCTTCATGGCTTCAAATATGATTTTACAAGTCTTCATAGTCTTCTTTAAGTTTTATCTTGGTATAAGTCTTTGTAGCTTCCTTCCACAAGATTGTAATTTACCATAATTGACATATCCATATTCTTCAATTATCGCTTTTATAATTTATTGCTCAAAATCTTGATCATCTTCACTAATTTGTAAACTTTCCTTATTCATATCACTTCATATTATGATCTCTTTTAATTGCACACATATTCTTTACAATCTTGTATAATTTATTAAAAAAATTAGTTGTTTCCTTATTTTAATTTTTATAAAATTTGCCAATCTTCAAACTATAATTTTTGAATCTCTTCAAATATTCTTTCCAAATTCCTTGACTTGGTCATATATTTCTTCAACTCTTCTAAGTTCATCAAATTTCTTGACCTAATTATTTCTCTTCATTCCATAATCTTTAGTTTCATTTTTTATCTTTATCTTTTTCCAACTTAATGACTATCTTCTAATGTCCTTTTCATCAAGATACATCACCTTATATTTCTTCTTCTTGAAAAATTAGCACTTGTTAATTCTCACATCACTCAATTAGTATGTTAGTAGTTTTGGTCATAACTTCGTCACTAATTACGAATTGCTATCTTACTAATTTTTTCCTTTCTTTATTTTTTCGCTCATTAGTTATCATGTTCTCTCTTAACATATTGTTCTTTTATATTTCCAAATTCCTCAAGATCTTCTTCTTGCTCCATAATTCCATTTCTTTTCTCTTATTATATTTTTTCCAAGGTCTAGACTATTCGTTCTTTCTTTATATATATTTTTTTCTTTTTTCTACACTATAAATAAATGGTTTTCACTACTTTTTCCTTTTTCATTTTATACTCTCTAAATTATTAATTATTTATATTTATCATGTTTTCCTTTTCCTGAAACCATTTGTTCATTATTTGATTATTTTACATAATTTCCAACTATCTTAATTTAGTGATTGAATAACCAATTTTTTATTTCAGTAACTAATTAATCCAATGTACAGTACTTCACTCGGAATAATCACATTATTCTTACTTTATCAATAAAGGTTGGACTTGAAGTTTCCAAGTCAAAAGCAGCTACTTTTCTTAGGTCACCATCTTGAAGGTTACCGGTTAATTACACCTCATTTAAATATGTTTTTTTTTTTTTTTTTTTTTTTTTTTTTTTTTTTTTTTTTTTTTTTTTTTCTCTGGGCGCTGAACACCAAAAGAGGGCTTGCGTTTAAAAACATTTTTGTCGTTTTCAGTTCTAGTTTGTGAACTATAAGAGAAGACTAGAGCCCCACACTGTGACCAACTGTAATCTTGCACAACATCACCGAGATACGACAAGACTTTATGTTCCAGGCTTACGTGAACTACGGTGACGAAGTCAAAATTGTGCGTCTGGATGGCTAATCCAATAGTACTATATTTTGTGCAGATGATGATCTTTCCGTTGCATGCATTGGAGTTTACCTACTGTGAGGAATACCTGTACACGTATCCGCATCACCCTCCTAAATTGCTGAATCCACATCAGCAAGTGTTTCAGTAGCGGCATTGTGCACTCTCCAAGTTATCCCCTCATGCTCCATCTTAAGCAAGACACCACCACTCAAGTAGTCTCTCGCATGGAGGTGTTCCACCCCTTTCAAAAGTTAGAAGAGGCTTGTTTTCTTCATGATTCTGTAAAATTCCTCCTCGTTGATCTCACCGTCGCCATCACGATCGGCTTCATCGATCATCTCCTGCAACTCTTCGTCTGACATATTCTCGCCCAGCTCCTTTGCAACCCGCTTCAGGTTTTTGAATGAAATCTTACCAGTTTCATCATCGTCAAAAAGACGGAAGGCTTTCATGATTTCCTCCTTGGAATCACGTTCGCCCATCTTTGCTGTCATCATTTGCAAGAATTCCTCAAAATCGATGGTACCACTTCCATCTTTGTCGATGTCAGCGATCATCTTCTTGATTTCCTCTTTCTTGGGTTCAAATCCAAGAGCCCTCATAGCCAAACTTTTCATCTGTTATGCATTATTCATCTGAGAGCATGAACGTCTGCACACACAGTGTCTGTATTGACATGATTGACAACTTTCAGAATGGAATTGACGTTAATTTTCTTGTGTATACAAACACAACTTCCAGCGATTCTTCTCCATATATGAACAAGTTAATCATACACATGATCATCACAATGCTCCTTCAAATCAATGCTTCATTTAAGGTCTCCAACTTTTTGTCATGTCTCCTAACAAAACTTGAAGGTATCAATATGCACTGTTTAACATCTGGACTTAGTGTACATCTCAAACTTGCCAATATCACTTGTCAACATCAACAATTACTTATCTCGATTAAGACATCTTCAAACTTCATCACATTCAAATATTGGTTATTTCAAAAAGGTGACTTCAACGTATAACAATATATGTATTATAAGCCTTTACGATAAGCATTTTCAGCCCTTCCACATATCACCAAATACTATATCGGTGTCTAACTTCCAGTTTCAAAACAACTATCCTTCACCAAAATCAGGTAGAAATACCTCAACTATTTACCA
Organism: Bryoerythrophyllum caledonicum; assembly: GCA_963971425.1. Classification (NCBI taxonomy): domain Eukaryota; kingdom Viridiplantae; phylum Streptophyta; class Bryopsida; order Pottiales; family Pottiaceae; genus Bryoerythrophyllum; species Bryoerythrophyllum caledonicum. Next base: position 32,563,812 of record OZ020514.1, on the reverse strand, counting down.
CAAACTTCCAATGTACGGACTAATCACCAAAGTTCAAACGTCACGTCAGTCTGCATTTATCCTTTGCTAACATTATTGCAAAGACATCTCTATCACCAGTTCAAAATTCACATGCAATCAACTTTACGTATGAGTTGAGGAAATTGACGGTCCTTGAGATGAAACGTCACCACCAACCGGTTGCTCAATCGCCACAATAGTTGAATGGTTGTCCACTTTCATCCTTCCTTCCTTCACATGACTGATCGCTTCAGTTAATCGTTCCTTAGTCTTCCTCAAGGTATGCACATAATGGAGCTGCGTGAATTCACTCCCGCGATGAGTCTCTTCACGCACCTGTACACAGTCCAAGCTTTCTTTGATAACGTCAGTATTATCGATTGCCTTCATCAAATCCTCAAGCATTGTCAACCATGAAAGGCGTATATGCTTAGAAAAGTTTCGGTGAGCCGCCTGCCGAATCGCTTCGGAATAATCTGGAATCTGAATTTTTCGAATTGGAGCTGATTCGTTACACAACTTCTTTTCATACAACTGGCGTTCCAACTCAAGATAATATAACAGTGAGTGCACTCCTACGTCACCTGCCGGAATCAACAATGATAGTGGATTATTCACGTAGAGATGCCCTTGTGCCAACATTTCACAAATTAAATTCTGCATGTTCGGGTAAATTTCCGCTTGAGTCCACATCATGGCAAACTCATCAGACTGCAGACTTTGGCCTTCCTTGATCTCAAGTATTGCGCAGGCTGCTTGCTTTTGGAGTTCATAAGCGCGCGCCAAAGTAGATGCAGGTGGAGATCTTAATTCGTGAGCCCATAGAACTTCGCAAAGATCATCTAAACGGTCCTCAGCATCATTCAGTTGTCCTTGCAACTTCTCCTGAGCTTTTGCCAACTTACTCCCATCGCCTCCACTGTCAAGAGCTTCCTCCATGGGCTGCTTTCCCTTTCCCAATGCGCGCTGTAGTTTTTCTCCCAAGGCATCAGCCCGCTGGCGTTGGTGAGTAACCTCATCTGCCAACATAGGATCCGATTCTGCCTGGCTTGGTGCCTTACCTTTAACTTCCTCTTGCAGCTTGCTATACAATAACTGGAGTTGCTCCATTTCATTACTCTTTGCTGCAGCTTCTTGCTGAAGCTTACTCTGTTCCTTCTGTAGAGATTCCCTCTCTTGCTTGTGCGCAGTAATAATCTGAAGTTGTTGATCCACCAACTCATACACCTAGGTGGTAAGAGTCTGATTCTCTATCGTCCACTTCTCTTTTTTCTTATCATACTTGTCACGGGTTACAAAATCTGTTGAAGGTAGTCTTTGCATGCAATTCTTCTGTGTAGAAGTCCCTGTATCAATTCCATACAAGTTGCCAGGAGGAGAATTTCCAATTGAGGTTGCTCCCGGAGTCGCTATCTCATATCGGGGCCTCTTGGGTACAGGTTCATCTTCTTCATCCTCTGTCTCCTCGGAAATATCAATGACATCCATAGGTAGAGAAAATCTTGAACCTCGGGTTGTACGCTTGCGTCCACGCTTGGCAGGTGGTCTTGATGCCAATGGTTGTTCATTCACTACCGGAGGGAGATGAGTAGTCTGCAGAGTTCTACATATTGCCTCCAAATAATTCAAGTTATAACTGATGAAAGGATTTTGTACCTTCTTCGAGCTCATCTCCACGTTGATTTTTTGAAAAACTGCGCTTGCCCAATTGATTTTTTCACCTCCCCACACCATCATCGCAGCTTCTACTTGTTGGTCAGATATGAACTTATCTGCTAAAAAGAAGCGTTGATTCATTAAAGTAAGCCATTCTCTCCAGCTCGTCTTGGCCTTTGATATCGTCCAACCGGTAGACGTATGAGCATTACGCTCAAAGTACTGTTGAATCTCCTCGTGCTTGACTGTGATGGAAAGCATTGAACTTCCTTCCTCCGGTAACTTGAAAATTGTGGAGGTCGTTAATGGTGTATACTGAAATATTTTCTTATAGATCATGAATTCTTGACAGCTTCCATGTTGTGAGCTTTTGATGAAGTGGACCACCTTGCTTGGATCCTCCAATTCCGTCGGCCATGTTGTAAGAAGGTTCTCCCATACCCCCGCACTCTTCAAATTTCCTTCGTTCTTCATGATCTTCACGAAAAGCTCATCCGAAATAGGTGGAAACTGCAGCTGAGTCAACTCACGTTGTCGCGGTTCGGACTTCATTGCTACATGTTCACAACAACATTAACCTTGTTCTCTATCGACATCTCACCGATATTCCATCCATTTGTATCTTAATGTCAGCTTGTTGTGTCTTCGCAGCTTTTTAATCTCACATTTTAACATTACACACACAAAATATTCTTGCAGTCATCTCCTTGCTTCTTTAGCACTTTGTCTGGCTACAGCTCACTCATCAAGATCACTCATGAAGTTCACTCATCAAGATCACTCATGAAGTTCACTCATCAAGATCACTCATCAAGTTCTAATACTTTTCTTAGTACACGTAGTTGACAAGAAAGTTGACGTGAGTGAGCCCATAAACTTGCAACAAATCAAACTTCTAGTCTACGTGTAAACTCGACGCAACAAAATTTCATAAATTTTATTTGTTATGGCGGGTTGATATTTTTTATCAACACTGAACTCTACTCAAAACAAAGAGAACTCACCTCAGCTTCGTGTCAACTTTGTGACCTTTGAACTTCTCCCGACGTGTCCTTCACTCGCCAATCTCTTCTAAACTACAGTGTACTCAACTTCTCACATACTGCAGAAAGATACAAGTTCACTCAAACAGACACTAAATCTTGAAAAGAGAACAAGCTATACTAGTTGACATAGTTGGTTAGTCGTGGTCAGGTTGTCCTCATCAAGTAAATTACATCATGTGCCTATGAAGTTTGTTACATAATTATGACTTTGAACGACATATTAACATGCTAATTCAGTTGTGATTCTGTACTAGATTGTTACATCTTACAATGTTCTTGGCAAGGGTTCAAATGATTTACTAGCATTTAACAAGAAGACAGTCTATTGACATAAATCTACACAGGACTAATTCTGAGAAAATAGAACAACTTGCAGAAAAAAAGAAAACGTGCAAATGACCTAGACCGACCATGCAATACTACATTTGCTATGTAAGTCCAGGTAGGAAAATTTTCAATAACGACCTTAACTTGCATGAGCTTGGTAGACTCAGTGGAGGAAACTGCAACGTCTAACTTTAACAATATGAAACATACATATTCGTCTATGAACATTTTGACGTGAAAGACTACTTATTGCTGACTTAATGAATATTAGACAAACAACTTCAACAGACTGGATTTTTAAATTAATTTTTTTGTTTTGAAATCTTCTTCTAGCTTCACTGATCACTTCATCCAGCTTCAAGTCTTTATATTCTCCACTCGGCAAGCTTATGCCATACTACTATCAAACTTCACTTATAACTAAAAGTTTCTAAGTTAATATGTTGAACAATTAACCAATCGTATCAACACAACTTAGTGACTTACTGTAGAATTAAGAAGGCTTAATTCAGTTTATCAAGAGTTCACATCTAAAGTCTAACTTCTTAATTTTTGCATTCTTACAAACATGATCAGCCTTTCATGCCATTGTCATCCTTGTCAAAACAAAAAATAATTGAGGTTCAAAGGAAGCTCACTTCAAACTTGACACACTGGACCCTCTTTTAGGCGACAACCACCGCTATCCACCAATGCTCTGCAAGCTTTGCATGAACTAACACATTAGTCAATATGCACAAGAAACTGTAGAACGTGTGAGAAAGCAACCAACAACTTGACAACTTTGAAAGTGCTTGCAGTTCAAGTATAAGTATTATTAAAAGAGGTAACGTCTCTTCAAAGTTCACATGCATCTCAAATCCAGAAAATCAACGTTGCCTTCCGTCATTCAAGATTATTCTAACGCATGTAATAACACATTTTGTATCAAAAAACCTCAAACACACTTACTGCAATCATAAGCAAATCTCATATACTCATGCAATGGTGAAGATAGAATGCAAGCAGATCTTGAGAATTGAACTTACAGAAACTGTACAACTTCTCAGTTCTAAACTTTGCTTTCCACGTCCCGTAATGCAACCCAAAGTTCAGCTCTAACCTCAGAATCTTTCAAGTAAGACGCCCCAAAATCAAAGACTTGAGTCCTCTCTCAATTTTGTAGTAAGAGAACATCACACTTATCTGGACAGAAAGTACTCACAAAGCATACAGAGGAGACACTCGACATTCATGAAATCTTGATAATGTGTACTTGTGAACAGAATTAGTGAGTGGTAATTAAGATAGTTCCAACAGAATAAGTTGTTGACAACAAACAATCTCAACAGAGTCTCAGACGTGATCATGAGAGATCACCTCCACAGTATCCTACAGATATCTCATCTCAATCATCAAGACACGTGTCTCCACATGACTTGGACAACGTGTCAACTCATTAAGATTGACTAGGACATCTCATCAGTTAACTCCTTGATGTTACTTTTCCAATTCCACCTTTCAATGCTTTAAAATGATGATGCTTCCTTTTCTTTTCAGAATTGTCTTTATTTATTACAGATTTCTTTTATTGTTTCAGTGATTTCTTTATCTTTCATTGGTTTGGCCATTTCTTTACACCCAATTTTTTATTTTTTATTTTAAAAATAAATTTACAAATAATTTTATAAAATTAAATACATATTGCCCCCGTCTTTCAAAACCTAACTTGCCCTCAAGTTAGATAATGTTTGAGACGATACCCATTATAGCGAGTAGCATGGTTTTTACCATCAAAGTCCTGCAATTCTACAGAACCATTAGGATAAGAATGTACAACTTTATAAGGTCCAAACCATCGCATTTTAAATTTACCAGGAAACTTTTGAAATCTACTATCATAAAGGAGAACTAAATCGTTTTCTTTTATAGTTTTAGGTTGTAATTTACTATCATAGTATGTTTTACGATGTTTTTGTATAGCAACCATGTTAAGAAAAGCTTGAGCTCGAGACTCATCTAACTTTTCTAACATGTAGCAACGATGTTTTAAAGACTCATTATCACCAATTCTTTCCTCGATAGCTATACGAAGTGAAGGCACTTCAAGTTCAATTGGTAAAATAGCTTCTTGGCCATAAACCAACTGAAATGGTGTATGCTTAGTTGTTACTTTAAAGGCACAGCGATATGCCCATAAAGCATCAAAGAGTTTAGCATCCCAATCTGTACTAGATCCCTGAACAGTTTTAGTGATAATTTTACATAAAATTCCATTAGTCTTTTCGGTCTGTCCATTAGCTCTAGGATGATATGGAGAAGACTTTCTATGTTTAATTAAATATTTAGTAGTCAACAATTCTATCATATCATTCAGAAAATGTGTCCCCCGGTCACTTACCAATTCTTTAGGACAACCGAACCGAGTTATAATATTTTCATACAAAAATTTAGCTACAATAGGTGCATCATCATTTTTAGTGGCTATAGCTTCAGCCCATTTTGTAACATAGTCTGTAGCTACTAAAATGTATCGCTTTTGACCATGACGGCTAGGAGGTTTGATTGGTCCTACGAAATCAATACCCCACTTCTCGAAAGGTACTTGTGCTAGGATAGGGTTTAATGGCATAGCCTTAGAGGGTGTAGGTTTTCCTACACGCTGACAAGGATCACATTTTTTAGCATACCTAGCAGCATCTGAAAATAACGTAGGCCACCAGTAACCGGACTGTAAGGCTTTATGAGCAGTAATTAAACCCGCAAAATGACCACCACACACGTCATCATGACAACCTTTTAAAATTAATGGGACTTCACTAGGATTAATACATCTTCGAAGGACACCATCTTGACCTTGTTTATAAAGAACCTCACCAATCATGGTGTAAGGTTTACTTTTATGAACAAGTTTACGTTTATCCTTGTCAGAGTATTGTAAAGGAAATGTACCACTCTTTAAAAAATAAATGACATCAGCATAATCAGAAGGGATTATATCCAAAACATCTATATTATCATTAATAGTAAAAAGATGTGCATCTGGAAAATTATCATTTATAGACTCAAGGTTGACATCATCTCTTAACCTAGACAAAAAATCTGCATTAGAATGACGTTTTCCAGGACGTACATTTATTGTAAAGTTAAATTCTTGCAAAAGTAGAACCCACCTAGCTATACGCCCACTAAGTTGAGGTTTATTAATCATGTATTTCAAAGCGTCATGATCAATATGGAATGTAAATTTATATCCTAATAAATAGTGCCGATATTTCTGTACAGAATAAATCATTCCCAAACCCTCACGTTCAGTTACCGTATAATTCTTTTTAGGTGCACTCATTTGACGACTTGCAAAATATATAGGACGATCATGTCCTTTAGCATCTTTTTGACTTAACACACTACCTATAGCAACATTAGATGCATCTACATAGACTTCAAAAGGTTTAGACCAATCAGGAGGTATTAGGATGGGAGCACGACTTAAACGACGTTTTAACTTATTAAAAGCTTTTGTACACTCATCAGTCCATACACCCGGCAATTCTGTTTGTTTGGTTAAATGTGTTAAGGCTGAGGCTATCTCCGCATAAAAATAAATGAAGCGTCTATAATAACTTGTAGCACCTAAAAATCCCTTTAAAGCTGTCATATGTTCTGGAATTTGTAAAGCTAAAATTGCAGCAACCTTATCAGGGTCTACAGCAATACCATCTATAGAAACAATATGGCCTACAAGTCTACCACAAGGAACTGCAAATATAGACTTTTCAGCATTTATAGAAATTCCAAATTGAGCACATTGTTGGAAACATTTTTTAACACATTTTCTGTGTAAAGCTTTTGTACTGAATACACAAAAGTCATCTAAAAATATTTCTATAAATTTTCGGAGATATTTCTGAAATGCTGTAGTCATAGCTCTTTGAAAAGTCGCAGGTGCATTACAAAGACCAAAGGGCATAACGTTATAAGCAAATGTACCCCAGTCTGTTGTAAAAGTTGTTAAATTTTTATTTTCAGGTGCAATTTGCACTTGATTATAGCCCGAAAAACCATCTAGGAAGGAGTAGCATTCATGGCCTGCTACACCGTCTAAGATAGCGTCGGTAAAAGGTAAAGGAAAATAATCCTTTTTTGTAACACTATTTAGTTTTCTAAAATCCTGACATATGCGTAGCTTTCCATTCTTTTTAGGAACAACTACTATGGGAGAGACCCATTCACTATAGGGTACTGGGTATATAAAACCACATTCTAACAATTTGTCAATTTCGGCCTTAACCATTAGAGAATACTTAGGATTCATCCTGTACTGACGTTGTCTAACAGGTTTTGTATTTGGTTCTAAAACAATTTTATGTTGACAAACATCTAGAGGTATTCCCTTCAAATCTTTGTAGGTCCAGGCAAAGGCACTTTTATTATTCTTAAAGAATTCAAACCATTCATCAAATTCTGTAGGAGTTAATCCTGAATATACTTTTATGAGTCTAGGATCCTCTTCAGTTCCTAAATTCATAGGAACATGCTCACTGGTAGTAGATTTGTAAGGAGGTAATTTTACATGAGTCAGATTTTCTATCAGCTCATCAGAATCTGTAAGATACGGTGGTTCTTGTTCAGATTCTACTTCAGCTGATACATTGTAAACTGGTGAATTTTCCCATGCAAGTATTGCATCATCAGAGTCTTCTGCCAACTCTAAAGGAACAAAATATTCACCCGGCCCTACACTCTTAAACGTAGGCATATCCTTACATACAACATTAGTAGACTCATCCTCACTGTTAGACTCCTCATCAGTTGTAACATTAGAATCATAATTTTGAGTTTCTCCTTGATAGTTGTCAGGAAACATAGGAAGAACTATTTTTTCACTTCCTTTTCCTAAAGTAATAGTTCCCTTACCCCAATCATCTTGAACGGCGGCATCCTTTAGCCATGGCCTTCCAAGAAGAATTGGATAAGTAGATCTAGCACCAGCAACTTTAAAAACAATATAACTTATATTATAGCTTAGACCACCTATTATACTTGTAACATGTGGTAAAATTCCTAAAGGTTTCACTCGACTTTGATCAGCCATACGTAAAATAATTGGAGTTTCCTCTAATTTAGTTAAACCAATTTCTTCCATTGTTTCAAAACTCATAAGATTTACACTAGACCCACTATCAACTTGTACACCATGTACAATAGACCCGTCTATAATGACGTCTACAGTAGGAGATCCAGGATCTAAGGTTACATCATGAACTTCTATAAGCTTAGGTCTTTTCCTAACAAGAGAAGAACTTAATTCACTCCTACATTTAGGAGCTATGGCCAACAATTGTCTTAAGGTAATTTGAGGTTGGATTTGATCCATATTACTCAAAATATCATAGGACATGACACCTTCAGCTAATTTCATGGTACGTTTTAACTTCCTAGGTTTAGATGTAACAATATTAGATTTGGATGTCTTCTTGGGTGGTCTGTAGAAAGTTGGTCGTAGTAAATCTTCAACAGGTTCGTTCACAGTTTCCATAAGGGAAGGATCTTTAAGAGGGAGTGGATTAGGTATAACAATTGGGTCCTTCAATCTAAGATTATCTTTTACAACAAGACTAGGAGAAACAAATGGTTTTTCTAGGACTCTTTGGATCTCATTCACCTTAGATTTTTTAGGGAGAATTTCTGAAGAATCGCTATTTGATTCACTTTCTAAGACATTTTTCTTAGCTTGTGCCCTAGTAATAAATATATCCCTATCCCATTGTGCAGGACTTTCATGTATATAATTTACATTTCTTGAATTTGAACTCTCTGGAATATCTGTAAATTTGACTTCTCTTCTTTTTTGATAATCTTTTTCAGAGGGTGGAAATTCAGTGATAATAGCTGTACAATATGTAGAGATGTGGCCAGGTTCCTTACATCTACCACATATTGGTGTATAACCAACCTCTTTTTTAGCATTCCCACAATCAGATTTAAAATGACCTGCCTCTCCACAATTATAACATACCGGAACTTTTCTTCCTTGAGGAGAAGCTTGATTAGGGCGTATAAAAGGTTTCTTTGAAATTACACTATAAGGTGTTTTACCTTTATCATGTTCCTTCTTTTGTTCTAGAGCTACATTTCTGACTTCTGACAGATTCCAACAGGTTGTAACGTCATGACCTCTACCTTTACAATAACTACACCTAATCTGAGTTTTATTCCCCACAGGTGTAGAACATTTGGTGGGCAAATGGCCATGGCCTCCACAGTTTGTACACCAGACATTGGACCTCTGTTTTGTAGCCTTAAATCTTTTAGGACGACCATTAGCTACTTGTACAGACAATTCTTGTAATTTATTAGTTAAATTCCTGATCTCATTTAGTTGAGAATCATCCTTAGGTTGCATTATGGCTAAGGATTTTGAAAAGGGTTCTCTAGGTGCTCTCATAGATAAAGGTTGTGGAGCTAAAATTTGTTTTTGAGGGACACGTTGAGGATAATAATCTTTCCCGTAGCTATCCATAGGATAATGGGTCGCAGGAGGTTCTAAAAAACTTGGATCAGGGTAACCATGATAAGTGTACCCAGCTCGAATCATTGATTCTTCACAAGCTCGAGCTAGGTTAAAAGCTTCTTCTAAAGTATCTGGATTTTGTACCCTTACATGGTATTGACATTGTGGATCAGGGATACTATCTATAAAAAGATTTTTAAGAAACTCATTAGACATTCCATGGTCACGCCACTTATGGAGTAACAACCTTAATCTTGTGTATCCTGAAGAAATAGACTCATATTGTCCTATGGTAAATGATCGTAATTGAGTTTGTAATTCAGACCTAAAGCCCTGGCTTCTAAACCTAGTCAAAAATGCCTCTCTTAAATCATTCCAAGTTGTAGGTCTAGGATCTAGACTATTGTACCATAAGGCTGCCTCACCTACCAAATTTCCAGGAAAACTGGTGAGGTATTTTGTAGGATCTAGATCATTAGCAACAGCTACTGTCACAAACCGATCAAGGTAAGCATCAGGATCATCACCAATTTTTCCAAAGAAATAAGGATAAGGTGCTATATTTAAATGCCTCTGCATATTGGCACCTTGGTTTATAGGTATTAAATCCAGTGCAGGTGGTGTAGGGGGTGTAGGAGGTCTAGACGGTAGTGTATTATGATGAGGTTGTCTAGGAGAAAACTGATCACGTTCACTCGACTCGCCTTTACTATTATCTTCTGACTCACTAGAACTACTATCAGAAGTTTTCCTAGGATGTAATTGAGATTCTAAATTCAATTTATCTGTATATGAAAACTGGTAAGGTTGTAATGGAAGTTGTTCTTCAGAAAACTTATCCCTTTCATTTACAGCCTGATGTTTATTTTTTCCTGTTTTAGAAACTTCATTTGTAATATCTTTAATTATTTCTTGAATAAAATCTTGTATAAATTTTGCTGATTCTACATCAGGTTTTCCTGAAACATCCTTAACCCACTCTTCTAAATCTGTTATCACTGTATGTGAAGAAGATGCTAGAGAGGTTAAGGGTGTCTGAAATTCCAATCTTTTTACTGTAGAATCATCCAAAGTATGACTAAAGAATTCATCTTTCACTTTCTTTAAAGTCTTAGAAACATATATTTCTAATTTGTAGCTTTTCCTTTTTTGGAGAGGTGAAGTTGATTTTGATGTTTTGATGTAAGTCCTATGTTCTGGTGAATCATAACAAGAATGGTAGGGATGACTTTGCCCTGCCAAGTCTACATTCCTAGACTCTTCAAATTGTTGAATAATTTCATTTACGGGTACTTTAATATCTGACAATTCTTCTCCAGGTGTTATGACAGAACTAGGTAAAATTTGATCTTCCTCGTCAATAACATCTAATAGAGGTAGACCAAATTTGACTATAGGAACATTTGACTCATTAATACTAGGCGAAGGTGTGCTGTCAAAGATTGGATTGGCTGAGACTAACACGGACTTATAAGGTAGCTCTTTTTGTTCTGTTCTAAGCCGTTGTCTTTCATCCCTAGAAATTTTTGCATTTTCCCTAGTTTCTTTATACTTCCGTGACATTTAAAAATGCCATATATTCTAGAATCAAAATACAGATTTTTCCAAGAATATTATAAGACAATTGTAAATATAAGACTATGATTTTAAAAAATAACAAGTCCTTGATTTAAGACAAATCCTCTAATGCCACGTTAGTGGGTGACTATACTTATACCAAGGAGCTAAGGTAATTGGTTCAACTTCATAGATCTCTAAAATCTCTTTTTCTAATAATTCTCTAGGATAATTGAATTTAGCTATTAATTCTTTTACTAAAGTTTTGTTTTTTAATGTAGTCTTTACAATTGTGCAAATTTGTTCAATTTCATCTCCTAAAAGAGCAAATAAAACCGACTCATTACATTGAATGCCCGCATAAATTATCAATAGTCTTTTTAGACGTGTAAATAATTCATCGAAGCTGTCAACGTCTAAGACCATATTCTACAAACACAGTCTTGCAAAAACTACAGAATTTTGGATGGAAGAATCTCTACACAAAAAATCAGGAATCAACACTTTGCTTTGTAGGTTTTGCGGACCGTAAGTGAAGATATATTTTCTTCCCTCTATCTTATACCCGTTCCAAGCTCCACAACCTTTGGAGATTAAAGGTAACGTACAATTTTTCAATTTTCCATATTGTGCGAACAGAAATTGTAATTTTAGGGGTAGTAATAGTTCACTCTTAACTACAAAAAAAACATCAAAATCTTTACCTTCATCCCAAATTTTAAACAATATAATTTGTTTAACGTTTAGAGGTAAATCATCAATTTTCTGTAAAATGTTTCATCAATATTCAATTTTAAACCACTAAACTGGAACCCTTGTCCATAATAAGCTCCTCTATACAATCTGTACAAAGCTGCGAATAAATATGGACCTCTAAAAAATGAATTTATATTTTCTTTGTTGACTTCCCAAGGGAAGCACGACATTCTACAACGCTGTATTTTGGTTCACAGCAAAATTTGCATTTCTTTTGAACATAATTTACACTTTTAACATTCTGACTATTTTTAAGCAAACTTTTCCAGATTATAGGTTTATTTTCTTCTTTAGAAGCCATACACATAAAATTATTGAAACGCGACAAGTAAACAGTCACAATTCTATAATCATGTGTTTTTTTTTTTTTTTTTTAAAAAAAATTTATATTATTATTTTTTAAGTAATTTTTTAAACACTCACAGTGAACATACCATTCCACCTAAGTTGTAATATTCTTTAGTCGAAGCTGTATTTTCTACACTGTGAGTTGTAATCCTAATCTAAAATTCATTACAGGCTATTTTTTAAGAATATTTTTTCTTTACAACTTAGCCACCGTTAGCCGTATTCTCCCCGGCAGCGGCGCCAAAATGTAATCGTAAAAAGTTCTACACTTAAAGATTGAAGAACACAACCCAAGAACCCTGTAGTATGATTGTTCTTTTTAAGGAGAGTCGATTCGTCTAGCGTTTAATGACTAAGGTCACTTGATAAAGTTAAGATTCTCTAATTTCTGTAAGGAGTTCTTTAGATTTCTATATTATTGGGTTATCCTTAATAAAAATAATCGCTCAATCTATTCTAATTTATCATTAAATTCTATAATTGTCACTGTAAATCTTAGAATTCTACAATTCCAAGGCAACAGTCATACATTCTATGGTGTAAGAATTACTTATCAGCCTGCGAGGTCCACCATCTTCAATCTTGAGAATCCCGCTCCCAATAACGCCGTATGTCTCTACACCATCATATAATGCTAGGTTTGCCTCACCACACTCGAAGCAACTAAGGATTACTCCTACAACGACCACATGTACGTGCAGACAATATCCTATGACAATAGCTCAGAGTTATCTGTGATGCTACAATTCCTATAGTCTTTACACCGACTGTGTTTACACTATTATTATCTGTAGAACAAACCAATTTTTATTCTACTTAAATAGTTTTTAAATTTAGGTCATAGGATCACAATCCGTGAATCATTCCTATCAACCTACATACTACGACATTATACCACTGTAATAAATCATAATCCTCACAACAATTCGTCGTTTACACTTAAATTGCAAGACTTGCTTTACAATTAAATTCCTTCTTTATAATATAATTTTACCTTGAATTCTTATTCTGAAAAGCAGTTCACAAAATTATATAATTTTTGTATCACTTAATCACATATAATCAGGACATCTTTCAGTCAATTTCACTCTTCTCTGAAGTGCAAATCACTTAGGATCATCCAGTCTTAATCATACTAGCTTTCTCTAGGCTAGGACTCACACACTCTTCCGCTCAAATTCTAAACATTGTGTGTGGCGCAGGAAATGGCTGTTTTTCCTGACTATATAGTTCTACAGTTAGAAAAACAGTTTCTTTACAGTTGTAACTTCCATTGTAGAATTAAAACCTTTCGTGTAGACCAATGTCTTTTCAAATCTCTAATCCTTTAAAGGTTGCAACTTCTTTTTACTCTAACTATTCATACTTCTACATCTTTTAAAACATTTTCTGTAGACTAATTTCACTAAAATTCAGAAATTGTACGTAAAAACTAAAAAATCCGTCTACAACACCCACTGCCCCGGAATTTATAGTGGTTGGACACCCACTCTCCCTATATTGCTAATTGGTCGTGGGTTTGTTGTTTTCGGATGCACTCTCTCACATCATCCGGAAGGCCTTCCGGATACGGTCACTCAGAGGCTCACCCGGACTACAACGACATTCTGGTTGATGATCAGTAGTTCGGTGAGGTGTGAGGGGTAGATCTGCATTTGGACTTCCTTCTAGACATACACCACAGGCTTTTCCATCTATCGTAAGGGGAAATTCCGGTCGCAACCAGAATCCGGGTTCACACGGATTCTCCGTGCCCTAGGAGCTACCAGGCACACCACCTTAAGTACCCTCCCTCCCCCTCCAGGCTCCTTCCGGTCACCAAGGATCGTCAGACTCTATCTAACCTCTCCTTCAGCTGTTCCGGGCGCTCTCCCACAGCAAGTCCCAACCGGTTAGACTAGATGCTTAGCCGTGAGTCACTTCAGTTTCCACAACTATTCCACTAATCATCAACCACAATGGGCCTTATCCTTCATTCACGAAACAATACACTGCCAACATAATTTCAAGACGAGAAAATATACTAACAGAAAATATCATTCGGGAGGAAGAAGAAAAAAGACCCCGAGCCGGCTAAGGCTCAGGTATCAAGAACCCTCTACCACTGATCTAAAAACGGATCTAAGAAGCTAAAAAGCCGGAAAATCCTATCCTGAAAGTGAAAGGGATCTTATCCCTAGAAATCCGGAATTCAAACTCAGATCCGAAAGTTTCGGATCTGAGATCGGGTTTCTACGGATCTAACTCAAAACTTAAAGCAGGGCTGTCTTTAGTCTTACCGCATGATAGCCGGGTGCAAACTTGAGCCCCATCGTTAATCGCTATCATACTTTTAGCCCTAAAGATTCTAATCTACGGAGTTACTTGGTTCCGCCTCCGACTGCTACGGCGTGAAGGGGTAACCTCTGCTGGAGCGGTGTCAGCCTCGGGTTGTGCCAGAATGGCTGCTGGTGGCTCCGGTGAGGTGGTCGGCGTCGGCATCCCTGGTCCGGATGGTGCATCTGGGTCCTCTGTTGTGACCGTCCGGCCGGATGGTGCATCTGCGCAGTCTTCGACGTCCGGAAGGTCCCGAAAGCTACCGCTGGGGCTGACCACCATGGGTGTCGCTGTCGAGCTTCCGGGTAAAGGGTCCGTCACTGGTGGCCCCGGAGAGGGAGACTCTGAGGGAATTCGGAAGGGCAAGGGTGGTACTGTATGACTCCCTGGCACCTGTTCCCACTTCTGCATACTCTCCGTGCTTGGGAAGGCCACCCCATTCCAACTCACAGGAGAGCTGAAATCCGGCGTTCCGACGAGGTCATTGAACTGTCCGGTGAGCGACTTCGGTGTTCCAAATGCAAGTCTGGGTGAAAAGCCGGCCGGAGGTTGGGGTGGAGAAGCAGCTGCCGGACCGGATGGAGATCCGGACGGACCTGCAGTGGTTCCGGACGGATCTGCCTGGGTTCCGGATGGTCCCGCAGCGTCTGGAGCAGGTGGTGCCGGAACTGGAGGTGGAGGTCTTGGTCCTGTTGAGGTGGCCGCCACGAGATCCCTCGCTAGCTCTTGCATCTTGGACCAGGTGCTCTCCATTTTCCGGCTGTGATCCACCAGGAACCGGATAACCTGCCCCCTGTTGAGCTTCTCGTTCTTCTCCAAGCTCTCTGTGTAGAACAATGCCCGGTTGACCGTATCCACCGGGAAATCCAACGCTGTGCGGATATCGGTCAGTGTCTGTGAAGCTGCCCGGACCTTCGTTTCTGCCATCACTCGAGCATGCTGTGCTCCATCCCGTGTAGCTTCCGCCTGCCGGACTTGACCCCAGAGCCGGGTGTTAACCTTGGTTATGGTGGCGTTCTCCTGCTCCAGTCTTGTGACGGAACCGTGCTTCTCCTTCATCTCTCTGAGCTGGGCGATGAGGTGAGTGGTGTCCTCCAGTCCTACTGCCTCTAGGATGGCCATGATCATGGCGTGCCTCTCCCGGATTTCTCCATCCTGAATTCTGGTCCGCCAGACAATGTGTCTGCAGAGCTCGTGAACGTCCATCGGTATGTCGCCAGTGATGGCCGAAACAAATGTGGGTCCTGGCTCGGATCCGGTCGTGAATCGGTCGTCTTCCGCTGCCGTTTCCGGTGCAATTGGCGGTGCTGCGGTTGGTGGTGCTACGGGTGGGCTCTGAGCCGGAATTGTTGACAATGGCCGGCATGCTTCAGGGGTTTCCGGAGTCCTCTGCACCGAACGACTCCGCTTCCGGTTCGGTCTTCAAAGTATGAGGGGGGATGACGACTTCTCCGTGTCAGAGTCCGTCGATTCATCCGGTTCTTCATCTATTTCCATCCCTCCGTATGACTGGATGGTGAGCAGGCTATCGTACTCAGCCTGCTCATCCGGACTCAACATCTTCTGTTTGGCGTACATGTGAGCCAGGTAGGTGGAAAGGGGGGATGGGGTTTTCCGGGCTTTCGGCAGGTTCTTCACCATCCTATCAATCTGCTCGTCTATGATGGCCGCCCAGTCGACGGACAGCTTCCCTCTCATCGAGCCCAGGATCAGTGTTGCTAGCTTGGCCACTATCCGTTTCGATTTCTGGGGATGGAAAATAGGGTTGAAGAATGCCATTACTAACCTGGCGTCCGGATCGGTGAGGTCGCTGAGGACATACCCGTCTTTAGGGTTAGCCTTCGCGCGGAACTCGCCCTTCAGGATGGCGTCGTCACGTTCCGCCACCTTGATTGTTCCTGTCCGGAACTCGTAGGTGTCTCTCCAGAGTGCCGTGGTCCAGACCTCCGGATGCGCCCTAATCTTCTGCGCGTACTGGCTTGGTGGCTCTCCCAGGAGCTCGGTCATCATCGTTTCGCTCTGGAAGGCCCATGGTGTCGCTAGAAGACCTTCACAACCCATGATCTCGAGGAAGCTCTCTAAAACCCGACAGGTTTTGACCGGCTTCGAAATCTCCGGAGTCACCTTCTGCAGCACCAAGGTTTCGGTAGCCGGAGCCTTGCCCTTCTTGCCCGCCATCCGTGCCCACCTCTCCGTGAACTTGCGCCTCGCAATGGTGTTGAGAAATCCTGCACGCATTGACCTTACCAAGCCCCTCTTGCTTACCTAATTTGGCTCTACCGTCCTTCACCAAGACCGGCTCGAAACCCTAAGAGAATGCGAGGAGCGGAAAGAGAAGGAGCCTGCTGGAAACCCTAAAAGATTGGCGCACAGGGCTGCCAGTCGCGTTTTGTATCTGACGCACTTGTACGGAAAACCGTTATGCGTCATGATGGCATTTCCGGATCCGGCTGTAACCGTCCTCCGGTTTTGCAACTTCCGGGAAGGGTGCTATAACTACCTCCATTAGGGATTCCGGCACAGCACTAAAATCTTATTCCGTTCTATGAACTACTTATGCTCTTATGGCCGACTAGCTAACTAATTTTTTTAATGTTTCTTTATTTTCATCCGGATTTGGTATTAAGTTCCGGAAGTAAGTGGGAACGGCTTCCCACAGAAGGATTGCGGCTCGACTCTGCAACGCTAGTAGGTGGAAGTTCAAATGCATCTGGAGCATCTAAATCAACATACGCCGGCCGCTTTCAAGTATTACGATCAGTGGCCATTGCAATAATCACAACCCTACACAAACTAGATTTTATAAAAAAAATCAAAACCTCCCCCGGACCCAATGTGTGGTGGCCCTCCTCTTAGTTCCTAGCAAAGTACGAATAGTACAAGGACAAGGATCCACTTGAGAGGAGCCTATATGATTGATATTAGAATCTGTTCCATTTATAATGAAATGTAAAACCCTGGCCTCGCATGCGCGTCCGCATGCGCCTGACCAAGACGCCACGTGCCCGGCCTGTTCCCGCTCGCGCTCGGTCCAATCCCTTAAACGCCTGGCCTTCCAGCAAACGCGTCCGGCCCTCGAGCGAATGCGCCGACCCGTTCATGTACGCGCCTGGCCAGTAACTGAACGCGCCTAGCCTGTTCGTGCACGCGGTTAGCCTATTTTCGCTCGCGCACAGCATGTTCCCGCATGCGCCTAGCCTGTTCCCGCTCGCACCGAGCCTGTTTCCGCGAGTGCCTAGTCTGTTTCCGCACGTGCCTAGTTTGTTCCCGCAGGTGCTCTATTTGTTGCCGTTCGTGCTCGGCCTGACCCTGCACGCGCCCAACCCGTTTCCGCACGCGCCTGGCCCTAGAGTCCACGCGCTCGACCGTGGATCCTATGCGCGAGGCCCCTAACCCTACGCCCGAGACCTCTAATCGTACTCGTGAGACTGCAGCGTACGCGCCCGGTCCTTATACGACATGCATGCGTTCTTCATGCCACGTGCGCGCACGGCCCACTAGTATAAATGGTCACGTGCGCCCAACCCATTTTACAAACTCCAATTGGAAATCGTGGCCTTCAACAATCTTTTTAAAGTGGCTGATTGCGTGATCTTTGATTGGGGCTGTAGATTTGCACACATCCATACGACGTATTGCATCACCGCATCGATCACCGTTCAAATTAATTGACATCGCTATCTTGGATTATTTTGAAATCCAAGGTGGTAATATTCGTTTGTTTTTTTTAGATAGAGTTTAGCGTAGTTAGCAAACATTTTGGTAGATTTTTTTATAGTATTCGGCTATGGAGAGTGAGAGTGAGCCGGATGCCCAACAATAGCCACCAATGTCCACCGCGCAGAGGAAGAGGGAGAAAGACAGAGATAGGGTGAGGCACGGGAAGCTTCAGAAGAAGCGGATGCACGTGTTCAACAATCCAGCGAAGATTGCATTCGTCGGTTGGCAAGATGAGCCATTGCCATGGTCATCCGTCACTTGCGAGGATTACATTGAGTGGTGCCACCTGTCAAAGACGTTTCCTCCACATTGCCATTTAATAAATCGTCGCGCAAACAAGGCAAATTTGAAGTATTGCATCAATGAAGCATTTCGAGCTCGTGCCCTCCAAGTTCACCAATACTTACACGAGCTCGAGTTCATGCCCCGCAATGATTGTCCCCTCTATCTCGCTCGCATGGTATATGCGGAGGTCGTTCTCAATAAGGGAGTCGATTGGAGGACCACTCTAAGAAACCCGTGTTTTTTGTGATGTCACCTAAAATTGTAGACCTTCCGCTGGACATTAACATTTTGAAAAGTGACATCTAGAAAAACATCAGAATTAACAGGACGTTGTAAAAAACATGGAGATGTTAGTTGGCAAACGTGGACATGTTAGCTCCCAAACATGGGATGTTAGCTACCAAACACGGGGTTGTTAGCTACCAAACATGGGGATGTTAGCAAGGACACGCGTAAATGTTGGCAGAAATGTTAAGATAAACATTGTCTATGTAGAGTGCAATTTTTGCCATGTTTTTGCATGTTTCGGTTGATCCAATTTTAGGTGATGTTTTCGGGGAACATCATCCCTATTTTTTTAATCATTTTTCTGCGTTTTTTGGAACATCACAAAAAACACGGGTTTCTTAAAGTGGACTATGCGGAAAACTCCAAAAATGCCGAGGGTCTGGATGCATGCCGATGTGCCTAGGGAGCAGCATCCTTTCTTTCATTTTGCGCCACTAAGGCTTTAGAATACGTATGGCCCAGAAGAAGTAGCTCCAGTAGAGTCAGATTCATCACCGGATTTGGACTCAAATGGACGTGTAGGTCGGCGTTCATCGACTTCTTGTGGCGCGTGCGTCACGAAAAAAGCGCCAACGAGTGAAGCTCCATCAAGCAGGATGTCTATTGGTTCAAGGAGGTGGCCAAGTAGATTTATCAATCGTAAATCTTGTTGGCGATGATGAACCCGCCGTGAGGCTTGAGGGTGTTGGAGATGAAGAACCCATCCATGTTGTGGATGAAATGCCAATGATGGATGTCGTAGTCACCACTTCCAACACCAGGCATGTAGCATCAAGGTCCGGAAGTATGACCGTTGATGCTCACCAGGAGTTATTGGACACTATCAGCTTGAAGGATGAGATGATTCAACGTCTCCAAGAAGAGATTGAAAACCTCAAGCTGCAATCCAGTGAGAAGGGTGTTATTATCACTAAGCAAGCAGCCGAGATAGAAGAGTTGCGTCGAGAACGTATTGCCAGCCAGGCTAATATTGGCGGAGTTGCTCGAGGTGTAGACGAGACAATGATCGACAATGTTATTGCCTCTGTTACTAGCTGCTTGCTAGAGACCTCAACAAAACCACCGCGTTACCGCTTCGCTAGTCGTCCGTTGGTTTTTCTACCGCCACCGACTGTAGCACCACAACCATTTGTAGATTCCATCGGCACCAAGGATTCTCTGTCGTTTTCTCCAGCTAATCCAAGCACGGAACTTGTTCAGCTTTGCATTGCAAATGACATCCTTCGAAAAAGGATTAGATCGGTGAGCGAGCAGTACTATCAATGGAAGGTGGCATGCATCTTGAATGTTGACCGTGCGAGGCAAATGGCAATAGAGGTCCAGAAGATTGACAACGAATATTTGACGAATAATTTGCGCCGTGACTTTGGACTCACATCTTGGGCTCACATCGACGAGATGTTTCCAACTGAATTGCCTCTGTAGCCAGATGATAAATCTATTGACTGGGCAAAGTTGGAGTGGGACCACGTAGAGGCTATGTCTTCTCATGCCTTTTAACCAAACGCAAACGTGACACCACGCAAATTATGGCCAACACCAGCAAGCTTCACGCACAATGAAGATGCTTGCTCGGTTTGTTTAAATCCGTTCGGGCCAGAAGGTGCATATGCTTTTGGCACGTGTCGGTGTTTATACCATCCGATGTGTCTCGTAGGTGGTATCTTGACACGTAGGTTTTGCGCAAAGTGTAAAGCACCATTTCATAAGCGCTTATATGAATTGTTTGGTCTCACCACCTACATGCCACCTAATTGGGAGTTGAACCCCGAGAGTGCACCTGGGGATGCCTATGCTCAAAAGTGGGGAGAAGATATGGTGTGGAATTGGCGTGCGCAGTGCCACCAGCTACATAAGCCCAGTGTAAGCTCGCAATTTGGTTGGGAAAATGACCACGAAGAAATTGTACGAGTGGCCAAGAAGCTCATATTGGGAACCACCGCGGACCATGTTGGTAAACGAAACTTCTTCTACCAAGTCATGGGCGGATATTGGGATGCTTGACGGAAGCTATTTCAATTTGGGCGCTGTCCTTATGGGAAACTGTGGAATCACCAGGGACATGTGGTGTCAGAATTGGGAGAGGCCACTGATCTTGACCTTCGCAATGCGTTGCAATAGGAAGAATCGCAATGGAAGGAAACTTGGAAGGAGGAAGCTATTGACTTCCTTCTTGAGGAACATAGTCCGGCGACTATGAAGACTCTCAAAGCACTTCGGAACTCCGAAATGTTTCGTGCTCTGGTAAACGTGGATGGGCCTCACCGGAGGATGCGAGCGGCTCGTAAATTGCTGGATGATGGGGCCTCAGGAAAAGGTGAACCAAGTCGAGCCGATGCGTGATGAAGTGGAGTATCGGCAAATAGAATGCAAGATGAAAGCGTAGCATTTGTAACCATTTTGTATGTTGCGAAATTTGCATATGCAATATAAATATAAGGACATCTTTAAAGCATTGACCCATTTCTTGCATCTCCTTTGAAACATTGAAATTAGTTTGTAACATTTAAGATAATCCAATTTGCAAGAACTCAACTTTCCATGGTCCCTGTTCGCGTGCGCCTGGCCCCATAGCGCGCGCCCTGCCACTGTTTGTATGCGCCTGGACCCAAAGCGCGCGTGCCCGGCCTCAAAAGGCACGCGCTCGGCCTCACAGCGCACGCGCTCGGCCTCACAGCGCACGCGCCTGACCCCATTTGCACGCGCCCGGCCACTCTATTCGTACGCGCAAGACTATGATTAGTACGCCCGAGACCGTCCCATCTCGTACGCGCGCGGCCTACGGGGGGCATGCCCGCCTCGCTATAAGTTTGGAAATTGTTGCACGATGGGCCGACTTCCCAGGCACTTGGGCCTACAATTGCCACGTGGCGGCTGCTTGCTAAGTACTATTGGGAAGTGGGTCCCAGTGTCTATAGACACCCTTTTACTCCCGGTGTCTATTGACCCCGTTTTACTCCCGGCACCCCTTCACGCTAGTTTCAAGCATGGACTCAAGTGGGCCTTCTGGGATTTGGGCTTCCGAGAAGAAAATGAAGAAACGACAGCGTGATGCGGGACGAGTACGCAACCACAAGCAGAAGAAACGCATTCACATATTCGTCAATGGTCAGCTGAAGGCATTTCGAGGCTGGGGAGATGTACCAAGTCCGTGGACATTTACACAGTGTGCAAAGTACATTGTCTGGTGTCATTTGGGACGAACGTGGCCGCATTCGCGGTATTCGCAACTTCGGAAATACGACAAGGGTAATTTAAATTACTGCACCAATGAAGTATTCAAAGAACGGTGCATCCAAGTGTACCAGCACATCTACAACACGGCAACGGTTCACCGGAACCAGGTGAATCTATCCATTTTACGTATAGTGTATGCTGAGATTATACTCGGAGTAGTAGTCGGTTGGAGGACGATGGAAATACAACCAAACTCCAAGATGACACCAGTATCCACGGCAACACTACCAATAGAGCGCAAGTTTCCAGGCGAAGCTCTAGGAAAAAAGGCCAAGGAGGTTGAAGTTCCAAACGAGGAAGTCGTGTGGTCTGACACTTCTAGTGACGACTCGCATACTCGGTGTGACTCAACTTATCCCAAGGAGATTGAAAGCTTATTAAATGCCATTGGCTTGATTTTGCCCTCCAAGAAACAACGACAATTGGAGAAGATTCCGGCAAGGAAGAAGATCCAACTGAGATGGACACGGTTGCATATGAGAACATCAATGAAAACCTCGAGTCTTCTGATGATGTTCCAATTGGACGAGAGGCTCATCTTCAACTTCTTGCTAAATATGAGCAAAGTTTACAGGAAAACAAGAATCTGGTAGAAGAAGCCAACCGCAACAAAGAAGAACTTCAAAAATTACGTGCTATACTCCAAGAAATGGACATTCAAATCCAGGAATACGCGAAGTTGGTGTTTACTTTAAAGTCGTAGAATTTGATAGCAATGGAAGTAGTGCCATGAATGATAAACGGGCAATTTTGTAACATTTTGAAATCATAGACCTTGTGAATTTTGTAAATTGCACTTCATTTGTAAATGGCTTTAGTTCGAAACAATATTGATTATCTCTAATGTTAATCAAGTTTGTATGGTTCAGCATGTTTTTTAATTTGTACAATGTAATAAAGTGAATGTACTATACAGTCTTGTATACGTTTAAATTATATATTTGATGAATGTGTTATGATCTTCCATGATTGTACAACTTCATGCACCCCAGTCAATAAATTAAATTCACTTTTGTCTAATATTTGATAACCGACTACAATAGTCTATAGTATCATCGAGAATTTTTTTGTAGTGGAATTTATATCATGTGTTGAAGAATAAAACTTAAATTTTTGTCTCAAACATGTAAATCATAAGACTAAACAATAAAAAATATGTTACTTTCTTGCATAATAAATGATTTGGGATGTAACAAAATCCCCAATATTAATGCAACATTATTATTCTTGGTTGAATTATATGTAACTAATTGCAACGGCCTTCCAAATGATAAGAGATGGCATTCTACCATACAAATTATCCATATTATATCTTAATATGAGTATAAGTTTGCCATACAAATCATTGAGCATGTTGTTTGAAGGCACTAACTCTCCCCAAAAAGTCATTAAGTAAGTATAAGTATTGTGTGCCTTAGTAAGTATAAGTATTGTATAAGTAAATATAAGTATTAAGTATTGAATGTATAAGTATAAGTATTGTATAAGTAAGTATAAGTTCAAGGCACAAGGTTATAAGTAAGTATAAGTATTATATGTCAAGTTCAAGGCACAAGTTCAAGGCACATCCCTCTCGCTTACGTGCGCAGCCCTCCGGCGTACATGCCCAGCCCTCTCGCGTACGCGCGCCTCTTGGTCGTATGCGCCCGCCGAAGGTCACTAATTTACCATGAATATTAGATTTCAAAGTTACGGACCCCACTTCCTAGGCGCTTTGGCCTGCAACTGCCACGTGGCGGCTGCTTGCTTGGCACTTTTGGGAAGATTTTTACGGTGTCTATTGACACCTTTGTATTTTGCCACCTTCGTATTCCTCCATGGATTCAGGACAACCATCTACCACTAGCAGTCCCCATGGAAAATGACAACGTGATTTTCGTCACGCACGCTCAAAGCAGAAGAAGCGCCTTCACGTGTTGATCAATGAGAAGATGAAGGCATTTTCTGGTTGGGAGGCAATTCCAACTCCATGGACATTTGCACAATGTGCAAAATACATTGGATGGTGTCATTTGGGGCACCTCTCGCCGTACTCCCGGTATTCTCTAATGCGACGTACAAATAGGGCCAACTTGGGGTACTGCACCAATGAGTTCTTCAAGGAGCATTGCATCCAAGCGTACCAACACATTTATGACGAGGCGAAAGTGCGCCGCAACTCGGTAAATATTTCGATTTTACGGATGGTTTATGTGGAGGTGGTACTTGGCGTACCGGTTGATTGGAGGACAATGGAAATCCAAACACACTCCAAGATGGTGCCAGACATAGGATTAACAATATCGTTTGTGCGGAAGTTTCCAGGAGAAGGTCTCGGGAAAACCATGGAAGTTGAACCTTCAAATCAAAAAATCGAGTGGTCCGCGTCTTCATCATCCAACTTGGATACTAGAAGTCATCAGTCTATGCGTAGGCAACAAGAATTGTCCATCATATGAGGCTTGAACCTTAAACCGTCGGTTTCACAACAAGAGGGAGATGCCACGAAGACGGATGCCGTACCTGACGAGGGCGTGGATAATAAAAAAAAGTCTACGGAAGGTGAGTGGGTGAGTCGTGACGATTATCTTCGAGTTGTGAAGCGACTAAATGAAAGCTTGAAGGTAATTGAGGATCTAGGAGAAGATCTCGATGAGAAGGATAATGAAGTTGCGAAGTGTCTTGAAGAAATTCAAGACTTGAAGGCACAAGCTCGAGAGAAAGACAGTCTTCTTTCATTTTTTACTCGTTTTTAGGGAGTTTAGAACTACAACAGTGATAGAAATGTACATAGAGCAATGTTGAAACGTTTTGGAACAAGAGCTTTCTACAATTTCGTAACTGCCATTTAATATTGATTGATATTTTGTATATTTAATAAAACCTTGTAAATTGAGTGGCATCTTGTATATTTAGTGGATTTTTATGAGATGTTTTACATATCAAAATATTAAGTGTTGCAATGTTTCAATATACCGTCGAATTAGTGCGCACGCCCCAACATTGTGCGTGCCCGGCCCTAGCGCGTATGCGCACGGCCCACAGCGTGCGCGTTCGGCCCACAGCGTGCGCGCCCGGCCACATAGAGTATGCGCTCGGCCCCTCTTGTGCGCGCCCGACCCCACAGCGTGCGCGCCCGGCCACATAGAGTATGCGCCCGGCCCCCCTTGTGCGCGCCCGGCCCCAGATGCTCATGCTCCAGCACTATATAAGAACCATATGCAGTGTGCTTGACTCACCTCACATCCTTGGCTTTGTGTCCTCGAACTCCTTATTGGACTCTTTGCATGAATCTACAAGTTTGTGAGTGATCTTTGGGTCCACATTTTCTATGCACACACAATTTCCTATTACTTTTGGCGAATTCTCTTTGGCACAACATTGCGCGCCAATTTTATTGTGATGTCGTCTCAACAAAGGGCTCAAACAAAGGAGTGGGCCCCATGGTACACATTTAACAAGAAGGATCAAGTGACATGTGTTTGGTACAATTACATGTTCGCATACAAATGTGGGAGGTGCATGTGACACTATGGGTATCCACAATGGACGAAGACTTCGTGCACTAAGGCCTGAGCAGCTGTTAAGGCCCGTTTTAAAAGATGCGGGAATATTATTCCTACTAGGATGATTGAGGCGGAGATCGTTGGCCTTCCTAGCGCACCAGCAACATGTTCCCCTGAACCTTGTTCAAGCCAATCCATCCAACAAGGTAGTTTCTTGGAAACTCAAAACGAGGAGAACACGCAGTCCACAAATCCTCTAAGCCAAGCAACATCATCAACACCAAGATCTGTACGACAACGGAGCTTTCCAGAGGCTTACCAAAAACGAAAAGTGTTGGACGAATTATGGGCACATTTATTTTATGAAGCAAACGTTGCATTCAACGTGGTTAGACATCCGGCCTTCATCAAGGCCACCCTCGCAACGTCAAAAGCGGGTTTTGATTATACACCGCCATCGTACAATGCCATGAGGACGACATACATTGAGCCTCTAAAAAAAAAGTGAAAGACCTTGTGGACAAGAAGACCAGCGTAGATATTGCCAAGTATGGCGCAACAATATGCTCGGACGGGTGGGACAATGTTACACGTCGCCCTCTCATGAATATCATGCTCGTATGTCCAATGGGTGATATCTTCTTCGGGTCTATAAACACCACGGGTATGAAGAAATCTACGGCATATATAGGGGACCAATTGAAAAGTTTTATCCGTAAGGTTGGACCATTGAATGTGGTCCAAGTGTGCACCGATGATGCTTCAAACATGTTGGGGGCAATGAAGAAGGTCAACGATGAATACCCGTACATATATACTCAAGACTGTTGTGTACATATTTTGAACCTCCTCCTCAAGGACTAGGGGAAGGAAGACATATTTGCAGACCTCGTCCAGAAGGCGAAATAAATTGCATTGTATATTCGGAACCACCATGTGCCCATGGCCCTGTACAAAATTGTTTCTGTTGTGGTCAGCACCAATAAGGTTTGCATGCAATTACATAATGATCCATCGTCTGTTGGAAGTGAAGAATGCCCTGGAGATGGTTGTGATAGACCCAACATGGATATTTTACATATCCTCTCTTTTCGATAGGCAAAACGGGCACCGTGCCCATGCAAAGGCATCGCAGGTGCGAGCCACCGTTCTAGACGAGACTTTTTGGCATCGGTGCACTAACTTTGAATTTGTAGTGACACTAGTACTAAAGGCATTGCGGACTTTTGATGGTGACACTCCGGCAATGGGAATTGCTTGGATGACCATGAACAAGCTAAAGGAGCACATGTTCAAGCTGCGCAGGGCGCCGTTCAACATGTCTGACGGAATTGCAACTCGCCTCAAAGGATCATTCCTTGCCCGTTGGGAGATGATGACAACAGATCTTCATTATGCAGGGGCTTTTTTGAATCCTTATCTAGCCAATAAATTGCAAATTCAAAACAATGGTGAGGCCAAAAGGGCCCTAAACAAGGTTGTTATGACGCTCTGTGGTGCACTTGGAGTGTCTTTTTCGGCAATAATGCTCAAAATCACGGAGTATGAAGAATTGCGAGGTTCATATTCACCATTGGAAGCTGCGGAAATTGAAAACATCAACCTGTTGCCTCACCAATGGTGGAACCGCGTGGGCGGGCAATCATTGTCTATCATTGCGAAGCGTATACTAGCACAAACCTGCTCGGCCTTGTCATGTGAGCGTAATTGGAGCATGTATTCGTTTGTGCATAGTGAGAGCCGAAATCGCTTGGGAGTACAGAAAGCGGAAGATTTGGTTTACATCTACACGAATAGTCGATTGCTCCGAGAACGTGCTCGTCCAGACCCGATTCGATGGTATGAGGAGAATGTGCATTTGGAGGAGTCTGATCCAGATGGGGGACTTCCTTCAAACACAGAGGACGAGGGCTTGGAGTCGGATGAGGAGGGTTACAACTGGATGGGCGGCGATTGGGAAGACCTTGCCGGTGACAACAACCCCGTGTCTAATCATAGCCCACCTAAGGACAACTCTGCAAACAACGAGCACGGTGGAGATGCACTACGTGACCATTTTCACAACGTCCACGGTGACCCAGTGGATCCTTTTGTGTTTGATGATGTCGACGCAGCGGCAGTCCATATTGTAGTAGAATTATCGGGTAAAGATCGTGCCCAAGAAGCTAGGGTAGAGGAAGATGGGTCAGCATTGGAGGGCAATCTTGATGGAGATGACAACATCTTGGAGAATCAGTCTCCCAACTCAAACGGCTCTAGCGCCTCAGGCCTTTCTAGTGGCAATGGCCCTAATCTCGACCGTCATTGCATTGGCATTGCAGCGCACAATACATTTCCTCACGATGGAAACAAAGTGAGCAGTGGTGGAAACAATAATGAATCCCATGAGCCAATGGCCACCACGGGGTCCATTGAAGTTGTCAGAAGCACTCCGATTTTTCCTCAAGCAATAGAACCGGACTCAGAGGAAGACATGCTACTCCAAGATTTGTTTCGGCGGCCACGTGCTCAAAGTACCGCATCGATTGGAAGAACTCTTTTACGTGTAAAGAAAAAGACCTCTTGAACAATAGTTCGGCCACCCGTCCACCGTAGCGCACTCGGCCCAAATGGTGGTGTGGAGCGCGCGATACTAACCCCACAACTTCCCTCCGCGAGGGTTGGGTCCTCTGCTATGAGCAACCATTTAGGGACACGGAGGGGCGAGAACAATGGTACTCTCCCTTTCTTCACGGGACCTTGGCGAAGCGGAACCTCGGAGAGAGTCATTGGGGCCAAAGGCAACCGCTCCAAAAACATGGATGGAGTAACAGACAAAAGGAAGAATATCCGAGTAAAACGACTTGTGAACGCCGCATCAACTACTGGAGCCGAGCTACAATTACGAAACTTGGCCTCGGAGATTGAGGAGTACGTGGCACCTGTCTTGGAAAATTCAGCGGAGAACTTCTCATCATTGGGCGATGATGCAGACGATGAGGATTGCGATGAGGTACCTGACGACAATATTGTGGTGCTTCGCGGGCTTTCTATTCCCCAAAATGTTTGCCGATCAAAACGGAAGCGGAAACACAATGAAGAATCCTCAAGCTCAGATGATTAAAAGATGACGGATACAAGGGTACTACAAGTTAAAAGTGACTTTAGTGGTGTGGTGATAGCATGGTACAATAGCACCGCGGTTTTAAAATATGTACCTGGTGTTGAGAGTGCCCATTCATGAAAGCACCACATTGAAATAAATAATTTTAATATTAGAGCACCCTGGTACAATTGTATTCTTTCAAATTCTCTAAACCTCAGCCCTTTTGAGGGGCAAAGGCAGTGTTCGATCGCGTGCGCTCGGCCCCTAACCGCGCGCGCCCGATAGGCAGGTGCGCGCGTGACAGACAATGGTACACGCCAGGCCCGTAACGCTGCACGCCCGGCCCTAAGCCGCGTGCGCCCGATAGGCAGGTGCGCGCGCGACCCTCAATGGTACGCGCCAGGCCCGTGATGCTGCGTGCCCGGCCCCTAACGGTACGCGCCCAACCTTGACGGTACGCGCCCGGCCCTGATATGCACGCGCCCGGCCCTTCGGGGTACGCGCTCGGCCCTGTATGTACGTGCCCGACCCTAAACCGTACGCGCCCGGCCCTAATTGGAACGCGCTCAGCCCTATATGAACGCGCCCGATCCTGATTGGTACGCGCCCCACCCCAAATGATGTGCGACCGCGCTCGGCCCTTGATGTGACGTGGAAAGCCGTCTGACATGTCGTGCACACGTGTTTTACTAGGGGGTAAGTTCAAAAATTTGATTTAGGGTTTGTAATTTTTTTTTATACGCAACTGTCCGCCAAAAAGTGTTGTCCGTCTCGTCCGTCCGTCCTACTTTCCGTCCGTCCGTTGTCTTTGGATCCCTGTCCGTCTATGTAGACAACCTTGCCTCCGGGTTGGAGCTCGATGGTGCCTCCGGGCAGGACCTTGATAGTGCCTCCGGGTTGGACCTCGATGGTGCCTCCAGGCTGGAGTGTGATGGTGTCTCCGGGCCTGACCTCGTTGGTGCCTCCGGGCTGGGGTGTGATGGTGCCTCAAGGCTAGACCTTGATGATGCCTTCGGCTGGACCTCGATGGTGCCTTCAGGTTGGAGCTCCCTCGTGCCTCCGGGCCTAACCTCGTTGGTGCCTCCAGGGCTTTGTTAGTGACCTGCCCTTACCTGGTGCCTCCGGGCTGGACCTTGATGGTGCCTCCGGGCTGGACCTCGATGGTGCCTTTAGGCTGGAGTGTGATGGTGTCTCCGGGCCTGACCTCGTTGGTGCCTCCGGGCTGGGGTGTGATGGTGCCTCTGGGCTGAGCTCGCTGGTGCCTCTGGGCTGGAGTGTGATGGTGCCTCCGGGCCCGACCTGGTTGGTGCTCTTAGGCTTTGTTAGGGACCTGCCCTTACCTACTGCCTCCGGGCTGGAGCTCGATGGTGCTTCCGGTTCTGTTTCTTCTCGCTTTTGTTGGATTCTTTTATAATCCAGTTCAGTCCTCCGGAAGTTGCCTTCGGGTTGTTGGGGTCATCTCCAGGTTACTTTCCTCCTCCTACTTGTACTCCAGTTTGAATTTTCTCCCTCTCGGCCTCTCTTGTTGTGGTCCGGGCTTTTCCTCTTCCGGGTTTGTTCCTCAGCTCTTCTTGTAGCGGTCCGGGCTCTTCCTCTTTCGCGCTTGTCCCCAACTCTTCCTCTAGCGGTCCGCGCTCTTCCTATAGCTAGGGTTAGGGTCCTAGCCTATTGCTTAGCTATTTTAAGGTTTTTAGAATACCTTTTAACATTCTCGAATCTAATCGACTCTAAAGACTTATACTAATCTAAGTCTAACTCCTGTATCTACCTATCTGGTCCTCTTTAAGATCACTTACTAATCAATAAAAAAAAATAAAAAATTTGTAGGTACGACAATGGTCCCGGTAGTTGGTGTCATTGTAGAATTTGGAAATCCTCTGCAATTTTAGAGGATCTGTTGACCAAACTCCATACGCACCCCAAAGCTATAAAACATTCTTTCAATTCTCCCCGCACTTTTTGATGTGTTGCAGACGCTTGGATGCCTCCACGCTATGCTCTCCATTGATTACCATGAACTTGCCGTTTTTGATATCGTCCCACAAGGTTGGCTTCCGTTGAAGAGGCTCACCATCCTCATCGACTGGACAAACACAAATCTTCTGGCGTTGATTAATTTTGCCAAGTTGCACCAGAAAGTCCATGGTGCTTAACACACTGCCCTCCTCCATTCTACGAATAACGTACAAGGCTTTCGCGACAACACACTGCTCAATTCCAACCGAATATGTTGAAGTATCGAACGAGAAGCATCCTTTGCATTCCTCCCAAAACAAGCGCTGCAATTCGGTGATTGCCTCAAAATCCACCTATAGATCGTTTCGGGCTTTGTTCGGAGTCGCAGCCTGCGTTACGGTCATGGTGAAGCCTCCACCAGCAGTGGACTTCCTCTTCTTTGAGAAGGGCTCTCCAGCCGTTGCACTCGTTATCGACGGCCTTCTTAGTGGAGCACGGTTGGAAGTTCGAGGTGCAGATGAACCTGATGGATTGGTTCCATCAACACCAAGTGCGCAAGGTCGACGACCTGTAGTCGCTTCCACAAGAACCGGCCGAGCTTCAAATCCTGAAAGGAGTTGATGAATTTGAACTAATCGCCTATTCACCATTACAGCAACATCGTTTGTCTAGGGCAAGGACTTCTCAAACGCCTCCTTTAGTGATCCCTGCCTATTTTGAACAACACATTCAAGCAACTCCGAGAAGTCAAATTGCCCATGATATGAACCCACTTTGATGACAATGGAGTGGCAGTGGAGAAGATCAACTCTTGCATCATTGTAAGCTTGAATTTTGAGCACTATATACTCCCGTTGTTGCTGCTCGAAAAAAGTCACTCTTTCGTTTCGGTTCAAAAGCACATGCAGGACTTTGTCACTTACTTTGATCGTTATCTGTACAAACTTCCCGACTTTTGATAACGACCACGTCCGCACTACATTCCAAAACGCCCACAGTGTACCATAGTTTTCCACCACGCTGTCCATGATGGGGGACGGTTTGAACGGATTTCTGAACCTCTCGATAGAGAACTCCTCAGCTGAATAGTTGTAGTCGTTCACAATATCCATTGGGTCATTGACCACACAATTATTAGAAATTAATTTGTGGCCTATCCTCGAGTCGAGGATGGGTATTCTTTTTCATGACAAATGATATTAGATTGTGAGTCCTGGTATCCTCAAGTCGAGGATAACAAAACATATAAATGCTCAGAATTTATGGATTCATTATTATTTTATCCTCGAGTCGAGGATACATGTTCCATAAGTCGTTGAATGTATCGTGATTTGGAAGCCAGCTATCCTTGACTCGAGGATAAACAAAGAACCATTTTTTCAGTTATGGTATTATTTTAATGCCACGTATCGATGTATTACGGGCAAATATATGTTTCACATAAATAATTTCTTTGACTGCTTTACAAAAAGCATGATTTTGGGACCTTAGTGCTTTTTATCAACAAATTCCAGGTCAATCTATCTTCGGCTCGAGGATAATTTACATCTAGTCACGATTTTCTTCTTATATCTATTCTCGGTTCGAGGATAGTTTGGTTGGAATTCTTGCAAAAATTAGTGAATCTAACGACATGATCAGTGAACCATGACAAGGGATTTCTCCTTGGCTCGAGAATAAACGGTTCCCAAGTATGGCTATTTTTGTAAACTCTATAGTTCATTGCACACAAAAACGCAGACAAACCAGCAAACACAGAAACAAATTATCAATACAACTCACAGACAATAGTTTCAGGCACTTCTCCACTCACGCACATAAACAATGTTATAAACACAAAATCAGATGCAGTTTGAAACATGGAATGCAGAATTGAGAAAGGTATCATAAACTTATTTTGAGTGTATGGAAAAAAATCCAATAGTAAGCTCTGAATCTTATCAAAGTTGCCGTGCACAATTGATGTATGGGGAAGCTCAATAAAATTAGGGTTTTGTTCACAACACAGCCTCGGAAAACCCTCGCACACCAACAACCAAAACCCTAGTTGAGACAGTCTAAACCTCCAAAACCTAAACAGTTGAAAAACTTTGCAAATCACTACCAAAACCCTCGCTTAAGTCAACCTAATTCCAGAAACTTTCAAACCCTAAGCCTTGACAATCACGAACTCAAGCGCACATACACACACACTTAATGCTCACACACTCACCTATACTCACATACACACACCTCAAGCACCTCACACAAACACTCACATACACACCTCACACACACACGCACACACACCTCACACACACTCACACACACACGCACTCATTTACCGCTCACACACTCTCAAACCTCACAAACACAATGAGAGATCCTAACGAGCACAGGGGAAGCGAGCGAAGAGAGAGGACGGAGAAGAGGGGAAGAGAATCAACTGGGAAAGAGCGAGAGAGAGAGAGAGAGAGAGAGAGAGAGAGAGAGAGGTGTCACGCCCTCATTCACTCTTGGAGAAAGTGAAGGGATTGGCGGTTATTGAACTTTTTCGCCTCTTCCGAGAGCAAATTAAACCTAATTTTAAAGCGACGCGATGGATGAATGTCCAATCATTTCCAATTAAGAAACGACATCGAAATGACGCGTTGCTTTGCTTTACCTTTTGGTTAATGAATGTTCGTGAATTGGAATGAATATGGGACGTTTTCATCCGTCAATTTGATTGTAGCAAGAATGATTTGAATACTACCAACTTTGGCATACTCTTGCATGATGAAAATGTTTTCTAAGTTAGTTTCTTTTGATAGTTCTTAGAATTTTACTTGATATAAATGTATTTAGAATTTTTAAAATATTGTAATCAATGAAAATCATATTATTTTTCATTCAGATTGTATTGTAAATTGTAAACTGAGATAACTTTTAAATCGTAACTTTG
The DNA here is from genome assembly GCA_963971425.1 of Bryoerythrophyllum caledonicum. NCBI lineage: Eukaryota > Viridiplantae > Streptophyta > Bryopsida > Pottiales > Pottiaceae > Bryoerythrophyllum > Bryoerythrophyllum caledonicum. The sequence goes on along the minus strand of OZ020514.1, from coordinate 32,530,334 downwards.
TAAACAACTGTTAGAGACAATGTTCATCAAATTAGGACTCTTTGAGTGGATCTATATTATCTTTGATTTGATATGTCTTTCTTTGTTTTTGATATGTGTTACTTTCAAGTTGAAAATTGTCAGTTTGTAAATTGTTATGATGGACTAAACCCATTTGTAGCATGGATTGCAAATCGTATTAAGTATAAAAATATTTTCATCAATTGTAAAGATTATTGATTCAATGAATTTTTTGTAATTCATTCAAAATTTATTGTATTACATTGAAAATTTGTAAAGTGTATATATGATGAGAATTGTTTATTATTTGTTTTACACTATAAGTTTATTGTATCACATTCAAAATTTATTGTATTACTTAGTAAATTTAGAAATATACGATTGCTATTATCAATGTGAAATAACTTTTTCTTCTTCTAATCATGTGTGAATTGTAATTTTGGTGTATATTGGTTAATTCTTACAAATGACGTGAATCATTTCTATTCTCTTTTGTAATGCTTGGATTATGAATTATATGTTGCAATATGTTATTAAAAAAACCTCATGTATGACTCATTAAATTGATTTATTACATACTTGACTTATACAATTTTTAAAAAACTGTACTTATTACACGACAAATGTTTTTCTTGAACTTGACATTGCACTTGATTTTTCAAAGTGGTCCACAAGTTGCATTTCAAATTTAAAGTTGCAATTGTCAATTAACAATTTCTTACAACTTATGATACACAATACAAACATACCTAACCAATGAAATTTATTTGAGTCGTTCTTAAAAAAAACTACATCATATTACACTATACAATTTAGTGATTATAACAATTTTATACCATTTTCTAATTTTTGTTACATTGCAATTGACTACTAATTATAATTGGAAAATTTATCCTCGAATCAAGGATAGTCTTTAATTAGAAAGTCATAAAATTGCATGAATTAGCTCAAAATAGCTACTGAAATCATCGGCAAAAAGTCCCAAAATTCTAAAATTGTCTCAATACAATGAATATGATCAATTTATAATGTTTGATTCTCATCATTTGAACTAGTTTACAAATATATTGTTTGTTACTAAACTTTTTCAGTATACAAACACCTCCCTCCAAGAAAATAGAGCCAAATGAAGATATATTATTCCAACAAGAGTAGTAATATTCAAATTTTTTGTTAATTTAGAGAGCTAAAATGGCTATTAAGACATCAGTATTTTAGATAAATCATGAGTATTGAGATCAATATGATCCAATTAAATTTGAGTTCCTAAAATATATCTTCTGAATACAATTTTTTCAAAATCCTATCTTATATATGATTATATAATTTCTTTCTTTAAAATTAAACATATCTCTTACCAATTTATTTTAAATACTTAAACTCTTAATATGAATTTTTATTACTATTATAAATGGATAATTGAATTTAATGATTAAACAGATAGTAAGTGAATTAAATGAATTAGATGAATTGTACAAGTTCAACTAAATACAACTTTTCCTTAAATCCTCAATAACAAGGTTTTAGTCGAAGATTACTTTTATGAATTTCTTAAATAACACGTTTAAATGGAATAGCTGATATTCATAAAGCTACATGTATTTTATTATTGATAGATTGAGTAAGCATGATCATGTGTTATGCTTAATTTCATTCAATAAATTTAGAAATATACGGTTATTAAGAAATAAACATATTTTAAATTTATGAATATTTATTTAAGTATAATATTTTTGATCCATGTTAAGGTTTGTTTGCGTTACATACTTTAGAAGACGTTTACATTTCCATAAAAAATAAATTCTATTTTAGGTTTCTTTGAGATGAATATTCTATGTTTTAAAGTTTAAATGAATGGAAAGTTAAAGAATTATAAATTTAATTCAAAGACTTCGAGATAATTTTCATATACTCTCTTCAAAAACTTGTTATTCAACGCAAACTTTTAAAGATTTTACAGTGTCTGCATTGTTTGAGATTGATTAAGCATTTAGCATCTATACTTTGATGACTCTAACTTACTTAAAGTAAGTTTTAATGTCAACTATCTCTTGGCTCATCTACCTTTGTAGAATCACTTAACGTGTTCAAAATACTTCAATATTACTTAACCCCAATAAAAGTTCCCGGTCAATTTCACACCAAAATCACTTCTAAACTGTTGATTCTAGTGCAATGAGTAACGATGAAAACAAATACTTGTATTTCTAAATTTTTCCATAGGATCTTAAAAAATACTTACCAAATAATCTACTTACAAAACTTCATTGACATTGACCGCACGGTTTGAAAGATTTCTTCTCTGCGTTGAGTGGATCAACAAACTTTGACTTCACTTGTTAAATACTTGCACTATTCATGGGATTCTAAATGCATTACCATTATGTTCAGCATGATTCTAGTTCCTTATTATGTGTGAATAATCTAAATGTCAATAAATACTTCTATGAAGATTTTGGAGCTGCGCGGAGTCTATATTTTTTATTCTGAGTGGTACAAACTTTTGAACCACAAATCCAAGAAACATAATAAAAACACCACCACAAAGCTTTGACCAAGGAAAATGTAGTATAAAAGTTTAAGACATAAATATAGATTTTTTGAATCACAGGTAATTACCCAAACTCAAGAAATCTCCTCCAAGGAGATTTTGGCCTTTAGGGATTAAGTATAGATTTCCTACAAGAGCTAGAACAAGCTACAAAGTTTAATTTCATCTAATATTTTATAAAAACATTTCATTATAGTTTTTATAAAAGTATTATGAAATATACATTTTTAAAAACATGAAATGATTTAACAACAATTGGTTGTTTTTAAAATCAAGTCTATAACAATATAATATATAGGAATATCAATATCATTTTATAGTTTTCTATCTTGGTATAGAAAAGAGTACAATGTAAGTTTGTGTTTGTAACAACTTTATTTGTATTAAAAATATGCATGTGATATTTTGCTTCTCTATAATTTCTCGTTGTCATACATTTCATTTTTCTATTAATTGGTTATTTGATTTATATAACTGTTTGGTGTTCTTTTATACCATTCTTCTCAAGATACATTGTAGAGGCTTGGTTTAGATTCTACAACAATTTCAACCTTGAACATTTAAAAGATATTTTAAGTTGTATTCAAGATTGATTTTTGTTTAAAACTAAATAAATATTACTTAATTTAAGGTCTGACTTATTTTTAAAGACTGTGAACAAAATTATTTTTTTTCCTCTTCTTCGTCAACTTTGAAGAACAAATATGTGTGTGACATAAGTCCGGTGGACATAGACTTAGTGGTGGAACAAACAAACACTTTATTTAGGCCGCCCCTTCAAACAAGAGTTTTTCTTCTTCTTATGTGTGACATAAAACATTTATCATCTTACTTAAAAGTAATCAAAAGTTGATAAAGGATTTATTTTTTATTAATGAAACGATGAAAGCTTTAATGAAAATATAAATTTTCTTAAGACAAAATTAAACTTTTTTACTTGAAAACAATACGAAAACAAATAATATAGGTTAAAACTTTTAATATTCTAAGAGTTATTTTCTTTAAATAGATTTTGATTTTATAAGGGTTATTTTTATAAAAAAATCATTTTTATTGAAAATTAATTTAGCAGATTTTTGTTAATTTTTATTACTTTTAAAAAAATATTACTCTTTCAAGTTTCCCGTCCACCTCCAATTTTTGTGCACCGAAGTCCATCACAACATTCCGTCTTTCCCATGGAAATACTCATTTCGAACTCTTCCCTCTCTGAAGCTCTTTGTGCCTCGCCACCTCTTCCACTTCTGTGCTTTAGCTCTTGCTTGTGCGCAGTAAGATATTGAACTAGTTTTTATTGTTCTAGGTCTTTTTTGGGGACACAAATGTTTTGGATAGTTTTTTAGGAAGGAGTGTAAGTGTGGTTGTATTTCTTATGTGGCTGTATTTCTTATGTCGTTGTATTTCTTGCACGTTGGTTGAAATCATTTTTATTCTCTATTTGCCTGTGTCGCACCGGTCATTTCAATGTTTTCTCCTCTGCTTTTTGTGCAAGAGTACATGTCTCCTCAGCGCACGTTATTAAGTGTTAATGACCATAGACCATTGCAACGGATCTTGTTTGCAAATAAACTAAATCTCTTACTCTGACACTCAGCATAGTACGGAATCACTGTAGCATTGTTATCCTCGAGTCGAGAATAACCTACACTCACACAATCGGATCAGATACATTATTTTATAGGACAACACTTAAAAAATTTATCCTCAACTTGAGAATAGAACTAATGAATCTTTGTGCATTCAAAATCACCAATTGTTGCAGTTTGTAGAGTGAGTATTCCTCCGGATAGCACTTAATTGGAGCTAAATGTATCCGAAATATCCACTCTAAATTCGTTCCCACAGAGACCTATTGTTTCTTTCTTAAATGATATAGACAACTAACTATTACTATCCTGTAATCTATCAGTTAGCGTTCCTATTCATCCCTCGATCTACTCATCTGGATCCTTCCGGATTCCCGATGTCCCTTCTTTCAACTTCCGGACCCTTCCGGATTTTGGATTATCTCAGACGGAGTTTTCTTTCGGAGTTTTTAACCGAGTGGCCGGGTACCACTAATCATGTTTTGTGTAAGTGGCCGGATTCCCCACTGTCTTGTGACTTAAAGTGGCTAGACACCCACTGCCCCGAGAGTTATAGTGGCTGGACACCCACTCTTCCTACTTTGCTAACCGGTAGTTGGTTTGTTGCTGCCGGACTTGCAGTCTCACATCATCCGGAAGGCCCTCCGGATGCCGTCACTCAAATGTTCGTCCAGACTACAACGACATTCTAGTTGATGCTCAGTGGTTCTAGTGGATGAGTGTGGTAGATTTACACCTAGACTTCCTTCTAGACCTCAAGCTTTCTCCTCTATCGTAAGGGGAAATTCCGGCCGCAACCAAAATCCGGGTTCACACGGATTCTCCGTGCCCTGGGAGCTACCAGGCTCACCCCTGCAGTACCCTCCCTCCCCCTCCAAGCTACTTCCGGTCACCGTGGATCGTCAGACTCTACCTAACCTCTCCTTTAGCTCTTCCAGGCGATCTCTCAAGGTAAGCTCCAACCGCTTGTACTAGGCGCAACCCTTATAACACTTCATGCATAAGAACTGATGTCACTACACATCAACCACAATGGGTCTTATTCTCTCTTCCACAAAACTGTACTCCATTACCATAAATTCCAGAAGAGAAAGTATACTACAGAAAATACTCTTCATGAAAGAGAAAACAAGACCCTGAGCCGAGTAAGGCTCATCCATTAAGTAACCACTAACTCCTAATCCTAAAATCCTATCCTATCACCTAAAAATCCGGAAAATCCTATCCTAAAAGTAAAAGGGGATCTTATCCCTAGAAATCCGGAATTCAAAACTCAGATCCGGAAATTCCGGACCTCAGATCCGGTTTTCTCGGATCTAACACAAAACATAGTTTAGGGTCTTCTTTAGCCTATGGTGTGATAGCGGGTGCAACCCTGAGCCCCATCGTTAGTCGCTATCAAACTTAAGCCCTAGGAGTCCCAATCTAAGGTGTAACCTGGTTCTTCTTCCTAATGCTGCGGCGCGTAGAGGTTACCTCTGTTGGTGCTGCGTTGGCTTCCGGACGTGCCGGAATGGTAGCTAGCGGCTCTGGGACAGAGGCGGGTACCGACGTCTTCGGTCCGGAAGGTGTTTTTCCGGATCTACTGCTGTTGCTGCCCGGGCTGATGTAGCGGCCGTCCGGACTTGAAGGCTTGGGAGGTCCCGGAAGCTTCCGTTGGGGCTGACTACCATGGCCACTGCTGCAAAGCTTCAGGGTAAAGGGGCGGTCTCCGGTGGCACCGGAGAAGGAGACTCTGATGGAATCCGAAAGGGCAACGGAGATATCGGCGATGGATCTCCGACGTTTCCTGCCACTTTTGAATACTCTCCGTGCTCGGGAAGGCCACCCCATTCCAACTCATCGGAAAGTTGAAATCCGGAGTTCCCACGAGATCGTTGAAGCCTCCGGTAGGGGTCTGAGGTGTGCCGGTTGCAAGTCTGGGTGAACAGTCCGCAGTGGGTCCGGACGGAGATCTGGATGGCCCTACAGTGGTTCGGGATGGACTTGCAGCGTTTGAAGCCGGAGGTGCTGCTTTCGATACTGGAACTTCTGGTACTAGTGGGGCTACTGCAGCGAGATTTTTTGCCAGCTCCTGCATTTTGCTCCAGGTGCCCTCCATCTTTCGGTTGTGGTCCAGGAGGAACCGGATGATTTGCCCCTGGTTGTGCTTTTTGTTCTTCTCCAAGCTCTCAGTGTAGAGAAGAGCCCGATTGACGATATCCACCGGAAAGTCCAGCGCTGCACGAATCTCTCTTAAGGCCTGAGTGGTTGCTCGGACCTTCCCTTCAGCCACAAGTCTTGCTTGCTGGGCTGCATCTCTTGCGGCCTCTGCCTATCGTTCCTGCGCCCAGAGCCGGGTGTTGGTCTGGGTGAAGGTGGTGTTTTCTTGTTCCTGCCTCCTAGAGGAGCTCTCCTTGGCCTTCATCCGGTTGAGTGGCGGAATGAGGTTGTCAAAATCCTCCGTTCCTACCGCTTCCATGACGGCCACGATCATGGCATGTTGTTCCCGGTTTTCTCCTTCCTGGATCTTGGTTCGCCAAACGATATGTCTGCACAGCTCATTGATGTCCACCGGAATGTCGCCAATGATATTTGGGGCCCACTTTGGTCGTGGTTCTGATCCGGTCGTGAATCGTTCTTCTTCAGCTTCTTCGGGTGGTGGTGCCTTGGTCAGGCTCTGTGCTTCTATTGTCGACAGAGGCCGGCAGGGTCCAGCGGCTTCCGGAGTCTTCTAAACCGAACGACTCCGCTTCCGGGATCTCCTGAGTATGAGAGGGGACAACGACTTCTCCATCTCAGAGTCCTCTGAGACTTTCTGCTCCTCGTCCGTCTCCATCTCTTCGTATAACTGGATGTTGAGTAGGCTGTCATACTTGGCCTACTCCTTCGGACTCAGCATTTTTTGCTTTGCGTACATGTGGGCTACGTAGGTGGAGAGGCGTGTTGGGGTCTTCCGGGCTTTCGGCAGGTTCTTGACCATGCGGTCTATCTGTTCATCCATGATGGCTCCTCAATCGACAGACAACTTCTCTCTCATCAACCCCAGAATTAAACTAGCTAGCTTGGCTACTATCTGTTTAGGTTTCTCGGGGTGAAAAATAGGGTTAAAGAATGTCATCACTAACCTCGCATCCGGATCGATGAGGTCGCTAAGTATGTACCCGTCTTTAGGGTTTGCCTTCGAGTGGAACTTGCCCTTTAAGATGTTGTCGTCGCGCTCCACCACCTTGATCGTCCCTACCCGGAGTCCATAAGTGTCGCTCTAAAGAGACGTAGTCCAGACCTTTGGATGCGCCCGGACGCGCTTCTCATATTGGCTTCGTGGCTCTCCCAGGTGCTCCGCCACCATGGCTTTGTTCTGGAAAGCCCAGGGTACCCCTAAGAGGCCTGCGCACCTCATTATCTCGAGGAAGCTCTCCAAAACCCTGTAGGTCTTATCCGGTTTTGGAATATCCGGCGTCACCTTCTGCAGTAGCAGGGTTCCGCCTGCTGGAGCCTTGCCCTTCTTGCCCGCCATCCGAGCCCACCTCTTCGTGAACTTGCGCCTTGCAATGGTGACCGAAAATCCTGCACGCACTGACCTCACCAAGTCCCTCGTGCTACGCTACCTCTCCTCTACAGTCCCACAAGAAGACCGGACGTGAAAACCCTAAAGGAAATGCGTAGAGAAGAAGAGAGCTGAGAATGTTGGAAACCCTAAAAGAATGGCGTCCAGGGCTGGCAATCGCATTATATATCTTACGCGCTATACGGATATCGTTATGCGTCATAATGGCGTTTCCGGACCCGGCTAACGCCGTACTCCGGTTTCGCAACTTCCGGGAAAACGCTATAACTACCTCTTTTAAAGATTCCGGCTCAGCATTAAAACCTTATTTCTTCTATAAAACTATTTATGCTATTATAGCTAAACTAACTACCTACTTTTTTTAATTTTTCTTCATTTCCTCCCGGTTTCCGTGTTAAGATCCGGAAGTTAGTGGGAACGCCTTCCCACATTATCCCTTTTTTCACCCGTAAGCATCCTCGTGAACGCTTTCGGGTTGGTACAATTTCACCCTCGACCAGTTAGTTCTGGTGTCTAGAGGTCTTCCCTCCAAATCCTCCAGTTGTAATGATCCATTGGGGTAAATTTGACAAACTCGAAAGGGTCCCATCCAGCGGTTATGTGTTTTTCCTAGGAAATCCTTATGACGGCTATCGAAAACCAACTCTAAGCTGCCTTCCTCCACTCCGTTCGTCGAGGGTAACTTCCGGTCGTATTCTTCCTTCCGTCTTTCTTGGACTTCCTTGGTTCTTTCGAGGGCATCCATCTGGCTCTCCTCATGATTGTCAATGTCCTCCAGCCATTCATGTATGTTCGGTATCCGGTCTCCATTCCGGAACAATAAGATCCGGAAAGTCTCCACTTCCATTTCGACGGCTTATAACGCCTCCTGCCCATACACTAGGAAGAATGGACTCTTACCGGTAGTGCTTTTGTACGCCGTATTGTAAGCATAGACGGCTGAGGTGAGTTGCTGGTCCAAGTCCGTTTTGTGGAAAGTGACCACCTTGGTTAATATTTTGCAGATTATGCCATTTGCACGCTGCGTCAAACCGTTAGCCTTTGGATTGTATGGGGTCGTCTTCCGGTGCCGGATGGCGTATCTTCTGGTTAGGTCACCCACTACCTCATTCTGGAAATGGTTCCCTTGGTCACTTACCAATTCCAAGGGGTGTTCGAATCTCATTATGATTCGATCGAACAGGAATCTGGCTGAAGTCTCCGCATCATTCTTCTGGGTTGCTCTGGCTTCCACCCTCTTCGTGGCATAGTCCGTCGCCAGGATAATGTACTCGTGTTTCTAACTTCCGAGGGGCTGGAATGGCCCAATGAAGTCAATTCCCCACTTTTCAAAGGATGCCAATGGCACGATCGGAGTCATCGGCCAATGGTTCCGGAAAGTTGGATTTCCGGTGCGCTGGCATGGGTCACAACTCCGGATGAAGCTCCGGACATCCCGATTAAGGTGTTGCCACCAGTATCCGGCATTGCAAATCCTTTCAATAGTGGTGACTCCGGCGAAATGAACTCCGGCTGGTCCGTCGTGTAAACTTCGGATAACTGTTATCCGGTACTTGGCCTCCACACACCGCCTCAGCACGTCGTCCGGTCCCATCCGAAAGAGTATGTCTCCAATCAGTGAATAAGGGGCAGCCTGGTGTTGAAACACACTCTTCTCTTCCCGGGTCAAGCCGTTCGGATATTGGTGAGTTCGGAGGTACTCTCGAATGTCCAACACTTTTGGTTCCTCTTCTTCATCTATCAGGTACACCGAACTTTCACCGAACACAATAAGTTTTTCCGGATCTGGGATGTTTTTTCGGAATTGCAATGTCCGAAAACTCATCCGGAGAGTCTGTCTGGAGCTCATTCACACTTTCCGGGCCCCTCTGACGCGACAAGTAGTCCGCATTCGAATTGGACTTGCCGGACTTGACGTGTACCTCATAAATTAATTCTTGGAGAAGAAGGATCTACCTAGCCAGTCGTCCGGACAGATCCGGTTTATTCACTAGGTATTTCAAGGAGTCATGATCCGTATGGAAAATCACCTTATATCCTAGTAAATAGTGGCGGAACTTCTTGCATGCGTAGATAACCGCCAGGGCGTCTCTCTCAGTGGTCGTGTAGTTCCTCTCCGCTGGGTTCATCTGTCGGCTAGCATAGTAGATCGGTCTTTCCCGTTGCTCCTCATCCGGCTGCCATAGAATGGCACCTAGGCACCATCCGGATGCATCCAAGGTAACATGGAATTCTTTCGTCCAGTGCGGTGGTGCCAGTATTGGTGTTGTCACCAATCTTGTCTTCATCTCCTCAAAAGCCGCATGTCTGACCTCCGTCCAAGCGTATTCAATCTCCTTCTTCAGCAGCTCTGTCAGTGGCATGGCGATCCGGGCGTAACTCTCAATAAACCTCCGGTAGTGTCCAACGCAGCCGAGAAATCCACGTAGTTCTCGTAGATTCCGGGGAGGAAGTAGGGCTATCATCACTATGATCTTTCCTAGGTCGACAACAATTCCTTGTTGACTCACTATATGACCTAGGAGTTATCCGGATATCATTCCGAAGAAATAGTTACCCGGATGTAATTTGAGGTTCGTCTCTCGGCACCTCCAGAACGTTTTCCGGAGGCAGGACATGTGCTCCTTTAGTTTGCTGAAGACTGCGAAGTCGTCGATAAACACTTCTAGGAAGTGTTTAAAGAAATCCTAAAAAATGTCCATTATGAGACTCAGAAATATTCCGGGGGCGTTGCACCATCCAAATGGCATCCAGTTGAATGCATAAGTGCCCCAATCCGTCGTGAATGTAGTTTTCAGCTGGTCCTCCTCTCTGATGGATACTTAATTGTATCTGGAGAAACCGTCAAGAAAGCTGAAGCATTCCTGTCCGGCCACGTAGTCTAAAACCTTGTCGATGAAGGGTAAAAGAAAATGGTCCTTCTTGGTTGACGCGTTGAGTTTCCGGAAGTCCTGACACACCCGGATCTTCACTTTTCCGTCCGGTCCTGTCTTCTTGGAAACAATCACAATGGGCGAAACCCATTCTAAATTATTGACCGGATAGATGAAACCTGCCTCCAGCAGCTTATCCAGCTCATCCTTCACCATCAAGGAATACTTGGGGTTTAGCCAGTATTGGCGTTGTCGGCTGGGGATGGCTCCATCAATTAAGTCAATGTGATGCTCCCCTAACTCCGGTGGTATTCCGACTAGGTCGGAAGGTGCCCATGTGAACACATCATCATACTCTATGAGTAATTTGATGTATTTCTCCCGCTCTTCCGGAGTCAGCTGCTTCCCTAAAAAGAAGGTCTTGTTCTCCGATACCTTGATCGCCTCGTAATCCTCTGGAGATAAGACTGTCTTGATTGGGTCTGCGTCCCTTGCTTTTGGTCTAGTCTGGAATTCTGCCCACGTTTTAGGATTAGTACAACTTCCGTAAGGGACTGTAGGGAGTGATCCTTCTGAGATCTTCCTTCAAATCTACTTGGCCAAAAATTCCTCATTGGATTCTCCTAGGGATCGGTCATCCCTCTTGATTCCAGGGGATTTCGGACCTTCTTCCATAGTGTGTGAGGCACCTTGTTCCGGAATGGGTTCCAGAAACCTGAGATCTTTCTCAGTTACCTCCCGGAACACCTGAACTTGATATGACTAAACACAATCCGATGATTCCGGATCTGTCCAGTCGGTTGTATATCCGTCTGAGCCACTCGTCTCGCCTTGATGCTGTTCCGATCGCCATGATAGGACCACTGCCGGATCTCCAAAGCAAAAGGCCTTTTGTGCCCAGTTCACTTTCACTCTGGCTAAGTACAGCCATGGTCTTACCAAGAGCATCGGGAAGGGCCGTCCTTCCACCCGAATGACCAGATACTTCAGGCGGTAGGTTTGCCGAAAATCTTCGTTGGAATTCCGGACAGATTTCCAACCGGCACTACTTCGTACTAGTCTGCCATCCGTAAGGTCTGATTGGTGGACTTGAAGACGGTGTACCCAAGGTCAGCTGCCGTGTTCTCCAGGAGAAGGTTGACTCCAGATCCACCATCTACCTGAACATTCTGGATCGTATATCCATCGATCTCCACAAAAATTTATGGGGCTCCGAAGTCCTCCATCTACGCAAAGTAAACCGCCATTGGAGGCAGACAAACACTCCTCCTCCGGGGTTTGACCAAAGCAGCCTTCAGCTGCTTTTGATAATTCATATTATCTTGCAGTAGTTGGCCAATCGTAACATTGGCCTTCTGATCCTTAATATCTTGAAAGATATCGTATTCATCTACCCTTACTGCCGGATGTACAAGGATAAGGGGTTCTCAAAATCTCACCCTTCGTTCCATTTTGTCTTGTGTCCGGTCAAGTTCCTCTCAGACTTCCACAGTAATATCCAGATTAAGAATTGGAATCTCTACCCTTTTTCCAATTTTTCTACTTCCGGAAGGTTTCCAGTCTCCAAGCTTCCGGATTCCTCAGATGGTTCGGGAATCCGGATACTCCTCTCCACTGATTTCTGTCTATGAACCCGTGGAGTTTTCTTCCTTCTACCTGCCCGGCCTCGGGTGGAGCTACGCATACTGACCTGATGGATGTCGCTCTCTAGTCGGTCCGGATGCTCCACCGGACATCGTCAGGTGGTTGGATTCTCAACCCCAACCTTGTGTCCGTAATTTAGGGCAGTCTGTTCCCTGGGTGGCACCTCAACTTGTTTATAAACCGGCCTTGGTCTTGCTGGCTGTTGACAATCGGGCGCTATGTGTTCGTAATGACCGCAATTCTGGCAAGGTAATTCTAGAGGAGCTCCTTGCCCTCCTCGTCTTGGACATTCCCATGAGTAATGTCCTCGTTCTCCGCAAGTATAGCAGACTACCTGCTCATGCGCCAGATAGTTGGTTTTCCCTTATTGGTCTCCGGGTGAATATCCAGAAGGTGCTGGCCGGCCAGGCGGATACCGGGCCTTCATCATGGTGGGCTGACCTCTCCCTCTTCCGTACGCCTGTGCGACTTGATATACCGGTACCATGTCCGATTCGCCTTGCTCGTAATCCGGAGCAGGAAAAAACACCGTTCCTTTGTCATCTACGAACTGGACTCATGTGGGCGGGACGAGTGGGCACTCGTTCGGGTAATGCCCTGGTCGTCCACATTGGGTGCACTAGACATTGTCGCCGACCGTGGGAACTGCCCGTCTAGGTTTCTTGTTTTCCGCCAAGTGAATCTTGACAACGGCTAAGCTAGACTGGATGTCCTTGATGACTCATTTGTTGTTCGGCAGTTCTGTGGGAAGTCGTCCCACAGGTTTCCGGAAGTTAACCTAAAAATCCGGCATAAATAAAAAAATTTAGTAGTAAAAGATAAGTAAAATTGAGTAATGTAGTACAGAATCAGAAATTAGAAGATAGGATAAGAGATGGACCGGTTAAGTCCTTAATAGCTCTATCAAAGTGCGTAATCCAAAATACCAGTTGCAACTGAATCCGGTTATAATCTGAGCTCCCCGGAGGTACCTAGAACCGGGAGAAGAATTCAGGTTATACCCGTTGCGAAATCCGTCATAATGACGATGGTGACGTCAGAGCCGTTAAATAATTTTGATAGTGACGTCACTACCGTTGGAAAATCCCGTACTTTAGGGCCGTTATAAAAAAGGGCAACCGCCGGGGGCTTACCAAAACAGTTATCTTCTCTCATTCTTCTCTTTCCCCGCACTTTTCTCGATTCCTCTTTTTACTTCCTTCTGCTCGTTTCTAAGCCGGTTGCTCCTCAAGCATCCGGCAGCAGTGGAGAGTTCTGGTGGGGTCAGTGCGTGCAGGTACGACCGGAAGACTATCGGGAGAACGCCATGGCCGGCGAGCGACCCGGAAAACTAGAGAAGTTGAAGAGCACTGCCACCGGGGGACCACCTATCGTGAGAGTGATACCGGAGTACCCGACAGCGGACCGGGACCTTCACACCTTGTTCCACTTTCTAGACAAGATGGGGTGTTCCGGTCTGATAGCGGCAGCCTTGGGAACGAAAGACGAGGAGGTCGTGACGGAATTGATCGGCGCTCCGGATAACCAGTATGACGGAAGTATTCGAGCGCACCTGGAGAAGTGGACCCGGGCAGACTAGAAGCGGACCTACGCTTTCGTCGATGGGGTCATCAAGGTGGCGGAGCGGAAGGACGAACTCATAGACGGAGAGTTCCGGGGACCGGCTGGTCCGAAGGAAGGATACTCCATCGATGACCTGACTGACCCTAGAGCCTAGATTGTAATAGGGTTTCTAAACCCTATTTTTCACCCAGAGAAACCCAAGCACTTGGTATTGAAGTGGGCGGCAACGTTCTTGGGAGCCATGCAAGTGAAGATCACCGTCGACTGGGCCTCTCTCATGCTAGATTTGGTGGAGCGGCAGATTAAGAACCTCCACCGGAACCGCAAGACGGGGTTGCCTCTGCCGGCTTACCTAACGCACCTCTACCACCACCATGAGTTGCTTAAACCGGAGGAGCACGACAAATATGAAGCTCTACTGACCATTCAGAGGTACGGCGGGGTCGAGGCTGATGAGGAGGAGGAGGAAGAAGAAACGGAGATTGCTCCGGTGCCAACACCCCAGACACGGAAGAGTAGTCGCTCAGTGCAACCGGAATCCCCACCGGTGCGTTCCCCACCCACCTGTCTGGATCCGTCTCCGGAAGATGAAGATGGAGCGGGACCTTCGAAGCGGCCAGGGCGATGTCCGACTCCGGATCTTCTAACACTCACCGGGAGGCACAAGGAGGATATCATGGAGCTGCTCCGGCATATCGCATGGAGGGCCAACCGGATCAACCAAGAACTTGACCATGTGAGCGGTCGGTGAGCAGTCGGCGTGAGCGGTGAGCGGTGAGCGGAAAAGTTTCTTTTATTTTGCGCACTTTTTTCAGTTTTGTTAACTTTGAGGGCCAAAAGTTGTAGATCTTTCTGAAGTAAAATAACAAATTTTTTTCTCGTGATCCTATAACCGTGGTAGGATATTTACCTTATACAGGAAAAATAGATTTTGTTAGTAGTAGTATATACCCTATTGCAATGGAATTAATGTGCGGGGCAAATGCAATTGAAAAGCCGAAGGTAGTCAAGTACAATAATGAAAGTGATAAGAGATGCCCATTACGGCGGAAAAATTCAAAATAGTGAGACGGTGAGGAAGTTCATTATTAGCAATGCCTTCACAAATGATATGGGACATTGCATATTTATATGTTTTGGAGATGGAAACTATAACATGGCCGCCACTACCGGCATTCATGTGAAAGTGATACTAAAAGACATTCAAACTCATATTGATTGGGGTCTTCTACTCAATCTCATTGCATGATATTGTTAAGCATCACCATCTTCTACTAGAGGTCGTCAAGGTTGTAAATATTTATGTTCTAGTTGTGTCAGTTGATGTTGTTTTTTAGTTCTTTGAATTTAATTTCTTCTAACAACTCCATCTCCTGTATGTGGTATCACATACAAAACAAACTTTTTAAAAATTGCTCTAAATAAGACTTTATGAAAGTTTAACGTGTGAAATGTATCATTTGACATAGAGAAATAGTCGCTAGGGAATCACAATACCTTGTATAATGTCAAAGAACAAAGTACGAAATATATAAATAAGATAGTAGAACAGTACTAGCAAACTAAGGCCATATAAATAACCACAATAACAATAGAAAATCTATGTAGGAGAACTTTCACTACCCTCTAGTGCCTCAACATCTAGAAATTGATGAACGTCGCGGTTGAAACCACGATGTCTTTGAACTAATGGCGGAGAATGCAATGAAGCATAGGCACGAGCAATAGCCTCTGCATATGATGGAAGCGTAAATGACTTTGGCGGAGAATAGGCGGAGTCCATCAATCTGCCAAACAACAAAATAGTTAAGTAATCATACTTTGTAAAGGGATTGAAATATCAAGACAGCAAAAATATTGAAACAATGGACATACTTACTTAATAGGTTATTTTTTGCCACGCGGCGAATCGGAACCTCATCGTCATCAAAAACATCAATCGGTGTAGGTGGAATTGATGGACTTGGTGACACTTGTCGAAGAGGACTAAGAAGGGCTTCAAAGATAAGTGGATCAGATTCAAAGCCAATCATATGACGCTGTAGCCTGCTTCCTACTCGAATAGAAGCGCTTGAACCCGGTCAAAAACATAGCAAGATTCAGAAAAATTGAAATTCTAATGAGTTTAGAAAAATGTCAATCACATCAAGTCATGAGTGTTGCACCTATAGTAGCAGTGGCATCCAAAATTACTGAGCCTGGAGTTGTGAAGGCTTCAACAAACATCTGCAGAAATCCTTCATCCTTTTCACGAGCTCCTCTCCATGGTATTGGACCATTCATGGCTTGAGACTCACAGGATGTATAGTTGCATAAAATATCATCTTCTTTTAGATAAATACCAACCTTGGCTAGTTCAGGATCAACATGAATGGAGAAGGAACTTGTTGCCTTTTCCTCATGGATGAAAAGAAAAATTCAAAACTGACGGGTCTAAAATGAAACATTCAAACTTTAATCAACAATTTAATAAACATGGAATGCAAAACATATGTGACAAGAATTAGAATATCCTTCACTTACAATATTATCAGAACTGACTGGAGAAGTTAGCCAAAGCGCATTAACACCCCACCAATCTTTTAGAATCTTAAACTTGTATGATGCAACATAAGTTCTCACATCCAACCTAATTGATGGAGATTCTGGGAGGAAAACCAAAAGACCTCCATCTTTGTGGAGAAATGCATCGGCAAACTCAAAAAATGCCTCAACATCCGACTTTTTATAAACATTCCAAGACGGAATGTCTATAGATGAATCAGAAAGACCTGGAATTGGAAGGCCTTCTGGAACATCAAAGATTATAAAGTCCACACCACTGTGGGGACAAGCTCTTGATCGTGCAGGGCCTGCGGCATCACCCTTTCCCTACAAAATAGAGAAAAGTTAGTTACTCTAATGACATATTTGCAACTTATAATTTGAATTTAATCAACACATTATCAATGCAATGAAAGTTATATACCTCAATAATTAATGCATGCATTTTTGAAAGCACGGAATGAGAGGGCCCTGTCTCTAGAATCTCTGCGATAGAAGTCTGTTCTAACAAAATAGTCGAAGACGGATGAAGCACAGTGGAGGATGCAGGTTTCAATATACAGGAGGTATTCTTTGCCTTCACATGCTGTGAGGTCAATATTGAAGGAGGTACTTGGCTTTGAACAACAGTAGTTGTCCGAGAAGGTTGAGGATAACTGACAACATTAGAAGACGAAGGCAAAACCTCATTCAAGTCTCCCAATTGCTCCATAGGCACATGAGCCTCCAAGATAGTAGTGTCCTTGGCATTCTTTGCAGTCCGAGACGAAGTTCTTTTCGTCCCCTTTGTTTTCAAAACAATAGGTGGAACTGCTGCTACGACTGGGACCTTTTGAATCCCAATCAATAATGGTTCAATGCGATCTCTAATTGCATTGTCAAAGCGTGGAGGCTTTGAAATGGGACAATCAAGATACCAGCCGCATTTCTCCCAGTGAGAAGAATTCCAGGACTTCTGGATACTTTCAGATATCATGCAGTCGTCGCTGTCTATATCCAGCCAAGTGGCAAAAAATGCTGGAGACTTGGAAATTGCCCTGGTTGGGAAAAGGATATATTTAAAATAACGGTATAGCACACGTTGCATAGCAGGCATAAACCCCACCTGTTGATCAATCAAAAAGTTCTTGTGAATTCCTTTCTCAACTTTGAACTCATGGAAGAATGCGGCATTCCAAAGTTGGATTCGCATTTGTTCGACATATTCGGAGATGGATGGAATGGGGTCCTCTCCATTTGGGTGATAGTCAATTGTGACTCCTAAATCCGCAACGGTGGTATCAAAAAGACGCTCAGATTCTACAGCCAACTGAAAGAAAACAAATATGAAAGTACATTAAGAAGTCATTACAAAAAAGAAAAAAAACACTAGATCAATCAATCATAATAAGCACAAAGGAATGAAACTAACCTGACTCCACCAAGTAGCCCTTCAAAGCCACTCTGGAAATTCAGCATCTCCAAAACGTGGTTTTGGAAATTTCAATTGAACACAAAGAGAAGGAGGTGAGTTCCATCTTTCAAGCCATTTGGTCTTGATATGAGACTCCATCGATGAGGTTGAAAACATCTATAGTTTCTCCTGAGTCATTTCAGGCACCTCGTTATTCTCATAATGTAGCTTGATTTGATGTAAAAAATCAGGGCCATGCTTGGGGTCGGCAGTTGGCACTTGTTTCTTCAATTCAATGAAGCGTTGTTTCTTGACTTTGTTCACGGCTATCAATATGAAGTCAACAGCCTTCTCTGAAGTCCAATCAGAAGAGTCTGGATACTTTTTGTGGAATCGGATCTGTGCGTTAGCTGCTGCCTCGCCCAACTCTTGCTGCAGAATAAAATTACTCAAGCCAAAGTTAACTAACAACACAATATACAAATACAAAAATGAGCTTGAAAAACTTAATGATACCAAGGGAATATTGAAGAAAGATAATACCTGGTTCAGAACTTTATTGAGTCCATCCAAAGTAAGGGTATATCAAGTTCGTTGTTTTGATTTCTGCTTTGATTCAGCAAGTGCAATTTCATTTTGACTCACTTGATCTTGGAAGAAAGAAACGGGTTGTGCTCCAATATTATTAATTCTATAGAGCTTGTGAACCAGATTGGTGGTCACATGAGATTTCAGATTCCTCCTGATATACATCAATGACATGTAACTATTAACTACACCAAATATGAGATAAAGACCCCAAAAAATACAAATTTTAGTATAGGAATCGCACCAATTCACTTGATGGAGTGCACTCAGAAGAGGACCAACTTCTCCATTAATATCCAGGATAATTGATTCCACGGCATAATGCCAAGCTGGGTCCTCAGAATGATCTTCATTGATAATTGGAATCCAGGCTTGTAGGCGATGGTTCCCGTCCCACACGTGGAACATTTCGTTGGAGAAACACTTCAAATCCTCATCTTCAAGAAGGTATTTCTCAAAAGTTGCATTGGCCACCTCCCAGTGAGGGCTCCAAGTATCGGTCACATCTGTGGTCACAGGGATAACCTTACCTTCATGATTCTCCAAGGCAACGTAGAAAACCCCATTCCCTTCCATATATCCATTACTCAAAAAATGGGAAGCCAGATTCATGACATCGTTTTTCAAATAGGGCCTGACAATCGGTAATGATATCATACGACAAAGTGGAATTTGTAACTTGGACATTGCCCTAGGCTGAAACCTCAAATTGTCCAAACATGATGCAATATTGACTGATTCCTTTGAGATCAAAGCCTTCATCTGCTTATTCAAGTCCTCCATTGAGATAGTATCCTCGTCAAGAGGATGACTGTCCATTGGGTCATCATCTGCAATCCACCAGTACAAAAATAGTCAATAATAATTCATCATATACATGCGCATCCAAAGGCGATTTATGATATCTCGGCTCCATGGTACTACAAATAATATGAGCTTCTTCAACCGAACTGGGCTCTTCCACAAACCATCGCCGGCACCGGCGGCCCTAAACCGCATATATATAAGACAAAATCCCTACAGATTGCACCTCAGCCGGCACCGGCGGCCCACTCCAAACGGGAAACCACTTTTCCTGGCGCAAGCAGTACTCCCGGTCTTTCTTAAGTTCCTCAAAATGGCAACTTCATGCGCAAGTTTCTGGCTGCGTTAGCACCATCAAGGCATAATGCACCGCAGCACCAGGCCAATCACTGATGAAGAAATTCAAATATTGAATACAGAATACTGAATATTTGAATCCTGAATACTGGAAGATGAATTAATTCAAGCGTTCAGAGGATCCGTTGCGGCCCTTGCCGGCACCGGCGACCCCTGCACTGCAAGTTTTTGCATTGCATTCCTTGTTTGCTTTTGCACTGCATTGTCTGTAGGTCGTGACCCTCGCTCAAAAATAGATTGAATCTCAACTCCCGTGTACCATTCCTTAGCACATGATTTCTGAAAAACATTAAGAGCGGTTAGAAGTGATCTGAAAGCAACTACTGGTTTAGATCATAGAATAAAAGACATGCAAAACTGAGATAACACAAAGCAATATTATTGTACCACAAAGAAAGGATGATCGGTAGAGTGCTGATAAAATCGACCAATCTTATGGACGATAATATGTAATAAAATGGCACTGGCGCACTACATATGATATAGAGCAAGTTCATTCTGAAAATTACTAGTGTAATGTTTTGGGCAAAAAGAAGCTGAGCGAAGTCATTTTGTTAACCCCAGGCTACACTAGACACATCATTCAAACCCCACCTGCATATCTAATCCACCATGACTAAGAATCAAACAAGCTCTGCCATCCTTACACAAATTTCAACATCCAAGTTCCGGGATGAGGAGGAGGATCAAAAGCAACATGAGATCTGCTACTGATGAGAATGGTACGTTCAAGATCATGTGATAGAGGGAACGAAAACTTACTGCAACCTCCGGGTAGGAGCCGTTCGCTGTCTCTCCACTTAGACGCAACGATAATGATAATCTCGTTCGCCAACTCTCCAGTTCCAATCTCCGGCTTCATGATCTTCGGCGACGTAGTTTGCGCACATCTGCCTGGCGCTCGTTGCCTCTGCCGGCACCGACGGACCCTCCGCCACATGTTTCGATGGCTCATATTCTCGTGGTTGAACCCATCGCCGGCACCGGCGGCCCCTGAAACGCCGAGTTTGGGCACTATCATCATGTGCTCTAAAACCCCCGCCGGCACCGGCGTCCTCTTCGCTAGCAATTTCAGTGCCTCCGAATCACCTTCTACTTTTCTTAATAGTTAAGATCATCAAATAGCCTTCCTGAACCAGTTGCCGGTAGTATATGCTGTTGCACTAGGGTTCAACGTTTAGAATTCTTATTACATCACCAACTCTCAACTGATCATTTTTGGTGCGTTCCATCAACATACCGGAGGCATTCAATGCAAGTACTAATAGGTATCTGGGATATGTAGTACCTGCTGCTGCAACATTGGGTCCCCAGATGCCGTAGTGGTCACTGAAGAGGTCCGCC
The DNA here is from genome assembly GCA_963971425.1 of Bryoerythrophyllum caledonicum. NCBI lineage: Eukaryota > Viridiplantae > Streptophyta > Bryopsida > Pottiales > Pottiaceae > Bryoerythrophyllum > Bryoerythrophyllum caledonicum. The sequence continues at coordinate 32,509,537 of OZ020514.1, read as the reverse complement.
CACTGGCTCAACAGGTCGTCGTCCACTTCCGTGGAAGGCCCTTCGTGACCCCCGCCGGCTCCGGCGACACCTCTACTCCAAGTTTCTGGGAGCTTCAGACATGAATCAAAACCCTCGCAGGCAAGGCGACCCCTCGTGCGTGTGATTTTGGTCAGTGTGGGAGACCCCTACCGGCACCGGCAATACCATATCATCAAGATTCGGTGCGCTTCGAAGCATGATATGATCCCCAGCCTGCACGTGCGACTTCTCGAGCGAGTGATCTGGTGGGTGTGTTGCAGGCCAACCACGACCCCAACCGGCACCGGTTATACCTTATCTCCTGGATTCAAAGAGCTTCACAGAAGAATATGAGCTTAAGGACGCACAGGGGATCCAATCTCAGAGTGATCGAGTGGAAGCTTTGGTGGCCCTCCACGACCCCCGCCGGCACCGGCGATACCACAACATCAGGACTCAATGCGCTTCAGAGCATAAAATATAACCCCAGCCTACACGTGCAACCCCTTGAGCGAGTGGTCGAGTGGAAGCGTTGCAAGCCAACCACGACCCCAGCCGACACCGGCGATACCTTATCTTCAGGATTCAAAGTGCTTCAGTGAAGAATTTATACTTAAGGACGCATAGGTGATCCAGTCTCAGAGTGATCGATTGGAAGCGTTGCTGGCCCTCCACGACCCCCGCCGGCACCGGCGATACCACAACATCCGGAATCGGCACGCTTAAGAGCATAATATAAACCCCAGCATGTACGTGTAACCCCTCGAGCGAGTGGTCGAGTTGAAGCGTTGGAGGCTAACCACAACCCCAGCCGGCACTGGCGAAGTGCTTCAGAGAAGAATATAAACTAAAGCATGCACCCTAAACCCAAGTCTCAGTGGAATCGAGTGTAAGCGTAGGAGGCCCTCCACGACCACCGCCGGCACCGGCGAACCCAACATCCACAAGTTTCTGCTTACCCACGAAGGAGGAAATGACCCTCGCCGGCACCGGCGGACCCATTTTCAGCAAGTTCGAAGTATCTTCCCGATCAATCGAGATTGAGAGATAGAGCTCAACTGCACAGTCAAGAAACAGAGAAACGAGGAGTTATCGTGATACTTACCTGCTGCCGAGTTGGCAGCTTGCGTGCTGTTATCAAGTTCAACGAGGCCGCCATCCTCGTCCTCATTCACCGCGCTCAAGTTCTTGGCATCCCAATTTCCGTCGTTGATAGCGTCTTCACTAGACTCAATTGAAGGCTGATCGGCCTGCATCACAATCTTTTGAAGTCAGAGGTAGCGAATGGGTTTGTGGAAGGGTTTGTAACTCCAGATCCAATATACGTGGGAGGGTTTTTGTAGTGCACACAGAAAATGGAAGCGTGGACGCGTGGGACATCATGAACTTTAGTTTACACTCTGATGGATGAACGACATCCAAGTCAGGCGACTTTAAGCCGGAACAGTACAGGGTAATACTGTGACCTCCCGAGAGTAGTACTGTGACCGGAGTAGTACTATGACCTCCCGAGAAGTCTTAGGAGGTATCAATAAATTTATATATTCATCTTTGATTTTGTATCAATAAAATTGAAAGGGGAGAGGGACAATCCAAAAACAAAATAAAAAATCATCAATTAGAGGGAGAAGAAGGAAGTGAGGGACAATCTTGAAATAAAAAATTTAGATTTAAATCTATAATGGGATAAACGACAATCTCTACTAAAAAAGAAGGTTTGGAGGGGGGAGAAGGATAATCAAGAATATTATTTTCAACTATGATAAAAGGGGGGAGGGAGGGATGGAGCAATGGACAACTCTTAAAAGCAAATAAGGAATCCAAGCAAAGTTGTTCTTTTACTATTAATTAATAGTACACTCTTATTAAAATTAGGGATAATCAAAATAATTTTTTTATAAAATAAAGAAGGCGAGGGAGAAGGCGAGGGAGAAGGCGAGGGAGAAGGAGAGGGAGAGTATAATGAAAATAAAAATAAGGGAGAGTAAACAAAAAATAGAAATGAAAACTACAGTGATAGTCTCAATGGAAAAGAAGATTCGTTTGAAAGCATATCAACATTCACTTTGGTCCAAAATGATTGTTCAATGCCAAATTCAATGAGTTTGAAAACGCAAAGTAGATGTATTTAATAGAACGATTGATAGTTCCCAAGAAACTAAACTTTCCCTATTAATTTTTGAAGTATCAATGAGAACACGTACCAATTGTCCAGAGTTATGATTGCCGTCGTCCTTCTCCTTGTCTGGAATGTTGACATCCATATGTTGTGTTGGCAATCCTGCATCCTCTCCCATATTTGGCAAACTTAAACAAGGACCGCTCTCAAAAGATAAGACACGTGGAGTATCTCCTAAGTCATCTTCTACAATCTGGGCCTTGCGTTTTCCCATCCTTGCCTTCCTCAACTGCTTGCTACTTGAGAAGAGGAGTCCGCGTTTTCTCCTCTTCTTCTTTCCTTCAACTAAATGAGCAGGTGTTGCGGGGACAACTTTTACAAGCATCTGCAATATATCTTATCGACTCAGTGAAAATATCACATGGCAGATCATTGATATAATTCAACGGCTGCACAGGTATCCCCTCCACTAAGTCTAATGGATTTCCAATTGATGGCATCCATTCAATACTATTCTCTTTCTATCCACGACATATGCACGAACTACTGGATGAATTTATGGAAGAGAGTAACTCGAAGCCCATATAAGCTCAATTGTCAAAACATGCCTTAACAATCATAATGGGATATTAGACGCAATGCATTTGTTAAGCTTAGATTGGATGGTCATACACCGCCGATTTGAATGACCAATAAGAAGAGGGAATTCAAACATAGGAGTTATGAATTCTCAACTTCTCTATGCTTAACCTCAAAATCCAAAGATACGCACATCATGTCTATCATGCACATGATCATTTCTATTTATGCTTGCATTTTCTATAAAACTGTTTTATGGTTATTTATTATAAGAATTCCCGTTTGATTAGGTTTTTGTTTGGTTTAAAATAAATATCAATGCAATTTTCAAATACCTGGATTCGTTTCCTTTAACTTGAAATGTAGACTAACTATTATTACCACTTTATAGAGGTGTTAATATAATATCCCTACAAATTAATATTTCTACAGCCTATAATTTTGGCCAATCATCTATTATCTATGATGCTAATGTCAATCCGCAGTTATGCTCGAGTTGCCAATTCATAATCACTATTATGCTAAATTAGATCTTTTCTATTATTTATTCTCTTCCATTTAGAATCAGATTTGACAATCTCTTGTAATTGTAAATTACTTTTGATAACACTTTGAACTACCGGTGGGCGCTGGTACCGGCACACCTCTCCATGATGTAATTCAAAATATAACTAGCCAATAATGTAGGTATAATTTATTGCTAGTGTCGTTCATTTCTCACGATTAGGAAGTTCAGATCTATTTCTACCTAATAATTTTATTTTGTACCATAATTTTATTGGTTGTATACGCCGCCATGGGATATTTAAACCAGTCCTGTGTTTATCCATCCTTATATACGAGAGCATGTATGGAACTTGAGAATGTTGCAAGAACATTGGTAGGAATTGTTTCTCTTTGGCGTTTCAGTCTTCCTAGTGGCATCTCTCTGATTCCATGGTGTTGGTGTTCCACTAATTGTCCCTCCATTAGCTCATGGGTCATGCACTATCTTGGCATCAATACTTCGTGTTCGTTATGATCTAGATGTTATGACAATTCATATAGAGCAAGAGGTCCTAGATGATGTAGGAGTTATAGTCCAGTACATCTAAATGTCTGATATTGTCGAAGGCGGCAACCGATTCTGGAGGCTCTTGCCTGGTAGCTACAAAGTTAATGGTCTTATAGTAGCACAAATGGCAGCAAGCACTGAATTTGTCACGCCAGGATTGTCGACAACATCCACCGTTATTCCGATTGTTACTGTGAAGGTTGAACCTGGAACAGAGACTGCCATATTGTTGAGCAACGACGAGGAGCCTCCTTCAGTGGACCATTCCGCTTTTTTGCCACCTCGTGCTCCTTCTCAAGCTACAGTCAACCTTGAAGCACGAGCTTCTGGGACCGGTCACCCCAATTTGGCTTCGAAACCACCTCGCTTTCCAACTCCATCACGTCCTGGGAGCATTGTAGACTCCCTGCAAAGACTCTTCACAAGACCAGGTGGGCGAAATGTTCTGAAACGCCTTGATTTTAATTCAATTCCTATCCATCAGGTAAATTTTCTACCCCCCCTTTACAATTGCGATGTCATTTTTGAGTTTGAGCCATCGGGACTCGAGAGAAAGCAAGTGGGAATGTTGGATGGTATGGACAAGCGGTTCGACGGCCATGCATGGTGCCGAACAAAGACTACAAATATCCAGAACAATATGGGTCTCACCTTCCGCTACTCGACATGCGCGGGGCACCTTCGCTGCACTAATCCGGATTGTGATTATCTTCACCGGGAGCACCGGTTGTATGAGGTTAATGAGATAGAGTGGGACGGATGCACCGAGAATCCCTTCAAAGTGGGTGGAAGCCCACCAAAGAAGTCAACTTTGGTCTGTGGAACATGTCGAACGCCTCCGATATGCATAAGGACGTGCGAGGCTCTTCTTTACTATGCTAGTGGATCTGGCGATATGACTCGTGCGTGCATTCATGTTGGAATGCACAACCATCCTGTGAAGGTCGGTGAATGTCGTGAATCTCTCCTCAAGGTCAAGTCTCTTTGTAGTGACTAGGTGTCTAGGATGCCAAGTGCTACCCATTCTAAAATTGTTCTAGAGGCTAGTAAGGAGTTCCTAGGTGAGTTTCTTCTTAGAAAAGACGAAGAGACAACGCAGCCGCTTGCTGTGGATGAGTTATTCGAAGTTGCGGACAAATATAAATCGTTTATGTCGCCCAAACTACGACATACTGAGTCGGGTTTGAAAGCACTCCCCCGTCTAGGCCCAATCGAGTGAATCACAAATTTGGCTTGTCTAAGTAATTAGGCGTACATCCGAGAGAACAAGTTCCCGGGCCAGGGCAAAGGAAAAGTTTTTGTATTCAGGATGTCGGAGGTTGGTCCTGGTTCTGGCCTTGATTTAGTAATCCGAATGCAACCTCGTGGCGATTTATAAGATGCTTGGATGATGTTTGACCATGTCAAGCGTGTGAAGAATTGGACGACCATGGCATGCCACGTTTATGATCCGGTATGCTCCAAGGTCATGACAATCGCAGTCTGTGACATGCAGTCTGAGGACACTGAAGCGCAGTCTCTCCTTTGGCACGGCCTAAATGGCGTCGTCATTGAGGCCGGACATCAAAAGCCTGTATTTAAAGGCTTTATGGCAGACAACGCTCAGGCAAATTGGAACGTTGTCCGCATCATATACGGGTCCAGAAGCGAGAAAGACAAAATGGTCGACCAAAAACGAACTTGTCTATTTCAATGGACAAAATCAATGTTCGAGCACACTGACAGGCATATCAAGTCTGAACTCTGTGAGCAACACCGGATACTCTACAAGCAGTACAAGGACTCCACTATCCTTGCTGATGCAAAGGTTTGTTATTGTGCTATAAGGGAGTGGTGGATCTCAGCAAAGGCCGTAACTAGCGATAAAGACATTATGAAGCTAGATGAGTGGCTAGCGTTTTGGCATTTTCTCTACCTTCAGTGGGGTAGAGCTATGACCTTGGTGAGCAATTCACTAATTCTGATTGTTTGATGTTGCTTGATGTACCCTTTCAGTTAAGACTTTTCTACATTGGATGTTCGTGTAATTGATTCATGTTTGCAGGATTTAACGGACGATGAGCGGGCAAACATGCCAAGGTGCAACCTCGCCGAGACAATGCACAACAAATGGCTTTAAGGTTCTGGAAACAAGGGGAACGACCTCTTTGAGGCTACTTTGGATGATTATGTCAGGGCGTTCATGCAGGTTACTCATTATATTTCGTTCGTGAAGGGTGAACGTGGAGGTATTGGTTCTAGTAAGAACGAATTGCGATTGAGAAGAGCCCAAGACACTAGAGATCCTAGGAAAATAAAGGCAGCGATGGAGAAATTCTAGAATTCAGCAAACATCCTGACACGCCCTCCGCATTTTTCAGGTGAGGAAATTTTTGGATCAACTAAACGCAAACTCAATCTACCCCCAGGGTCGGAGTTTGACTCGCACCGCCCAGAGAAATAAATTTCTCCCATCCTCGAGTAGAGACTAGGTCAGCTAAGGCCCAGAAGACTTCTAAAGTCCTTGAAGAGGTTGATGAAGATGAAGACGTCGACGTTGGCGTTGACCTTGGAACAGGCAACAAAGATTCTCTTATCGACAACCTTCATGTCCGCGAGACTCGACCTACATATGTTACCGGGGTGAAGGAATCTGATTGCGTTGTAACAAAATGGCATATCACCCGAGTACCAAAACATCGCACCGGTGTAGCTTGTTGGGCTCTCCAAGCTATCTCAAGGAAGCAGTGCACAAGAAAGATCATACAGAATAAAAATGCCACTGCATGTCCCACTTATACGGGAATTTGGACGAACTACCACACAGGTAAGAACCAAAGACAGGAGTTTTATTTTTGCCAAGACGACATTCATCGTTGAGTATTGGGCACTTAAAAAAAGTGGGTTCTTACTCGCCCGGATAGTGTTCCCCAAATCTGGCCTGTTAAAAGGGGCACCAACCTGAAGCGGTCGGAGATCATTGCCCTCGAGCGGGCAGGTTTCCAACTTCCACAGAAACGAGAAGCATCTCCCTGCCGTCACTTTCAAGCAACCATAATTGATGGTATTGACCTTGCTGCATACCCAATCCCAGAGGACGCTGACAAACATCCTACGTCTCGCTTTATTAAAGCGGTGAAGCGTCGTTCCGGCAGTCCAGTCGCTGCACAGCTTCAGCGATGGGGGTCTGCCCTCACTCTCAAGGCAAAAATTTAGAAGCGCACAATGGTACCCTTCCCAAGATTTGGTTGCATTGTTGATTTGGAAGTTGACTCCTCAACTATCCATGCCCTGGAGCACTATATTCTTACGCTCAGTTCATTTCCGGCTTGGACATGCTTGGACTTTGTTACAATGCAGGCAAAGGCCAACCGATCTGGTTGGTCTTGGGTGAATTGCAAGCATCTGTACTTTGCTTATGCAGTTGTATGCAAGCTTAACGAAATGGAGGACTTATTTGTCCATGCTCCAACACTTAGCTTCAACGAACTCATGCCCGTAGTACAAGCGATTCTTTCCTACAAGCTTGTTTGAATCTTAAGGTAGATATTAAGTTACTCATTATGTTTCTATAGACCTACGTATTATAACCCTTCGCAATATTGTTCTGTTGTTCAGTAATTCTAATTTCTATTACTATTTGTATGTTTTTTGTATTATGAAGCTACATATTCAGTGTTCATTCCACTCCACAAATGTGATGATGCAAATCGCTCTATTCCTTTATTTGTTCCAAATTTCAAACCAATTCCTGGTTTTTTTAACCCAAGAGAGTAATTTAGGATCTACAGAGGCTAATATTTACAATTGTCAGAAACATAATTTTGGCACTAGTTCCACGGTAATAGGACCCCAACTTCCAAGATTATTGTTTATCTTTACGATTACGATGAGTTGAAATCACCTCATAACCATCATAAGAAGGTGGCTTAAATATACTCCACGGTAATAGGTCCATATAATATTCCAAATTTAGGCATCCAAAAATCATAAAACTTATTTCAGTATCCAAATTTAGAATAAAATTTGTGCAAATTCTGAAAAATCCTAATTTTAGATATCTAATCTTCGCTCACCGCTCACCGCTCACGGCAAATGCTCTCCAACCGCTCACACGGTCTTGTCATTGCCGGATCAACCAACACCTGAATGATAGCACCGCCCTGATATACACCATCATGGGTGAGCTCCGGATTCAGAACTCGGAGGAAATCGTGCCACGATTGAAGAGCCTTGGGGAGAGCGATTTCCGGCTGGAGTAAATGGAGGCACAACACCGAACCCTTCTCCAAGCCCGGGCGAAATTGCAGCAGGACCTGTCAAAGGCGGATGCAGCGCTGGAAGAAGCCCAAGTACTCCGGAAAGCCGTAGAAGACAAAGCGGTCGCATCAGCTCAAGCCCTGGGAGAGGTCTAGGAAGCGCTAAGCTTACCGGTTGACACTGTCAACCGGAGTCTTCTCTTCAACGAGTACCTAGAGAAAGAGGATAAGGTGAAGCGGGGCCAGGTCATCCGGTTCCTTATGGACCACGCCCGGAAGATGGAGAAGAGATGGGGGCAAATGCAACTACTGGCCAACAACGCAGCTAGTACCGTCGTTTTGGAGAAGCCGGCGGCGCCCAACCCCACCTTCGACCTCACCTCATCCCCGGAGGCAACCGGACCTTCACATCAGGCACCTAAACCCTCCGGGAAGGGTAAGGGACCTATGGAAGAGCCGGGGGTAACACCGGAAACAGCTCCCCCCGGACCATGTGGTAGGGCACCCCCTAACAGTCCAAAGACGGCTAAGAAGACCCCCCTTCCTTCAGCACTATTCCAGGAGTCGTCTCCTGGCTTTCAGATTCCTCTTTCTCCAGCAACCTCTAGTCGCCGGAAGACGACTTCGCCCCTGTACTTAGTATAATGAGTTTTCTCAACTCGGGATCTTGTTTTTCCTTATTATTGAATATATTTCGGAGCTATCACTAGATTTTCTACCTAGCTTGTGCAACAAAAGTTGTTTCTTTATAAGGTACAAGGTCCGTTGTGGTAGTACATGTTGTGCAAGTTTCTTTGAAGAGAGGGATATTTGTTATACTTAGGAGTGAACCGGCTTGGATTTCCAGCAGGAGAGCATCCGGAATATCTGGAGGAGATTGCAGAGGTGTTCCTGGTCACCTACAAAGTCCGGAAGAATCCAGGAGGGGAGGAGATATATTGCAGAGGTGGTCCTCGTAGTCTCTAGGGCACGGAAGAGTCCATGTGAACCCGAGTTCCAGTCAAAAACCGGAGTTTACCCCACGATAGGAAAGCCTGCTATTTGAGTCTAGAAGGAGTCCTCCTAAGTAAACTATATCCAAATCTCCGGAGGGCTACAAAAGTGCTACCGAAACGTCGTTGTAGTTCGGACTTACCTCTGTGTGACCGCATCCAGAAGGCCATCCGGATGACGTGAGAGTTAAAGTCCGGAAGCAACCCCATACCACCGGTTAGTAGAATAGGGAGAGTGAATGTCCGGTCACTATAAATTCCGGGGCAGTGGGTGTCTAGCCACTTAAAGTCACACGGTAGTGGGGCATCCGACCACTTACACAAAATAGGATCAGTGGCCTTCTGGTCACTTGTTTATACCTTCCGAAAGCTGCTCTGAGGAGGAACAGAGGTAAATCAAAATACCCTCCTACTTTCCGGAAATCAGTTATGGAAATAACTGCATATACTTTCCGGAAACTAGTCCGGTACGATCCGTGTCAGCTCCGGAAACCGGAAGGATTCGGACCCTTTACGGAATAGAATAACTAATCTAGGTGATCCATATTTTAGTGGTTTTGAATAATCTGAAAGGATAAAAAGATCTTTGTGGGACGAAACCGGAGTGGTTTACTTTGGACGCACTTAGTGACCATTGAGTGCATTCCGGAGGAATACTGACTCTCCAAACTACGACAAGTTCTTCCTTGACCTTGACCACAACTCGGTCCCGGTCCTTTCAGTATCCCTTTGAACTCGAGGCCTTCCGGGGAGGACTTCGGTCATCCGAATCCTCGCCTTTGCTAGAGGAACTCTGCGTACTACTCTCGTCGCTAGAGTCACCGGATTCGGAACTAGAGTCCTTCCTATTCTTCCGGATTTGCTTGCCACGCTTGGACCTCACTTGCTTGGATCTTCTTCGGCTTTGTCCTAAGGACTCCTTTGAATTTTCGTAATTCTGTGCAGCCTCCATTGCCTCTTGCAGTGACCGAGGTCGAGCCTGCTGGACGTGAAAGCCCATCTCGTCCAAAAAACCAACAACGTACCATTCGATCTAAACACTATCAGCGGTGCCTAGAATTAGCTTGTGTATGAGAGTATGAGTCTTCTTACCCTCTGTCCATACCTCCAAACTGACTTGTTCGACTTCATCTTCATTCTGCTGAGCCTCTCCAACGTCCGGGCTTTCCTCCGACGTCTCGAAAGGTCCGGAGAAAGATTGCTGCAAGCTGATCCCAATCATTCCGGGTGGCTTCCGGAACATCTTGATACCACTGCAACGCTTCTCCCTTCTGTAGTCCGTGGAACATCCGGAGTTTGGTGGCAACATCATCTTGGTTTGCTGTGGCTGTTGAACTGAACTCGCAGAGCCAGTCATCAACGTCCTCCCTTCCGTCTCCTTTGAACTTCTGATACTTCAGTCGGGAAAAGGATCGTGGCACTACAAGAAGTGCTATCCTGGTGACTTCTGTAGTAAAGGGATTTACTATTACCTGATCTGGAAGCTCTTCTCTCCGGCTAGAACGGGGAGGAGTGAGGATTCGGCTTCCGGTTTGCCCGTCTGCAGTTCTCTTCCGGGCTGACCTTCAAATACCTTTAGTCCTCTGTTCGTTATGACTCATGCATACCCTATTCTGACCTTAGATAAAACTACCAACTTCCTTCCTAATCTAATCTAATGTTAGTCTTATCGAATTCAAAAGAAAATGGAGAAATCCCTGGCAGAGGCGCCAAAATTCGTGTTGCAATTTGTAGAGTGAGTATTCCTCCGGATAGCACTTAATTGGAGCTAAATGTATCCGAAATATCCACTCTAAATTCGTTCCCACAGAGACCTATTGTTTCTTTCTTAAATGATATAGACAACTAACTATTACTATCCTGTAATCTATCAGTTAGCGTTCCTATTCATCCCTCGATCTACTCATCTGGATCCTTCCGGATTCCCGATGTCCCTTCTTTCAACTTCCGGACCCTTCCGGATTTTGGATTATCTCAGACGGAGTTTTCTTTCGGAGTTTTTAACCGAGTGGCCGGGTACCACTAATCATGTTTTGTGTAAGTGGCCGGATTCCCCACTGTCTTGTGACTTAAAGTGGCTAGACACCCACTGCCCCGAGAGTTATAGTGGCTGGACACCCACTCTTCCTACTTTGCTAACCGGTAGTTGGTTTGTTGCTGCCGGACTTGCAGTCTCACATCATCCGGAAGGCCCTCCGGATGCCGTCACTCAAATGTTCGTCCAGACTACAACGACATTCTAGTTGATGCTCAGTGGTTCTAGTGGATGAGTGTGGTAGATTTACACCTAGACTTCCTTCTAGACCTCAAGCTTTCTCCTCTATCGTAAGGGGAAATTCCGGCCGCAACCAAAATCCGGGTTCACACGGATTCTCCGTGCCCTGGGAGCTACCAGGCTCACCCCTGCAGTACCCTCCCTCCCCCTCCAAGCTACTTCCGGTCACCGTGGATCGTCAGACTCTACCTAACCTCTCCTTTAGCTCTTCCAGGCGATCTCTCAAGGTAAGCTCCAACCGCTTGTACTAGGCGCAACCCTTATAACACTTCATGCATAAGAACTGATGTCACTACACATCAACCACAATGGGTCTTATTCTCTCTTCCACAAAACTGTACTCCATTACCATAAATTCCAGAAGAGAAAGTATACTACAGAAAATACTCTTCATGAAAGAGAAAACAAGACCCTGAGCCGAGTAAGGCTCATCCATTAAGTAACCACTAACTCCTAATCCTAAAATCCTATCCTATCACCTAAAAATCCGGAAAATCCTATCCTAAAAGTAAAAGGGGATCTTATCCCTAGAAATCCGGAATTCAAAACTCAGATCCGGAAATTCCGGACCTCAGATCCGGTTTTCTCGGATCTAACACAAAACATAGTTTAGGGTCTTCTTTAGCCTATGGTGTGATAGCGGGTGCAACCCTGAGCCCCATCGTTAGTCGCTATCAAACTTAAGCCCTAGGAGTCCCAATCTAAGGTGTAACCTGGTTCTTCTTCCTAATGCTGCGGCGCGTAGAGGTTACCTCTGTTGGTGCTGCGTTGGCTTCCGGACATGCCGGAATGGTAGCTAGCGGCTCTGGGATAGAGGCGGGTACCTACGTCTTCGGTCCGGAAGGTGTTTCCGGATCTACTGCTGTTGCTGCCCGGGCTGATGTAGCGGCCGTCCGGACTTGAAGGCTTGGGAGGTCCCGGAAGCTTCCGTTGGGGCTGACTACCATGGCCACTGCTGCAAAGCTTCAGGGTAAAGGGGCGGTCTCCGGTGGCACCGGAGAAGGAGACTCTGATGGAATCCGAAAGGGCAACGGAGATATCGGCGATGGATCTCCGACGTTTCCTGCCACTTTTGAATACTCTCCGTGCTCGGGAAGGCCACCCCATTCCAATTCATCGGAAAGTTGAAATCCGGAGTTCCCACGAGATCGTTGAAGCCTCCGGTAGGGGTCTGAGGTGTGCCGGCTGCAAGTCTGGGTGAACAGTCCGCAGTGGGTCTGGGCGGAGATCCGGTAGCCGGTCCGGACGGAGATCTGGATGGCCCTGCAGTGGTTCCGGATGGACCTGCAGCTTCAGAAGCCCGAGGTGGTGCTTATGGGACTCCGTTTCGACATGGTGCAGGAAGTTAACCTTAAATTCTGGCCAAATCAAAAAAATTAGTTTATTAGTTACGATAGTTCGTGCTAGAAAGCAACCTATAGTCTTCATGTAAAAATAAAGTTGGATGGACTTAGCTGCAAACCCTAATTGATCCTAAAGCTACAAAATGAAGAGTCAGAGTAGTTAACGGAATTCCAGGTCAGTTTGTTATCCGGAACCGTCAGCCGGAGCTGTCCCCATCAACTGTCATGATGAGCCGTACTAATGGTTAGACTACAAAAGGCTAGGGTTTCGGAGGGAAACTCTTTCTTTTTACTTAGTCTTCGCGTGTTGAGGTTCCGCTCCAGTGCTCCCTCTCTGTCTCTCTCTCTCTTTCTCTCTCTTATGGTTTTCTAACCGCTTGCCGTTGTGGTTTGAAGCTTATACGATTAGAACGGACATGCGTCCGTTAGGGAGGGTTTGTGTAAGGACGGTGCATGGGAGACAACACCAAGGGAAAGTTAGGAATTAGGTCTACTCGATGAAGACGGTCTCCATGGCCAAGAAGAAACAAACTGATAGAGATGGGCGCGGCCGGAGAGACGAAGAGCCGGCCATTGCGCTCCCTCCCTTGACCCACGTTATTTCGGACATCCGAGCAGACCGAGACGAGTATAATCTGCTGAAGGAGAGCCTGAAGACGATGGGGTGTGAGGGTTTGCTCGAAGTTGCCTGGGGCATCCAGGAGGAGGTCTACGTTTGGGAACTTATAGGCACTCCGGACGAGAAGTACAAGGGATTGATGAGAGCCCACCCGGAACTCTGGGGAGTTCCGAAATGGTCTCAGGGGTACGACTTTCGGGCCGGCCGCACCAAGGTGTTGGAACGGCGAGACGAGCTCCTGACGGACGAATTCGAGGGACCAGCGGACCCAAAGGAGGCTACAACTTGCAGGACCTTCGGCACCAGGATGCCCAACTCGTGCTAGGGTTTTTAAACCCTATCTTCCATGCGGAAAAGCCGAGACGGGTGGTGGCGAAGTGGGCCTGCACTTTTCTCGGAGCACTCCGGGGGAAGATCGTCATAGACTGGGGGACGCTAATGACTGAGATGATCAACCGTCTCGTGGCCAACCTCCAAAAGGTGAAGAAATTTGCAACACCCTTGGCCTCATATGAGGTACACCTCTACTGTCACCACCAACAGCTGACTCCGGCGGAGGTCAGGCAGTACGATGAAATTCTTAACTTGCAGAAGTATGGAGGGGAAGAGTTGGAGGAGGAATCCGGAGGGAAGGAGCCCGTGCCGGGAGCAACCACCGCCGGTTCTCCGGAAGGCAAGAGGGCTCAGAAGAGACCCCGAGGAAAGGAGCGAGTGCCGGAGAGTCCGGTCATACGCAGCTCCTCCGCATCATCTGGAGAAGACGAGTCCGGACCCTCAGCAGAAACCAGCCGGAAGAAGAGAAAGGTTGATCGGGAGGACTCCAAGGGTGAGTTCAAGTAGATGGACGAGCTCACCCGCGAGATTGGGTGGAGAGTAGGTCTCCTTAAGGAGACCAACTACATATCACCACCAGCGTAGACCAGATCTTCCGGAATTTAGAAGTCGATTGGCAGGAGGACGCCATTAATAGGGTGGAGGAACTTCGGAGCAGGGAGACCCACACAAAGACGTTGCACATTCAAATCTCCACCATGTATAAGGCCAGCACGGAGATGGAGAAGAAGGTGAAGCACTACCTTGGAGAAGCAGCTCTGGCGGTGATGGGCCGGAAACAGGCGGAGGCATTGGCCAATGCCTCCGCAGCTGCTTTGACAGAGGTCCGGAAGGCTCTAGAGGTGCCGATTGATGTAGTCAACCGGAGCCAACTCTTCACCAAACTGGTAGAGAAGGAGAAGAAGGTGACCCGGACCAACATCATCTGGTTTCTCCTGGATCAAGCGCAGAAGATGGGGCGGACCTTGGAGCAGATGAAGCTACTGGTTGACAACATCACCGAGGTGCTTCCGGAAGCCCCAGCAGCACTTGTACCGGAAGGAGCCACGACCCCGGAACGGACCACGGCCCCTCCGGAACCACCAGCCAAGACAACTCTAGCTCCAGGTACCTCACCGAATCTGGAGTATCTCGACACTCTGTCACCTTGGACGTCGACGGAGGGTATCTTACTTTCCAATCCGAGTACGAGTGAGATCCTAAAGAGCTTCCGGATCTGTTGTCGCCACCTAACATGCGCCTACCAGACCCGCCGGCGGAAGGCGACCTTCCGGTACCACCAAAGTCCGTATTCCGGAGGTTGGCGCCTGGGCCAAGGAGTCCGTCCGGAAGCTACAGAGACTTGGTCTGGGAGACCAGGTCAGCTTTCGAGACGGAACTACCAGCATTGCCTATTCCGGAAGGTTCACCGGAACGGCCCCCTTCACCGCTGGATTCCAAGACTCCGGAGGCTAGGGTTTCTCCAACGACCGGACCATGAATCCGGAGGACCACACTCTCGTCGGCAACATCGAAGAAAGCGAAGGGCAAGCAGCAAGCTCCGGTGGAGAACTCCGCCTCCCGCAAGAGTGGGAGAAACTGGGGACCCAGTGCTCTGACTTAGGTTAGATTAGGTTTAGCAATTTTTGGGTTTAGATTCCGGATCCGCAGCGATTAACGATGGGGCCCTAAGTGCACCCGGTTGCTGATGGAATCGACTGCCAGTTTTGTAGTTAGAGTAGGAATTCCAGAGCCGGAACTATTCCGAGACTTTAGGATCTGAGATCCGATCTAGGACCTTTCCGGATTTCTCAGATCTTTTAGATAAGATCTGACGGATTTCCCGTAGGGGTAGGTAGGAAGAAAGCTAAGTTTAGAAGGAACTTAGTTAGTACTTAGTAGTAAGGTTTTGGGAAAAACCTTTCATCTTGTCTTTCTCACTCAGAAATATACGTCAACCATTTATACTAGACTTGCTCCCTGGTACTATTTTGTGTGAAGTATACACTTTGTGAGTAGCGGATCCATCCCTTTGTGAGCAATTGTGCAACATCTATCCGGAGTAGGGTGATAGCTGGTTTGTCTAGAGAGAGACTGGTCGAGATCCGTGTCGGGAGATCGCCTGGGAGAGCTGGAAGGCTATTGCAGAGGTGTGTTTGGTAGACTCCAGGGTCCGGAAGTAGCCAGGAGGGGAGGGGACGAATTGTAGAGGTGTTCCTGGTAGTCTCTAGGAAACGGAGAAATCCGTGTTACCCTGGATTCCGGTCAAAGCCGGAGTTTTCCCCCGAGATAGGAGAAAGCCCGATGCGTAGGTCTAGACGGAACACGCTGGCAAGGTAGTAACATCATCTCCGGAGGATCACAATTGCACTCACCGGAATGTCGTTGTAGTCCGGACTTAGCTCTGTGTGACCGCATCCGGAAGGCCTTCCGGATGTCGTGAGAGTCTAAGTCTAGGAACAACAATCAACTCATCAGGTTAGCAAAGTAGGAGAGTGGTGCTCGGTCACTATAAGTACCGGATAATGAGTGCTCGGTCACTATAAGTTCCGGTGCCTAGCCACTAAAAGTCACAGGGCAGTGGGAACTTCAGCCACTTACACAAAACATGATCAGTGGACTCCGGCCACTCGCTTAAAAACTCCAGGAGACTCTCTGAGGAGGAACAGAGACAAATCAAACTACCCTCCAGACTTCCGGAAATCACTTTCCGGAAACCGTTGTATAAAATCCGGACTCCGGAAGGATCCAGATCTACTCTACGTAAGTAAAGAATATAGCTAACTTGTAAACGATTGTTGTGATAAGTTTAGTAATTCGGAGTATCTGGAAAAGAACATTAGGTCTCTATGAGAACGAAACCGGAGCGGTTACTTTGGAAGCATTTAGTGACGATTGAGTGCACTCCGGAGGAATACTGTCTCTACGAATTGCAGCACTGCTTCCGGAACTGGAACTTCTGGTACTGGTGGGGCTACGGCAGCAAGATTTTTGGCCAGCTCCCGCATTTTGTTCCAAGTGCCGTCCATCTTCCGGTTGTGGTCCAGGAGGAACCGGATGATTTGCCCCCTATTGTGCTTCTCGTTCTTCTCCAAGCTCTCAGTGTAGAGAAGAGCCTGGTTGACGATATCCACCGGAAATTCCAGTGCTGCACAAACCTCTGTTAAAATCTAAGTGGTTGCCCGGACCTTCGCTTCCGCCACAACTCTCGCTTGCTGGGCTGCATCTCTTGCGGCCTCCGCCTGTCGTACCTGCGCCCAAAGTTGGGTGTTGGTCAGGATGACAGTGGTGTTATCCTGCTCCAGCCTCGTGATGGAGCTCTCCTTGGCCTTCATCCGGTTGAGTGGCGGAATGAGGCCGTTAGAATCCTCCGTTCCTACCGCTTCCATGACGGCCACGATCATGGCGTGCCGTTCCCGGATTTCTCCTTCCTGGATCTTGGTCCGCCAAACGATATGTCTGCACAACTCATTGATGTCCACCGGAATGTCGCCAATGATATTTGGGGCCCACTTTGGTCGTGGTTCTGATCCGGTCGTGAATCATTCTTCTTCAGCTTCTTCGGGTGGTGGTGCCTTGGTCGGGCTCTGTGCTTCTATTGTCGACAGAGGCCGGCAGGGTCCAGCGGCTTCCGGAGTCTTCTAAACCGAACGACTCCGCTTCCGGGATCTCCTGAGTATGAGAGGGGACAACGACTTCTCCATCTCAGAGTCCTCTGAGACTTTCTGCTCCTCGTCCGTCTCCATCTCTTCGTATAACTGGATGTTGAGTAGGCTGTCATACTCGGCCTACTCCTTCGGACTCAGCATTTTTTGCTTTGCGTACATGTGGGCTACGTAGGTGGAGAGGCGTGTTGGGGTCTTCCGGGCTTTCGGCAGGTTCTTGACCATGCGGTCTATCTGTTCATCCATGATGGCTCCTCAATCGACAGACAACTTCTCTCTCATCAACCCCAGAATTAAACTAGCTAGCTTGGCTACTATCTGTTTAGGTTTCTCGGGGTGAAAAATAGGGTTAAAGAATGTCATCACTAACCTCGCATCCGGATCGATGAGGTCGCTAAGTATGTACCCGTCTTTAGGGTTTGCCTTCGAGTGGAACTTGCCCTTTAAGATGTTGTCGTCGCGCTCCACCACCTTGATCGTCCCTACCCGGAGTCCATAAGTGTCGCTCTAAAGAGACGTAGTCCAGACCTTCGGATGCGCCCGGACGCGCTTCTCATATTGGCTTCGTGGCTCTCCCAGGTGCTCCGCCACCATGGCTTTGTTCTGGAAAGCCCAGGGTACCCCTAAGAGGCCTGCGCACCTCATTATCTCGAGGAAGCTCTCCAAAACCCTGTAGGTCTTATCCGGTTTTGGAATATCCGGCGTCACCTTCTGCAGTAGCAGGGTTCCGCCTGCTGGAGCCTTGCCCTTCTTGCCCGCCATCCGAGCCCACCTCTTCGTGAACTTGCGCCTTGCAATGGTGACCGAAAATCCTGCACGCACTGACCTCACCAAGTCCCTCGTGCTACGCTACCTCTCCTCTACAGTCCCACAAGAAGACCGGACGTGAAAACCCTAAAGGAAATGCGTAGAGAAGAAGAGAGCTGAGAATGTTGGAAACCCTAAAAGAATGGCGTCCAGGGCTGGCAATCGCATTATATATCTTACGCGCTATACGGATATCGTTATGCGTCATAATGGCGTTTCCGGACCCGGCTAACGCCGTACTCCGGTTTCGCAACTTCCGGGAAAACGCTATAACTACCTCTTTTAAAGATTCCGGCTCAGCATTAAAACCTTATTTCTTCTATAAAACTATTTATGCTATTATAGCTAAACTAACTACCTACTTTTTTAAATTTTTCTTCATTTGCTCCCGGTTTCCGTGTTAAGATCCGGAAGTTAGTGGGATTATCCTCTATGATTGAATCGAGGATAACTGTCAGATATGAGATTTATGTAAGGTGGTGAAATGCCTATGTCATTCATGCACTCATATGTTTCAAGTATCATTCGCAAGTCTATCCTCGGGTCGAGGATAACTCACAGAGGCTTCATACTGTCTGTTTTATTATCATAAAAACAAATTGGTTCCTTGCAATTTCATATTTAAGGAGATATTTTTATAGATCTGGAATTGATGAATAATTATTTAAATGTTGGTCTCCGTTCGAAGTGTTGTGTATATTTGGTGCGTTCTCTCCAAGTTTAAATCATCTCTGTGATGTTATGCATGACTGTGGTTTTTAATGAATGTTTTCTTAATTCAGTGATATATCCTTCTATATCTGTAATTATCCTCGTATCGAGGATAATCATGTCTTATTTGTATCTATGTCCTCTCGTTGGATTCGTCCTTTACTAATATGCCAATAACTGGACAACCTACTCTCTGTCCTTTTCATTGTGATATCTTGAAGATGGAAGGACGCTCATATGATCGTGTAGTCCGAGTTCCACCTACCTTGCCTCTAGGTGATACTGCATGTGAGGAAATTCCTCGCGCCTCGTGCTTCTCAAAGTGCGTTATTTTTAAAAACACATCTGGTGCAAATGTTGGAATTGGACTTTGCTAGAGTGTTGATTTTGGATTTGTTCCTGAAACTGGTGGTCGTCCACTTGGAGATGATCATATTGCTATTCTAATTGTTGAATGCTTAGACGAGAATGAAATTCCATTGAATTGGATGTTTGCCCTCCAAGCATGGCCAACTCGACAGGTTTTTCTTTGAAATGTGAGTTTGTATGACCAAGAGCAAACTAGCATTTACAATGCAGCTGTCTAATTATTTCATCGCGGACCTAGAATATTAAGCGTTTGATAGTATGAAACCAATCGTCAAAGTATAGAGGGTCCTTCCTCACCAAAGAAGGAAGTACTTCTTTCTACACAATCGATCAATTTTGTAGCCAGCACCGTTTGTTGTCCAAGAAATTGTACTCAACGATTTCCACGGTGTTCAATTTTTGTACTTCGCTTCCAAGTTTACCGTGACATTGGAGGTGTTTTCTTTCATAAACATGTTTGGCTTGATGTACATAGGAAGATCAACATGGATTCCAATGGCAACCATGTGGTAACGCTTGATGGAATTGATGTATGCCTAAATGCATGGTGTACTATTATGAGGGTCAGCCGAGCCACATTCTACCGTTATACATGAGAGGCAAAGGATGCGATGCGGGCGGGTGCACACGGAAATACTGGTTCAAAGAAGCCTTGGACTCATATCCTACAGGCAATTGCTACTCTGCATGATATACTTGATGATGCTGTTGATCACAGTCCTAATAAGACTACTACACTTGGCTCTGGGGAGAAGGTCGTCTCCAAACACCTTCCTGCCTCTTTTTAATGGAGTGCAGGGTTGCCGAAAGTGAATGAGGAGAATGCCAGGTTTGGCCTACAACCAATATCTTTGTCTGGTCTTAGTCAAATTTGGAGCTCTGAGTTTGAACAATACTCTACGAAGTAGCCTGGTGACAACTTTGCTCGCTGTGGAAGATGCGACCAACTCAAGCAATTAAAGAAGGCTTGTACACGGGGGTCCTCCGCATACAAAATGTAGGAAGTCAAATTGCAGTTACATCAGGCCTCAACAGACTCATTGTATTTTATATTATAGGAACCGGAAGAACTCGGAAGAAAAACCTAATGAGGTTGTGTGCATCATCCATGATAAAATAGATCATAGCATAACCGCATGTCCTCATTTTCCTCATAAAAATAAAGCAACGGAGTCCTTCATGAAACTACCTGTGGTCGTAACTGGAATGATTGCGCATGGACATGGAGATGTTCGTTATGCCCATTATAGTCTTGACATCTTCCCTACCGACTCGAACCACGTTGTTGGATCCATTGCAAAGTTACTTCGGGACTTAGAGAGTCCACCGGTGTATTCTTTTCGTGAATTATTTACAAGAGGAAGAGCTTCTCCTCTCTCTGAGGCTGTGCTTGCGGATGCTAACCTGTGTCTTGGATCCCTTGCTGCTCCATTGGTTGAACCTGTTCCTACAAAACAGTTAATACCATTTCTCCAAATGTAGTTGGATAATGCCACAGGGGACAATAAAAACAAATTTGTGACTGTTTTTTTTTCCCTCCTCGTTCATATGGGTATTTTCCGTGGAGTGTATGTCAACTTCTTACTTGTTGGTCATACTCACAAGGATATTGATCTAATGATTGGGAGACGGAGTTCCAAACTCAAGTCAAATAGCTATCCAACAATTCCACTCTTGATGAAATCATTTATGGATGCTGAGAATAAATTAGTTATTCCACTCCTCATTGAAGAGGTGCCAAACTTCAAGGGCTTTTTAGAAGGATATTTGTGCATTGGCAAAGAGGCCCTACAGGTAACACAAAGGGCCAACAATTCAAGTTCTACAAGGGCTCAGATGGATCGCCAAAGATGCAGTACAAAATTATTAGTACAGATAGGGATTGGTTGCCTGAGGAGGATGGAAGAATTCAACTGTGGAAAGTGACGGCAGATGGTAGGCCAATTTTTCTTCGTGGACAACCACTTCCTCTCATTCCGCGACGTCATGAGAATTATGATGAAATTCTAAAATTCTATGGCTAAAGAGGATCTCTCGGTTGAATATAGGAGGAAGAACGAGCATATTATATACTATTGGAGAGGTGTTAAGGATTCCCTCGAGGTGCCTTTGGAAGAATCGCCTCTCCTACGAGAGAGATTCTGGCCACTATCTAGATATGCTCCATCTATGGTGGATGAATATGAGATTGATGGGTCGTTGAGGGATGAGTATGCAGAGGATCCCCCATTCATTGGACAATGACATCATTGTCCCCTCCCCTTCGTTTCGGGTTGGTAGAGATGGGTCCGAGGCTATGTACTTGCGGTGCGTTATGCTGATGGGGATTTGCACCCATTTTGGATTGCCTTGACATTGACTAATCCACATCCGAATCGTGAACATTTCATGAGATTAAAAAGCAATATTTCAAACCTGCATCCTAACGTCATGTGGACTTGGAAACGTACTAACAGTGGGATTCTAATCATGGGAATAATTGGGTTGAAGAAACGGAATTTGAACCAATCTAAGTTTATACAGATTGTATTTTAACGGCTTGGAAGCCTAGGTTGCGTGGAAACTCAAGCTCCTCTAGGTTAAAAATTCCAAAATCACAGGTGGACATAATCAAGGCATCTTTAGCTGAATTATAGATTTCAACGGTGTTTGTGGTTTTGGGGGGCTGGAGTTATTTTACCAATATAAAATAGGTGGGGGTGCATGTTCTTATTTGATTTTTTGTTCTTCCATACTGGATATCCTATTAAGTATGTAGTGAACTTCTATCTATAGGATGGAATTGTAGACTTTGAATGTGCGCATAGCATATTTGTAGATAGAATTTGATTAGTGTTTGTAGTTCCATATAGTGATGTATTGTGTTGCTTTCAGTATTATACAACGGAGCCGGGATTTTTGTTACATTATTGATGTATAAATGGCGGTCCGCATTGTGAGTGTCATTAATTGTACATTTATCCTTGATGCATCGATACTTTCCATTGATAGCAATTATTGAATGGATTTTGCTACAATACATGCTAACTTTTCAATGCTAGGTATTTCAACGACCTTGTTGTTTGGAAATAGTATAATCTCCTACAATTGGTAATTATTTTTCTTTCAAATGAATAGATATGCATTTTAGGTGGAATTTAAATGAGTGTATATGTGTATTTTAGTCCAATTTTGAACCCTACTCAGAGGGGTTTTCAAATTTATTGCCGCTGTTATTTTCATGGAGTAATTTTATTCTGGCAATGATTTTTAGTTTGGATGTATTAGTTTTTTTTAGGTAATATGCTCCATATCTTGGTACATTTTTGATGATCTATTACCTTTACACACAATTAAATATGATATTTAATTTCATACAGAATGAATTCAACAATCCATGATACGGCTAGATTATTTAGCATTTTCAATCGAGATTGAGTCTCAACTTAATACATAGTTTTAAATTAATGAAATTATAAATTGACTAAAATAAGACACCATGATAAATTGAGACTTCGAAATGTCTCATTTTAATGAATATGGTGTTCTCTCAATGCGCTAGAGACTAGAGAGGAGATGACCAGGTACAATTAATTTCATGGCATCCACTGTTTCAGACTTCATGCAAACACGTGGCAAGTACCGGGCCTGTTAATCTTCACCTTTGTTGACTTGTCTGAATGTTGTCGTTTCTTGGTAGTATCATCTTGGAGGCTATTGGTGAGTTAACCCCTAAATGACCAAGTGTCCAAAATGGGCTTTTTGAAAATTCGGTCAGGTTCCTATGCTGTCAATTTCAAACATTCATCTTTGAAATTCTTACCATAGAAGGGCATTACCAAGACCTTAGTGGGAAAACAATTTCTTCCTAAATTGGACATTTGATGAAAAAGTTATAGGGTTTTTAATTTCAAATGGGGAGGGCGGGCACCTCGGGCACCTCCAAAAACTTTTGATAGGACACTCTATTGAAAGTGAGATTTTCAGTACTCGCAAGTAATATTATTTCCCTTCATGTTGTCAAAAAAAAGTTCTTGTCTTTAGTGAAAAATAGCATACCAACCCAAGTCAAACATTTTCACACATTGTCACTCATTGTCGGGCAAGGTACCAAAAAAACTTCTTCTTTTCCACATAAAACCTAGAGATCTTCATATTTTTCACTTTTTATTTTTTCCACAACAATATGTAATGTAAACCTTCTTATTAACCATTCGGATTATCAATCGAAAACATATTAAGTTCAAAAAAAATTAAAGTGTGAATTAACAAATTTCGAGCCTCCACTCCTTGCACACTTGTTTTGAATATGCTACACCCTGTCTCTACCTCTAAAAATTGGTGTGTAAGGAGCTAACATCATGCTTAACAAGATGGTAATAGATTTAGACCTTGTGTAGTGAAATTTTTTGACACCAACTGAAGTCAAAGTCTGTTGATCCACTAAACGCAGGGAAGAAAATGAACCATTTGCTTGACTTCAAACACTATAATCTTTCAATCCGTGCGGTCAAAGTTTATGAAATTTTGTACAGTGCCCTCTAGTAAGTAAGGTAACCCCTGTGAAATTCTGCATGGGGATGTTTAGACAGTGCACCTCCTATCTTTAATTAGCAAGGTGATCTGGAGAAGATATTGTGGATTAAGGAAGCTAACATGCTGAAGAATGTCACAATGACTCACTTGCTGAAAAAAAATCAACTATATGAAATACATTAATAAATTTAGCGATTGACATCTGTTGCAATACATGGAGCCCTGAGAAGAAATTGTGTATTTTAATGAGCTTTGTGAGTATGAATTCATTGATTTCTTGTTGCAATGTGATGAAGTTGACTGGCTGCCTTGATTTTGAGCTTGAAATTGTTGCACATGCCTAGAAAATTTTGTTGCAAAACTTCATTTTGGTGCTTCAGTTAGTTGTGAAGAAAGCTGCTCAGTGAGTTTGAGTTGTGCACTGATTCAACACAACACTATGGCAGGACACTTTCTTGACCTTGGAGAGCAATGGAGTATTGTAGGAATGAGTAAGGCTGGATCGTCTTTGAGCGAGATTTCACGTCGTGTTGGAAGACCGAAGAAGACTATTTCGTTAGTTCTGAAGAGATATCGCGAGAGGGGCTCAGTACAAATTGGACAGAGGTCTGGATGGCCTCAAAAGTTGCAGGCTCGTGATCGAAGGCATCTCAAGTATGAGCTTCAGAAGAGCCGTCGTGTGCATCTTTCAGAACTTGCACATAGTTTGCCAATTCCTATGTGCCAAACTACGGTACGGAAAGCATTGCATGAGCTTGGACTTCGTAGTCGAATTGCAGTCAAGAAGCCTTATTTGAACCAAAGACACAAGGAGCAGAGGTTGTGCTTTGCAAAAGCTCACAAGGATTGGACAACTCGAGAGTGGAGCTCAGTTATTTGGAGTGATGAGGCATCGTTTGAAATAGGTAAGAATTCACGTCAAATCCGAGTATGGCGGAGTAGTCAGGAGAGATATGATTCACAGTGTTCAGCACCAACATTCAAGTCTGGAAGAATGTCAATAATGGTGTGGGGTGCTTTCACTGCATTTAGCAAGTGTTATATGGTCTTGATTCCTTCTGGACAACGCACTGCTGTGGACTTCGTCGATGTTGTATGTGAGCAGGGATTATTGCCTTATTTCTACCACCACGCCAACCATGAGCATTTGACTTTGATGGTGGACAATGCACCAGTGCATACTGCTCATGGGACAACGTCTTGGATGGAAGACAATGGATTAAAGACATTGAGCTGGCCCTCAAACTCTCCTGATCTCAACCCTATCGAAAATCTATGGATGATTTGCAAAGACCGCGTCCAAAGCATGAACCGGCCGCAGAATAAAGTTCAAATGTGGGATACAATAAATGCAGCTTGGGAGAGTAATATACCAATGAAGATGTTGAGTGATTTGGTTGCAAGCATGCCCGAACGCATGAAGGCTGTTATTGATGCCAAAGGAGGTAGCACACGTTGGTAGTAGTTGTTACTTAGTTCAATTTACATCCCATACTTATGGTAACAATTGTATATATTCAAATTTAGATGTTTCAATATGTCCACAACTTTCTATATATGCAAAAAAACTGATCCATCATCCACTTCAGATGAAGCATTGACCATGCTTTCCCTTTGCATTTTTGTGTTTCTACCAACACTTCACAGGGGTTACCTTACTTACTAGAGGGCACTGTACATGTATTACTTAATAAGCCTTTATTGAGATCCTACGGTCAGAACTAAAAATAAAAGTTTTTGTTACCTTCTTTATTCATTGCACTAGAATCCATTAATTTTGAAGTGTTTTTGGTGTAAAACTGCCTTGGTACCTTAGGGGTTAACTGATCGTCGCGATGGCAGTTCCAGCATCTGTTAGAATTGATACGATAAGATCAAGTCATAATTAGAAATACACAACCGGGGTCTCGCATAGTAGGCCCATAGGGCGATCATCGAGCACGAGTGAGTACAGTTCACGACATGTATCAGTATTATGACCGGAGTCACAGACTCAAGCCAACAAAGCAAGATCCCATTTTCATGTGGTCTAGGAGGCAAGCATGCCGGTTGAGAGTAGCATTGTTCAAACATCTCCAAGATTAGATGTGACAAGTGGAGCCAAGTTGAAAATAGAAGATTGATAAATATCAGCTGGAGAAGGTGAACAGTTTTGAGCATGCAGTTGTGAGTCTGATAAAACTAAGATAGAATAGTCTTACCACTTCTTTCATGAACTCAGAACCAATCAACAATGTGAAGTAACATGATATCCATGAGTTTAACTGTGGTGGGCATGAGTTATCCCCTAAAAGCCCAGGCATTTTCCCTCATGAAACACTCCAAAACTGCCATCATCAACAAGTGGTAACAAAAATCTAACATTGAAATATAATTTTAGACTTTTAACCGTACAATCTTAAAATAGACATGTATATGAACTTACAATACAAATTTGGTTGCAATCCACCGCACGGATGTGAAGATTATAGGGTTTGAAGTTCAAAGAAAAGTATTTTTCCCCCCTTGCCCGGCAAGGTCAGCCTACTTTGACTAGTATATCTTCTAAGTTTTACATTGAAATGTGATCAAGTCTTTTACCAATATGACTTATATGTTGTTAGCTATTTGTGTGCAAAATTTGAGGTCAATTCGAGGGGTAATAGATGTAGAAATATACACTTTAGTGAAAGGGGGTACAAAATGTTGACAATTACTACGTAAGTGATAAAAAATTGTTTGTTTCATACAAGTTGTTGCATTTGAGAATCCCAATGGTGGAAACTTTCAATTTTATTTTTCACTAATTTTAGAAAAGTGAAAGACTAAAAATAGTAAAATCCATAATTTTCATGAATATATGAAATAAATAAAGCATTATGGGAAAGGGCAATGCTTGAAATTGGGTGGCCAATTTGTCTCGTTGTTGACCGCCCTTGCAATTGGACGGACACAAAAAGAAAAAAATTAAAAATTAAAAAAAAAAAAAATTGTTTTTTGGCGTGCCGGCTTCTGGCGCGGGATGTTGGCAGGCCAACTGACGGCTGATTGTTTGTTGTTTTTTAAAAATTATTTGAACAACTCATTCAATAGTTTTCAATGCTTTTTCTACTTGGACTTTGTGCATAGAAGTTTGGATTCCTTTCCTCGCCCTTTCTGTCCCAAAATTCTGCCCCTTTTTTCTTCTCAAATTGCATTGGTTGACATGGCTGCCCCTATAGTCCAAACTCCCCATTTTGACCTTTGAAGGCTAATAACTTTTGAACCAAAAGTCCAAAATCATATTTGAAAAATTCCCCAAATAGATTTCTTAAAGGACAATGCAGTGTAAAATTTTCATAAGAATCGGAGTATTTTTTCCACTCAAAGGTCCATGCCCAAAATCCAAAACGTACGTCCCAAGTACACTTGGGCTCTTAAGGGTTATAGTTTGAGGTTATAAGTACCTCATAAATGTGCCGCAGCACCTAAAACCGTGTAATTTCAGCTCCAAACTTCTGAATTCCCTAAAGTGAGCACATTAATTTTTCAACTTTGAAAGTCTTTGGAATAAGCACCTTTAGTTGTAGTTGTTTTGCAATTTTGATTACCGATTTGAGTTTGTCGAGGAAATATCAGACTAGTGGTACAAACTTTTTGAAGTTTTCTAAACTTTGAATAATCATATGTTTAGGTGGATGCCCAATTCAACTATTTCTGGACTATGAGGTGAATTCTGGACTAAGGACTAAAAGAAAGATCCGAAGATCATGTGCCTCATAAAAGATGGTGAAGCATAAAAGTCGAGGAGTTTAGAGTACTTTTCAAGCATTAAATGCATCACTAATGACACTTATGAAGGAAGAAATGGCTAGAGCAACCAAATTTGAATTTAGACAATACGTGAGTCCGCAACATGCAACCAGATATTTCCGGATGAATATCAAAGTGGGCTTCAGAAGAAGAATTGAGTCCTCAAAACAAAAATTGATGGACATACTGTACATCACAAATGTGTGGTTGGGAAAAATGTGGTTTGGGAAAAATGGAACAGAGATGCGGACAGAAATTACTCACAATTGATAGAACATGCAACCAAATATCTCCGGAAGAAATCAGAGTAAGAGTTCAGTACTAAACTGTTTCATTATAAAAAAGTATCATACAATAAATAAAAGGTGGCCGTTGCTAAGAGGCGCGTGTAATCTACGGAGAATTGATTCAACTATTCTAATTTAAGTGCTTTACATATGCCCTCTACCCGTCCTGTATGGTGTCTCCCAAATGTTAGATAATAGACTATAGCCTTTCTAGGATTCTTGAATGGATCTAGATCTGCAACAACAACACATTTAGGCCACAAATAATGCCTTGTTCTAGGATTAAATGAGGCCTTCCTAAAGATGTGGAGAAACCTAACATAGCTAGCCCTTCGAGTCTATTTGCTGGCATCGCAAAAAAGAATATCTGATAAGATGTCTGGGGGCAATAACACTTGGGCCGCCTCCATGAGCCTATCTGGACGCATAGGAGACCAGATCCTGACATTGAAATACCGCAGTAGTATTCGAGTAACATCTCCCATGTCATCAAAGGAAGGCAGCTGCGCGGAGCGGGACTTGGCCGAGTCAAGGACCTCGTCCGAGCAGAGAGGACCGCGGAGAGATATGATTATGACCTACGAATAAGAAGGCATGACCATAGAATTAGAAATTGAACATTGAAACGAAGAAAAAATATGGTAGGAAGAATTCAAGTGACAGGAATTCGACCAGAGATCTCCGGGTGCCCCTCCCATACCAACGTTCCGTAGTCGAAATGGTCAGGAGAATACTCAATAGTGTTCAAAGATATTGAAGGGTGAAGTTTGGAGGCGAGACACCAACAATATTTGTCAATGATCCAGTAGACAAATCACAAGAAGGACCTCAACAAATAATGTTATTGACAACAATATTTTTCTTCAAAATTGAAAGGTCAAAATCCCACAGACATTTTTGAATTAACATTTACAAAGCATAAAGTTTATAATATCCAATATATTTTATGTTCTAAGGCGCCGAAATTATGGACTGGGTTTCTGAACGAAACCTCCACCACGGAGCAGGCCACAGGGGAATTTTGTCTACTGGATCATTGACAAACTTCAATGGATTCCGTCTAACATAGTCGGGAACATCCTCATTTGACGCTAGCAGTCTAGCGAGCCATGGGAGAGACAAGGTGGTCAAGAAGGTTTCATTCAGAAATCCAGTCCATGATTGTGGATGAATTGCGCTGAAGGGATCGTTAAGGACGTTCTTTAGTGGGGTATCGTCCACAAGCTAGACATCCTTGGGAGACCTGGGCAACGCCTTGGCGTTATAAACTATGAGGTCCTTCAGGAAAATGGGCTTCTTTGGATGGGATGGGAGCATATATGAATTTTTTGTGCAATCGGCCTGCGTCAGGACTCTCACGCCTTCCGGAATGGCAGCACCTTTCTTGCGCAACTCCTTGATAATATCCACAATATTTTTTTTCCAACACACTGCTCTAGATTGAGATAATAGCCTTCTCTCCCACGAAGGTCAGGAGTTCAGTGCAACCAAACTTTACTTTGATGTCTCTCGGTTGTCCCTGTTTAAATCCCCCCTGTACACAAGAACTCCATTTAAGTCAAACACGACATGATAAACCCGTTGTGTTGTTACCTGATCCTCGGTTGGAGTCTCTTGGACGATTGTAGTAAACTTCTTTGGACCTGAACCCAAATCACGAGTACGTAGACTAAGATGAGGAAGTTGTTCAGCACAGAGAAATTGCAATTATACATACAAAAGTGTTCCGCACTCACAATCCTAAAATGCTCGGTGGAAGAATGAGCACTATATAGATGATGGCACGTAAGTATGAATGTACATATTAGGCACCTGGGATAGTAGGTGGAGTATCTCTAGAAGTTTGAGCTACACTAGCGACTTCAGCAGTCTGTGCACGGTTTCTGTCACCGACATCCTTCGAGTGTATTGATCCCGCCGACACCTGAATACCAATAATGAAGTGGTAAGAATACCGTCTGCATAGAGTGAATTGTCCTGAGAACAATCAAGAAGGTTTGATGAACAAGTAACTGTTCACCTTATCCCTTTGTCCGAACAGTTACTTTGGGCCCTTGTCCGAACTAGAGGCGGAGGAGGAGGAACTTTTGCCACAGGATTCTTTGCGATTGCCTTCTTCTTCTCTTTTTATTCAACTTCCCATGGCTTCGCGGAAGGCTCATAGCACGTAATTCACGCAATGTTTGTTGCGCCGATGCCTCATCCATTGTGTGATCGGTGTCACCCATCGTCAGGTCCTCGGCACTCTTGAACACAGTCTCCAGTTCAAGACGCGTCGTCAGAGGGTCGTCCAGCGGGAGATCTCTGGCTGCTCCGTAGGTGTCGTCAAACTGCAGGGCATCAGACATTGCCGTGTCATTGTGCAGATCTGGCGGAGGAGAACGTTGTCGTTCGGAATGCGAACTGGTTTCCTTTTGAGAACTATGCAGTCTAGCGTCCGGAGTAGAGTCGCTTGTCGAACTATGCGAGGCACGCCTGATAGGATGAGGTGGTTCATCATCGTTTACGTGCATGGGGTGGATTGGGGTGCCCGCACCGATGATCCGCGCCGCTGTGGCCAAGGACTCGAGTCTAAGGTTGGGAACCACTGTTGAAATAGGTGCATACCGCACATCAACATCAAGCATCGTGGCATCAGTCGTCTACGTCTCATTGACGAAGTCAATAAAGAAAACATTTAGATGCAATATAGAAGAAAATGACATCATACACCCGGAGATCTCCGGTTCAAAGTGGTCCTTGTCTGACGGGCAAACTAAATCTGAACATTGCATGATTAAGAAGAGTCCTGAAGTATCGAGGACATCTAATTTGTGTGAACAACCGGAGATCTCCGGGTCATGCAGTTTCTATAGGCGTCATACCTCGCTGGTGTAGTTCATTTTCAACATTGCCTGAGTTAGAACCCCAGCGCCTAGGGTCGACCCGGACGAAGCTATCTTGCGTGCGGTGAGGTGTGAGCGGTGAGCGGTGAGGCATGAGCGGTGAGCGGTGCGACATGAGCGGTGAGACGTAAGCGGTACACGGTGAACGGTAAGAAAAAAGTTGGTAAAAAGTTATTGAAAATTGTCACTTTTTTACTATATTAAAGTAACTTTTTTACTATACAGAAGTAATTCTTTTACTATACGATAGTAATTAGACTACATGAACTGAACATTAGGTTACCAAACATAATCTGAAATAAGGATTCCAAGACGGTCTTGTGACCGAAAAAAGAGCTCGACAATTTCACGGAAATGACCGTGGACCTGTAACAGGGTTTAGGGTCCTTCAAAAAGTGTTTGAGGTCCATACTTGGACGACGGTCCGAGACGACCATAAACTACCCGAGGGAAAATGTCGGATAGCAAGCAGAATGAGGTCTAGGGTTCAATTCGTTGTTGTAAAATCTTCCACTTTACGAGATAGCCGGTAGTAGGCAATTGCAGGAACGACTCCTACCCCGAGGATAAAAAATAGTGAAAAAAACAAAAGAGAGGAAAAAAACGTGAAATAAAAAGCTCAGAAAAAAAAAGTGAGAAAAAACTGACAAAGAAGAGAAAAAGAAAGTAGAAAAAAAATAGGGAAAAAAGTGAAGACAGAAAAAGTGAGAAAAAAAATTGTCAAAAAAACATTGAGCGATTCAAGAACAGTTCAAATTCTTGCCAATACAGCGGTGGCCATGTAGTCTCACCGTCTCATATATATTATAGAAAATGAGTACAAGGGATACTTTGTGAAATCAAACACTAGGTGCAGCCCTCTTTCTGAAACAAGACTTCGAGAATACTCTTAATCTCGTTGAAGCTAAAACTAGGGGCGTGCATAAAGACTTCCACCTCTGGATCTAGCTCACAAACAATGGTGAAGATAAAATAAAGGTGTTTGCAATAACACCATTGAGGACGTCTGCCAAGAGACTTGCTGGATGTCTCCTTGAAAGACAGGCAGTCACAACTGGAAAATTGACTGATAGAGATCATGTAGTTTGAAACCTTGGTTATCAATTTAGACTCGAACGAGAGAATGTAGCCAAATACACGGTCAGGGAGCATAAGAAGGTTACTGACTTTTCCAAGAACCGAAAGCGCAGATGCGCAGGTGTTCCGATGTCTGGTGGTTGGGGCCTTCGGATTCCGGCGGACGTTCTTGCCGAATCTTTGCTTCGGATGCTCATCTGAGTTCACCGGAGTTGGAACAGATTTCAAGTCAAACAATGGACCATCCTCAGAGAACAACCTCCGGGGAGAGAGCATTAGACGTTCGGCGAGACAGAAACCTACATTTCGAAGACGTAGAATTTCGGCCTTTGTGAGGGACATGCCAGATTTCACCGGCCAAACGTCGGGGACGGCTGGCTTGGAAATTACCCAGTCCCTCTTTGATTCCATCACACAACAATTGATGCCATCGTTACAGAAGAAAAACTGCATCTTATCAAGCCGCGTCTTCTTATAGTTCTTCATCATGCCAGTGTAAGTCGGTGCGGCAGTACTATTGTTGTTCAGTACAATTCGAGCAGTACACTTCTTCTTTGTACCAGCCTGTTGTGCAAAACAGGCTTTGGCTGATGTCCTCGGAAGACTAGCAATATGCCACTTGCTCTCGTCACAGGCAGTCTCCAACACACCCATATTATGGATTACCTTTGTTGAAATTCCAAGTCTAGGGGTACTGGCGAGGTTTGTTGGAGCTTCCGCAACTGGATACACACAATCGTCAGTAGTAAGGTCCACAGTAAGTCGTGAAGACGCCCTTGTCGCGACTCTAGGACGTGAAACGTTGATTTTGTCTGGACGATGAGAATCGAACTTCGATCCGGGAGGAAGGTGTGGCTTCCGTTTCAGGGACAAGAAGACTTCTTCTCCTTCCACATGTGGAGGGCGAGTGCAAAACTCAACAGCTCCAGGCATATTACAGAAAGCCTCATGAAGAGATTTTGAGTTCCCGAACGTTGAGCAATCCGATGAGCAGCACGAAGTTGAAGCTCTTCCTTCCCAGGCCCTTGCCCTCCTCGCTCACCTTTCAAGTATTGATAGCAAGCCACGACTTGCATGAATGCCCGAACCATCTCATCGACAGTGGCAACGTATAAACCATTTCCACATTTTCCCGACTGCTGCAACCACTTGTTGTCGACAGTCCCCGCTAAATTGCAAGATGGCATTTCAGCCAATTCAGATTCGGTTTTTCAACTACATTTTTATTGCAATGTGAGACAGTAAAGGATACGTTTTTTGCCTTGGGGGTGCAGGAGACAGTGAAAGATGTGCGGCTGTGGTTGCCAGACCCTCGTCGATGGGCGGTGACGAAGCATCATCGGCTCCGCGATCCCGAGGTATGAACTCACCTTCTTGCTTTTTTGTCCAATTCAGGGTTGCTGTTGGATTTCCGGTCATTGAAGGTCGGTTAGAAAAACGCCTTAGGTTTTGGCGCCGAAGGATTTGCCGCCAAAAAGATTAGCGCCGTAGGTTTTGGCGCCGTCTACATTGCAAGGCACTTTCTCTGTCTGTGTGGACAGGGACTTCGCGGATGGTGTGCCGGCGGCGGCACACCTTCCGCGCAAGGTCTTTATCAAATGTATAAGGGTTAGTGCACAATTCGTGTCGAGGGATCGGGGAGGTTTCGTGTGCGGAATCCGTGTCGCCGGACTTCGTGGATCCGATGACGGAGATGCCCACGCCTTTGCGTGCACGTCTTCTCGGTTCAGAGTGATTATAGGTGTTATAGGTGATTGAGTCATCATGGTGTTTTAACCTGCAATGTATGCTTAATAATTCATATCCAACTTTCTCCACCCAGTCCAATTTTATGCAGCCAGTATCGAAGTTGTGCACTGAGGTTGCGAACATAGTGTTCGCTTTGCGAAGTCCATGGGCAGAGACATGTGTTCTTCTGTCGGGCCGTAACTCGATTCGGCCTATTGAGATCGTTGTTGAAACTTTGTCTTGTTGTTGTTTAGCTCCGCCTTATACAGAATATGTTGGAATATTCACGATGTTTTGTTGCTCGTTAGTTAGAAAAATGAGCTCCATTCACTGAATTGGATAGAATATCTCTTCTGATTTTGTTGATCAAATAGTGTCTTGTTAAAGTTTTGATGGATTTTTTTCCACAATTATCTCCATTTATCGGATGATGTCATTCTTGTCCCATTCTTGTCCCTCTAATGTTCTCTCAATTGCATTTGCAGAAATGGAGAGCCAATCTGATGTGTCAGTTCGCGGAGATGAACCAAATACTGAAATGGAGACAGTGAACTCCTTGAATTCTGCTTTGCAGCCATCAGGAAATTATTTAAAAAGAAACTTATTCTCAATGGACTTGTGATTTTATCACTAACAAATCAGAATTTGCAGGAAGTTCCAGACCTAAGTGCGACCCTGATAGCAGCGGCCAGCAGACAGGTTTTTTTTTAATTTTTATACCCAAAGTTTACTTCTTCATTATCTTCGTGGTTATGACTCCGTTTTCTATGTTTGATTTTTTGAATTCTTATTAGTTTTTCTTGCTTAACACGATGGCAGCCTTCAATTAACCATTTGACTCAATCCTGGACTCATAGCCAACGACCAGCAGTGCACACTTAACGTACATGTTTATTCAAAATCGTGCACTACACATTCACGTGTATACCACATGCATTCACACAAGTAGTCCTACTCAAACACTATATCATACATGAGCCTCCAGCTGCGTTCACGTACTATTGTAGATTAAACCAATTGTTTGGTTGAGTTGATAGCAAACCCTAATCCTATTGTGATTTGGATAGCGCTTCCGCGCGATTGTTATAACTAGTGAAATTAGGGCTCCCTTCATGCACAAGGAATTGATTACTAGTCTGAAGGAGATGACAGGCTCCTTGATTCAGCTCGATTCACCCTCCGTCCTTGGTCTTCGCTCTTGTGATCCAACTCGTGCTCGCCCTCTTGTGGTCTTCGTGCTTGTGATCCTCAGCTCATGCTCGCTCTCTTATGATCCAGCTCGTGCTCGCCCTCTTGTGGTCTTCGTGCTTGTGATCCTCAGCTCGTGCTCGCCCTCTTGTGGTCTTCGTGCTTGTGATCCTCAGCTCATGCTCGCTCTCTTATGATCCAGCTCGTGCTCGCCCTCTTGTGGTCTTCGTGCTTGTGATCCTCAGCTCGTGCTCGCCCTCTTGTGGTCTTCGTGCTTGTGATCCTTGGCTCGTGCTTGCTCTCTTGTGATCCAGCTCGTGCTCTAACCTAATTCACTTCCTCTCGTGGCCGGGGCTTCCGGCTCTCTCTTCAATTCCTCAGTCTCTCTCATTTTCCCATTCCCTCGACTTGCACACACACAAATGAGCTTCTCCAGGGGGTAACCCCCAAGCCCTTGCTCTCCTTGCGTTCCCAAGGATGTTCCCTGCCGCCTTTGCCTTCTTCCATTAATGACCTCTTTAATAAAAACCCTATTAACCTATGACTACTTGTCTCCGTGCCACCCTTGCATTTAACAAAAGTGGATGTCCCACTAACAAAGGAATATCTAAATCTCAACTTTAACCCCATGCCACATGTGTGTGCATGATCTCCAATAAGTGAGCTATTAAGCTAAACTCAAGGATGCTAAATCTAACTAATCTACCTAAATTGAATTCCCCTTGCTTGGGGTTAGGATTAATTTACCAAGTGATGGTGAGGGATTTTTCCCACTTCTTTTGGACCCTTTATTCTTATTTTTTTTATGGCTTTTATAGGCCTCGTTCTTTTTTTTTCTTTTTTTCTCCCACCATTCTTCTTCTTCTTCTAATTTTCCCCGTGATTTCCTCACCAAAGCCAATGGCGGTCCCCGATTCGGTAGGAGGTAAATTCTTCTCCACCACTTCGATTTCTACTCTTTTTCTATTGTTTTTGTTTTTTCTAACCTTTTCTTTATTTTTTCCTTTCTATTTATTTTTTTGGTTAACTTCATAAAATTCTTGGTTGCCACAATGTGGCTCCTGATTAAAGAATTAGCGCATGGAAAGGCAATTTCGCCATTTCGATCAAAAACCATGAGCTAACCAATGGGATAACCCATTTCCACTACTTGTTAACTTTAATGGACACGATGCATGGTCCATTCGTCACTGTGAGCCGTTTTTGCGGCTCACAATCTACCTATGCAGGCAAAACCGAAAATCTTTCGTGACAACAAATCTTATTCATAAGCTCTACCAAATTCAAGGCATGGCAAGGCAGCTTTTGAACTATTTCGAGAAACTGGTGTCGAAGGCGGAAATCGATGCAATTGAAACAAAGCAAAACTCTGCAAAAAGGATGTGGTACACGCTCACGCTGAAATCATTGAACTCTGTCCTCTATTAGGTATCTCCCTTAATCCACTTGCTTAGTCCAAATTTCTTCAGTCAGATTAAATTGGATTTTGAGAGTTTGATTTTGTCAGTAAATAGGAGTTCGTTGCGCATAGGAGGAAATGCGCAATGTTGTGGGGGTGCGCAACTCTGTAGGGGTATGTCGCCAGCGGTACACCTCCCATCGCTCACACCTTGGTTTCTAAAAGATGCCAAGGTGTGAGCGATGGGAGGTGTGCCGCTAGCAGCACACCCCCGGAGCGTCGTGCTTATGAGTGATTGAGCGACGCAATGGGGGTGTGCCGCGAGCGGCACACCTCCTATCGTTCATACCTTGGTTCCTAAGAGGTGCCAAGGTATGAGCGATGGGAGGTGTGCCGTTGGCGGCACACCCCCGCAGCGTCGTGCTTATGAGTGATTGCCCGACGCTAAGTGGGTGTGCCGCTAGCGGCACACCTCCCATTCCTCACACCTTGGTTCTTAAAATGGCCATATCTCACTCAAAAATAGTCCAAATGAAGCGTGCAATATGTTTTTTGGCATTTACAAAAAATTTTGATGTCAAAACACACCTCAAACGCTGAATTTGGGCTATTTTTGAGTGAGTTATGCCCATTCAAAGGTGCCAAGGTATGAGCGACGGGAGGTGTGCCACTGGCGGCACACCCCCACAGAGTCAATCTAATGAGTGATTTCGCGACTCTGTGGGGGTGTGCCGCCGGCGGCACACCCCCGCAGCGTCGTGCTTATGAGTGATTGCGCGACGCTATGGGGGTGTGCCGCTAGCGGCACACCTCCCATCGCTCACACCTTGGTTCTTAAAAGGTGCCAAGGAATGAGCGATGGAAGGTGTGCCGCTGGCGGCACACCCCCACAGCATTGAACATCTTCAAAGATGCGAATCGAATAATAAGACTTAGTTGTAAATCAAGAACTCAATCATGTATTTGTGTGATACTTTACAAACCTGAATCATTCTCCAAACCTTTCTTTAAAGTCCCATTAGACTTAGATCTGGCCATACTTGTGAACAAAGATGGCCTAGATATAGGACTTCCAAATTGGACACTGATGAAGAAAATGGTGTGCCGGCAACGGCACATTTGCTTCACCAAATGCAAATTGTTTAGTGTGTCTGAGCCCTTCATTTGATTTCTCTGACCTCTCTTCAGTTGTGCTTGACAATTTTATCGTGTATTCACAGCAAGAGATTGGAGAAGCAGTTGCGGTGGTGCAAAGGAAGTTTGCCGAGAGATTTCCGGATCCCAAGGAATGGACTTCAAGTAATGCTCACGATTTTGTGAGAAAAGTTGTTGAGATGATGAAGGGCTCCACTCTTTCAGAGCTGCGAAAACAACTTCCAATTGCAGATCCCAAGCATACTCCAGCATTCTTTAGTCAAGTGAAGCTTCATTACGAGGCTCATGAAGACGACGCAGAGATGACCCAGGAGAAGCTAAGTATGC
This sequence comes from Bryoerythrophyllum caledonicum, assembly GCA_963971425.1. Taxonomy (NCBI): domain Eukaryota; kingdom Viridiplantae; phylum Streptophyta; class Bryopsida; order Pottiales; family Pottiaceae; genus Bryoerythrophyllum; species Bryoerythrophyllum caledonicum. The sequence continues at coordinate 32,472,122 of OZ020514.1, read as the reverse complement.
TCGCGACATCTGCCATGGATCCTGTGATGAAAGTGAAATGGCTCCAACGTTGGAATAGAGATGGAAACCTTCGAGAATCTCTCAGGTTTCTAAAGACGAAGTTTCCAGACATTGAGTTCCCTGATTGGCTTCACCAAGCAACGTGGTGGGCTCAAGTACCCACTATAAATTCACTTTGTTTTCTTTATTTAAGTTATAAAAGTTCCCAGTCTAAATAGTTGAATCCTTATCGCAGTTGTCTACTAAAGCTGAGCAGCAGTTGGATGGCTCGTTGCTGGATATTGGTGTCGAAGTGAACTACGACCCCGATAATGGCCATCCAATCACGCAAATTTCGGACTACGTTGAGGAAATGCGGATTCAGCTATGGGATACAACATTTTATCGGGAGTTCAACGTGGACAAGGGCGTTCACAAGAAATATGAACCTGCCGATCAGTGCGGGTTTCCATCGGCTTTGAGGCGTACCTTATACTGGTATTTCAAGTTCAGTCTGATGCCGGCAAGGGCCGTGACCCGCAACCTCCAATTTTTTGCATCCTACCTGGATCCAAAGAGCCCCTCAACCATGATATCAGAGGGAATCAAGATTGATTAGGGTCCTCAACACTGGGAGCGTTGCGGATGGTATCTGGAGTGCCCTGTCCAGAAACCGCCTCACTTTGACATTTCATTGCACGATTCAATTCAACCAGAGCTGATTGGGGTGGAGACGAATGCACAAGCAGCTGCTGTGCAAACTAGAGCAAAGTGTAAGGGAAAAGCTGCCACAAAGAAGGCTCGAGGTTCTACATCTCGCGACTCTGAAGTTGAGGTCGTCATTCCATCAGCTGTCGCCCCGGCGGACTCTGCTCCTGTGGTCGCTCAGAGCATTTTAGATGTTCTACCGTCTCCGGAGATTCCGGGCTCCCCTCCGCATCAACCTTCTCATGTGTTGAAAAGGAAGGCCTTTCATGACGCCTTCTCTCCACCGAGCGCGTCAGCTCTAAAGATGGGAATCAGAGTAGAGCTCTCTTCTATCCAGGATATGATGAATGGTGGAAAAGACCACCCGTGCATGGTTCGACTGAATGAGTTCATGCTGAAGGTGAAGTCTCGTCATGTTTTCTTGTACCATTTGTTTTGCTTTCCATCTTTTTCTGCCTTAATTGCGTCTGACAATGATTCTCTTCCTAAATACTCAATCTTAATAACATCAGTTCTTGTTGTTCTTGCAGGTGTGTCCTCCCACTTCGACCACTTCCCGTAGCGCAATTTGTCTCCACCGTGGTTTTGACCTCATTCTTGGGGACATCCCGGAAGGCCTTTGGGTTCCATCAATTTCACGGGATCCTAAAGACATTCCATCTTGGAATGTCTATGCTGAACCAGTTGTTGAGGCCCTCTTTGAATTTGCTGATTCGTTTCATCATGAACTCGGATGCATTATGGTTATCATCCCTGAGTCCGTGCAGATTCGTCCCGATGTTCGGTCATACGCTGCAGCCTACGATTTCAAATTACTTCGCGAGTGGTGGGGTGTTAACAAATTACCGTTAGCATTGCCATCTGATCCATCAAAAAAGGTTAGTGAATATTTCTCAATGACATTGCTACATATTTTTTTTACACTCCAACTAATTCCGATAATTTGCCATGTTTTTTCTAATTCAGACCCACCAATTCCCTATCCTTCTCTACGTGAGAAACGCGTTACCAGTGGAGTCTTTCACATACATTGTGAATGCTCAGCTGTCAAAGACTAGTTGGGGAGTTGAAGAGACTGACGTCCTTCTCAATCACAATGACTTCTCTTCTCAGTCTATGCGCGGTAATGTTCCTTTGAGGGCTGGACGAGAGAAGGGCATCATATTTTTCCAGATGCTATTTGAGTCACTCACGAAGCCCGGCGCTGTAATCTTTGATGCATTTGCATCTACAGGTATCCCTAGACCATCCGTTAGCCTCTGATTTAGTTCTTCGGCTTCTCTTTTATCCTTTGAATCAACAATTCTCATTTTCTCTGATCCATCAAGTAACTCCCTTCGCGCGTGTCGCACTGCTAGTCGACATTTCGTGGGCTTTGAATCCAATAAGGTTGTATTTGAGGCGGTGTTGAAGCCACTATTTATGCCCAAGCCTCCGAGATCCACTCCCGTTGAGCCCACCACCGTGGACCTTACCATTGATGAAGATCCCCCAATCCGCAAGATCACCAAGAGAAACCGCTTAAGTAAGTAAGTCACAACATTAAATTTTACTTCAGTTGTTTCTGTATTCCCTCATATTAAGTTGTGCTCTCGCGTATTATTTCAGTTTGATGGAGTTAATCCTTATATTACAGAATTTGAGGTCCCTTTTATTTGACTTTCACTTACATTTTTGAAGTGAATGCACTATAAAGTTTTTTCCCCTTACCGCTCACCGCTCATGTCTCACCGCTCACCGCTCACCGCTCACCGCTCACTGCTCGCAAGATAGCATTCCCCAGGACGACCCGGTGATGTCAGTCCTCTCTGCCTCCTCGGCAACGGCGTCGACTAAGATTTTCAAGTGGTACATATATATTTGTTATGCGCAAGATTCGGCCTTGACTTTGGCATCTTCGTTGTTTACAATCTCGAGGACCCGCGCGTCGTGAATTTGCAAAGAAGAAACCTGAGTAAGGCGTCATCCAAAACATATAACTGTATTCGGACCAAAAATCTTTGACGATGGATTGCTTGGGAAGGATGTCCTGCTTACCAAGCCGAGGTATGTTAAATGTGGTCCTCCATGAACATTGACGACCACCATACCCTCTCTGATGAACCTCGTGAACAGCAAATCAAGGACTGAGATCCTCAGCTCCGGGACACCGGTTTGCTTCCAGCGCTGGATGGTTTCTTGACGTTGAGCGGCTGGAAAGAAGGTCGGCATTTTGTCGGGGTGGCCTTTGAAAAGCCTCTTGAATGACTGAGTAGGCGTCTCGCTCGAATCATATTCATACTGGAATACACAATATTCTATCTGCTCGACCCCGATTACTGGGGTCAAAAACCCATCACCTAGGTGGGGGAAGTAGTAGACCACATGCGTTGCCCACAATTTCACCTTGCCCCTGGACTCCCTCTGCCGAAGAATGATGTACCTCTTCAATTCAACGAATCTCGCGACTTCGGTGATAAGAACCGACGGTGATCTAATCCTCGTCCGCTCGTCCTTCGTGTCCACTTCGAGATGGTCAAAAATGGTTTTGAAGTCGAACCCATCCAGGACCTGAGCACGGCATCTGTCGTCTTTCACGCGATAGAGGAAAAAGAAGTAAAAGTGAGGGTCAGTGACGTTTCGCCATTGCTGAATGTCCGGTATAATAAATACGTGGGCGATCTCGCCCCCTCTGTTTGGCATAACCCTGCAGGTGTATTTGGAGTCGAACAGAGACGTGTCATCGGTGGGTGTGGCCTCGGCAGCTTCTTCTATGATGTGTTGACTCCAAATAGAGACAAATACGTCTGGGGTGGGGTCGGTCTCCTTGTTAATTGCCTTCAGTTGACCCTCGAGCCAAGCTTTACCACTATAAGAAAACCAGCCCAATGTGACTAGGTTTTATGACTACAGTTGGGCATAAACCAAAATGTGACTAGCACTGTTTCTAGTCATTTTGACTTAGTCGCTTCGGACAATCTGTCTGGGGGTCATATTGGACACTTCTTGTTCCCAATACTGCGTTCCCACAGTGTTTTGGGACCTCAAAACGGGACCTGCAGTGGGACTTGGGTCCATATGACTCTATATAGTCATATATGTATGACTACACGTAGTCATCCATATGTAAACAGTGACTGAATGAATGACTATTTCTAGTGAGGTATAAGTCAACATAATACTGGTTTTATCACTACGCATAGTAGTGAGATGGTGACTAAATTGAGTCATTCATTGAGTTGGGAGAACGTGAATCTTTGGAGTCACATCTATTTGGCAACCCCTAGTCCCAAATACTCAAATAGCTTCCAAATGGTATGACTAAATGTAGTGAGGTATTAGTTAATACATGATTGGTTTTATCACTGCGCATAGTAATGAGATCTTGCACGCATTGAGTCATACATTGAGTTTGGAGAATACTAGTTTCATTCACTACTGGGAGAGAAATTTCAATATTAAATCGGAAGCATCTGACTAGAACTTGACTGCCGTAGTCTAATGCAAAGATATGCCATGGAGTCGAATCTGCCATTCTTACTGTGTGTAGTCATAGATTTCAGTTTCAGATTAGGGTGATAATGAGATCTGCTGACTATTACAAGTCAAACGAGCGGTTGTGAGCACTGCGTCAGATCATGCAAGTGATTTTCACACATTTCATTGAAACAGAAAATTTGTGTTCAAACAAGATGCACTCCAACTGGAAGGGGATCAGCCTAAACTGCTTGGGAGAAGGACAGATCAATGTCCATGAACTCCGTGGGCCACAGTACAAAGTGCCCTACTGCTTGTCCTACTAAGGTCACATGAGGATCATCTAGATCTACGGGAGCAAATAAGCTCTAGTCGTCATCTAGGCTTTTTAGCACTTCTACACACTATACCTGCAATTATGGTTTTCCCGTGTAGAGAAGCCCCAGCTACATTCTGCACTTTCCCGAATGCCACAACTTTATCCTCCTCCCCTTTTTCAAGTCCCTTGAGTCTCACAGGGTCACCCTTCTTGAACTCCGGGTCCTCCCCTTCTTGTACAGCCTATATTAAAAAAAAATACACACAATACAAGGATTAGTTGGGACTGAATTGCTGCCTTGATACAAAGATGTACTTCTCCAAGGCTCATGGCACTTATTTAAATTCTATGACTGTGAGAAGTCACGTATTCTAACATCATTACTAATCTCAGTCACATATTCCAACTTCATGACTGTCTCTAGTCAAGCATGGTCACTCGTTCCATATAAATGACTAAAAACAGTCACAAACTTGGCATACTGAATTTGTACAGAACTAAGACACAACATTCCAAGATGTAGCTCATGGCACTTACAACTGAGCTCATTGATGCGTTCACGTTTTTCTTCGGTCTCACAGGGTCACCCTTCTTCAACTCGGGGTCGGAGGTTTCTTGTACAACCTATAAAAGTAAAAAAATACACAAAACAGGGATCAGCTGGGACAGAATTGGTGCTTTCAGAAATAAAAATGTGAAAATACAAGGTTGACTACACATACATGTTCACTCACCTGTATATTCATGTTTCTCTTCTTCTTCCCTTTCGCGTTCTGCTGATTCTCAATGTTGCCTTCCTTGCTCTTTTCAGCTTTCTCTTTGCTCCCCCGGACTGCCCTTTGCTTCTTTGTGTCATCGTGGTCTTTCTTCAGCTTCTCAACCTCTGTCAAACGCATTTTCTTTTGGGTGCGAGTGTCCTCCTTTGCAGGCTTAGAAGCCCTCAAATTTCGAGTTGAGTACCCAACTGCGGCACGTCATCCTGCCTCTGCCACGGTCACTGCACCACAATCTGGAGTGGCTCCTGCAGGCTGCAATTTGCACTCCCTTGCTACCTGCAATCCCTATTAAGTACAAAGGCAACACGTCAATAGGGATCCTCTCAGTCATTGCTTTCAATCATGAGCAATGTTCGTGATTCCGTTTAACAATGCGACACCTTCTTTACCATTCTAGTCACTTATTCAAATTCTATGACTATGAATAGTAATATATTCAAAACTGGTGACTGTGAAAAGTCACATATTCTAACTTCATTACTAATATTGATCACGTATTCTAGATTCATGACTGCATCTAGTAAAGCCTGGTCACTCGTTCCATATCAATGACTACAAACAGTCACGAAATCCTAGGCACATTGAATGTTGCAAGAACCAAGGCACAACACACATCAAAATGCTATTCGTACCTGTAGTGCCAGGATACTTTCGTGAACGTCATCTGCCTTTTGTGAAGTGTCGGAGCCGGTGGACTCTGAGCTGGAGCTGCTCTTTTCACTTGCTGCCTTCGTGGGGGTGACAACGGGAATTTGCAGGTGCTGCATGATGCGTTCAATGTTCTTCTCAATGGATCTCCGCCAATCACTATCGTGCTCTGGCTGTGCATCAGACACTCGGCTACTCGGGGAGGTTTCTTTTCCCGGAATGAGTCTTCGAGGGGCATATTTGGCCCGTGCAAGCTCCCTTTCAATTTCACCCCTAGTTGGGCTTCTCTCCAGCTCAATGGCCTGCACAGGAGATGTTACATTCCCTAGTTAGTGCTGCATGATTAGTGCCAATTGATGAGGCTTCTCTCACGATTGCAGGAATCTGCTACGTTGTCGGGTTATCACCAAAACTTCACGGGCTTCTGCAAGGCAACGAGCAAGACGTGCAGGAAGGACTGGACTTGGAAAATGTGACCAAATTCAACACAGTCTCGCGGGCTGAGGAATGAGCTGCTGCCGTCAACTGTCCTCAAAAAAGGATGGGTTAACCTGGTCGGACATCTCTATGACTAAATAGAGTCACAAATTTGAACGAGATGACTGAGAACAAGCACAAACTCGGTTTCGATGACTGCACAGTTACAAATTTGAACGAGATGACTAAAAACAAGCACAAACTTGGTTTTGATGACTGCACCTAGTCCCTTCAAGGCCTGATTTGCGCTATGGCACAGTTATACAACCTTTGAGAAGCTAATGGACTTCTGACAAAACTAAATCTGAATAGATGCAAGTTTTTCCAAGTACCTGTGATCATCTGACTTTGCTGGCAGTCTACAAAGCTTGGAATGATTGTCATAAAAGACATAAAAACATAGAGTGAAAACTAACCAAATTAGCTCGAACATATTCTTTGTTGCGCCCGGCTGAAGACAGCTTCTCTGCTTCATGCTGTTTTTTCTCCTCCAAGATGAGTTTTGACAACTTTATCCAATGGTCATGCCGAATGTGCTTTGGCTTGTCCTTCCCTTCTTGCATTCTTTTCTTCAACTGATATCTCTTCACCTTCAACTGGCCCTTCAAAATGCTGTGGAAAGCCTCCTCTGTCACCTTGCCAAGGCCCCCATGGTACTCAAAAGTGTTGTCCACTCGTTCCTTGACAACGAGCAGCATAGAAGTGTTGAGATTCTTGTAGTTGTCTTCGCTGAAATCTATATCCTGCGCATGACCTCGAAGACAAGTTAGCCACAGCGGTCGATTTTGTCCTTGCGGATGTCCTCTCAGATCCACCTCCACAAGGTGTTTTCTGGGCCCTCTTGCATGCAAAATTGTGACCTCCTGAGCTTGTTGTTGCTTCAAAGCAACCCGTCATCTGGACTTGTGGTCTCTGGAATATGAGGGTTGACCAAAGCTCTCAGTCATCTCTGATGGAGAATATGTGGAGGAGTTCACCCCGGGCTCCTGCAACTCCATCGCTCGCCTCCATTGCAGTAGTTGCAGGTGCCTTTCTGCAATTTCGAGGTCCAAGCTGGTAATGGACCCATGGCGAGGAACGGCTGTAGGTAGGCCACGCGAAGGAGGTGTGCTGCCTCCCTGGTCAGGATGAATCTCAGCTGCAACATCATTGCAGTAGTTGAAGGCCTCCCCTGATAGTGAATCCTCTGACATCTTGAGACGTTTTCTTTGTTGAGGTTGGGCTGCTTGCTGCGGACGTAGGCTTGTTGACCTGGGCTTGGGAATTCCAGAACCCGTTGGACCTCGCTTACGCACCTCCCACACAGATGGCTCGGTTGTCGGTGCTCTGCCCTGCACAATGCGTTCAGCGGTAATCACGGTCAATGTTAAGGTTAGTCATTATCGCAGTGCATGTGACTAGGACCAGCCACAAATCCTAAACATATACGGAGTTTGATAGTCATCTATTCAGTTCATGTGATTGAACGCAATCAACAAATTCATTGTCAAACTGGTTCCAAGCACTCAATGAGCCTACGAAATCAACTACTCGATTATTACAAATGGTTTGCATGAAAATCTATTAATTAGCACCACAGGTGAAATGGAGAATCATTCAACACAAAAGTTCAACATAAAAGTTCAACACATATCGCTGGCAGACTTGAGCAATCAATCACTCCAATGCAAATGAAGCAAACTGAGGCAATCAATGAAACCTACTGAAAAGGAGTCATGTAACAAGCCACCAAGCAAAAACCAACAAATCAGTCATACATCTTGAGCATGATACGGGTTTGGTAGTCAGAATTCTCATTCATGTGACTATGAGCAGTCATAGACCTTGGAAACATGACTACAGTTTCAAGGCAAGCAAATACAAAATCCATACCGCACAATCAAACACCTACCATGGCTGCAATTTCAAGGAAGCAAACATGACTGCATTTTCAAGCAAGCAAACACAAAATCTTAGGCACAGATTCTGAATATAGCAAACAAAATGAAGCAAACAGAATGAAGCAAACATGCTGCTGAAGTAGAGCTAAGTTTCAACCATGACTACAGTTCTAGAAAACAAGAATCATGAACAGGGCTACGTTCCAGAAAAATGAATCACGAATAGTAAGAACAACAAGGAGTCATGTAACAAGAACTGGAAGCAGAAACCAACATCTGTCTTACATCTTGAGCACGATACGATTTCAGTAGTCAGAATTGTTGTTCGTGTGACTACGAGCAGTCATAGACCTCCGGAACATGACTACAGTTTCTGGGCAACCATGACGATGTGGCAATCACCCCAATGCGATTTCAAGCATAATGAAGCAAACATGCTACTTAAGATGTCTCGAAGTTCCAATAATGACTACAGTTCCAAAAAAATTAATCACGAACAGGGCTACGTTCCACAAAAATGAATCACAAACAATATGAACGAAATGGAGTTATGTTACAAGCCAAGAAGCAGAAAACAACATCAGTAAAAAAACTTGAGCTTCATACTAGTTTTGTGGTCAAAATTCTCGTTCATGTGACTAAGAGAAGTCACAGACCTTGGAAACATGACTGCAGTTTCAAGGCAAGCAAACACAAAATCCATGCCATAAATTCAAACACCTAATATGAATTCAGTTTCTTTGTTGCATCGTTACTGCAGTTTCAAGCAAGGAAACAGAAGATGAGCTACAGTTTCAAGCAAATGTTGCAACAGTTTCAAGCTACAGAATATGAGCCACGTATCCTCTACATTAGCACTCTCTCGTGATGTTAAACTTACTCATACTACCCCCAAATGCATCGATCACATGATATTTATCGATCTCATGCTATTTGAGATTGAGCATTCTCTATCATAAAACACACACCAGTTCGTGATCTTCACCATTTGCAAGATGTTGAAGATTGAAAACTGCCATTTTGTAACATGCAAAACTAGAGAACTAACAAAAAATAGCATCTCCTCAAAAGAAGAATGTAATCTCCAACACATCAGTAATGTATAGTAAAACAAGGCGCGGGGGTGGCAGCTCTGTACATGAGAGAATGTGCATGCTAGCAGCAGGTAGCACCAAGTTCTGGGTAAACATGATGAGCGAGAAGCAGTCCTGGAACGAGGCAAGAAGCAAAGGAAACCTGCAGGGTATAGATTTGTTGGGCTCCATACTAGTTTTGTAGTCACAAATCTCGTTCATGTGACTATGAGCAGTCACAGAGCTTTGAAAGATGACCTGAGTTGCAAGGCAAGCAAACACCGATTCAAGGTACTTTGATGGAAGCATAAATCCCAACAAATCCAGGTAGTTTGATGTTTGCAAGCAAAAACTGTGCACCCATCAGCATGTTAAAAAATCCCAATACTCAGTTAGCACACTCACCTGAGATTTTTGCTTGCCTCGATGGGGCTTTTGCACTCCTACTGGCGAGACCTCATCATCGCCATTGCCACGCTCGTCATCATTCTCGATGTCAGTGCTCTCCGTTTTCTCCTCTTCGCTGTGCCACTCATCGGAGCTGCTCTTCACGCTCCTCATGGTTTCCTTTGATTCCTTGCAGAGCGCATCTTTCTGCTTCTTCCCCCGCTTGCGTGACCTTCCAGCTTTTTGTGGCGGTTGTTTAAGTCGCGAACTCCGACGCACCAGTTCCCCACCGTCGCTGCAGTTCAAGCAATCAAGAAGTCAGAACAAATTGCGGAGGTTAGGAGGACCGCGATTGCGAAGCACCTGGAATGACTGCAGGTCGGATGGCTGTAGGGTTTTGTACGCGATTGCGAGGGGGGAGGTACGCTAACCAATCGTCAACGGCCAGTGCATTCAATGGACAGAGTTAGGGTTTAGGGTTTCGTACCCGGGGCAGTTTTCGAGGCTGCTGGCGCCGGCGCTGCGAGTGCTCTTCGTCGCGGTCTTCCCCTCTCCTCCCCCCGCTTCGGTGGTTGTCGACTCTCTCAAAGATGCTGCCAACAGCGGGACTCCGAGCTCGTGTAGCTTGAGGGAGTTCTTGCGCAAGTTCTCTTGCCGCAGCCTCTTGTACTCAGACACTTTGGCCTCCTCGTCTCTCGTAATCCCTTCCTCCCGTTCGGAGCCTTCAGATGCGTGGGAAACCTGCTCGCCGGAGGAGGTGTCGCCGTCAGTCGCCGAAGGCGCTTCAGCGGCGTTCGTGGGCGTCGCCATCGCTCGAGCCAACAGCAGCAGTGATGCGTGGGAGCTGTGCGTTCGCCCTTGCAATCGCCATTTTGAAAAACTGAGGTACGATTCCGCCGCCACCGTCAATTCGAAAACTTAATGCGAGTTTGATAGAGAGTAGCACCACTACGCTAAAATGCCGCCAAACACTTCGCTGCATTCATTTTAGGGATCTGTAATGAGCGTGGTGTTGTAGGGTCGCAAATGTCATCCATTCTGCAGTGGGAGTCATTTGTGACTAAAGGCAGTCACATTTGTAAGCTTAGTCATCTTTAGCTTGCTTTCTCGTAATTGGTGAACATCGACTCAACAATGACTGCTTCCAGTTAGAAAATGGATTCATTGCTCATGAACTGGATTTGAAGAATCCGATTTTTTAATCCCCAGTCAATTTCCAAGATTTGATTCGATTGCGTGGATTGCTTGTACGGTTTCCTTGATCCGTTATGGTTTAGAATGTCATAGATTTATGAGTTTTGAATGAGTCCCAGGTCCTTAAGGGCTTACTTGATGTTGTTGTTTTTCACCAAGGCTGCAGGTGACGGTATCCATTTCCAGAGGCAAAGGCGGATTGCAAAGGCGGGCTTTTTGGCCAATCACAACCTGAAGGAAGCTTTTGATTAACAGAACATCATTCTCAATGAGAGGTACCCTTTAGAATAGAATTTCAGCACCAGTGCTGTAGAGAAGCTTCCTCTTGCAAGATTTTCAATGTTAGCATTTGAGATTTTTGCTTCTGATGTAAATTTCTCTTTGCTGGGCACTGCAGGGAGTTGGTTGATACCTGACTTAACTGGAACGACACCTAAAGAGCTTGGAAACATGAGTGTTGTTTTCAGTCTGGACGAGGTGATCATTTATGAACGCGTACTCTTCGAAATTCAGTAGGACTGTGCACTAAAACACTCAATCCAATGCTTTCTGTTGACCAAGGTTAGTCATGATTTTGGTTCATGTGACGGTAAGGAGTGAGAATCCTTGAACACGTAACGTGATCAATAGTTAGCTCTTTGGTGCATGTGACTCGAGGTAGTCACAGAGCATATCAACCTGCATGGTAGATTCAAGTGTGATTCTATTTTTATTAAGGTAGTGTGATGTCATTCTTGTAGTGTTGAGACTGCACTATTAGGATTGCCTGTAGGGTTCAGAGAGGTTGGTTGAATGGTAGAGAAGATTATACAACAAGGTGCACTTGCCTACTTAGAATTTCAGCAGTGACCAACTCATATTACTGTGATTTGATCCAATTAGATAAAATCTAGTTGAGTGTAGGTTTCGATGAAGGAGTTGTCTGATGTTATCTTATTTGAGACATGTCGCCAAATTTGAGATTGTTATTCAAGATTGTCATTCCTACACTGTGCAGGTCTAAGTGCGTTTTTGACAATGCCCATGGATGTGTTGAAGCCCCGGCTTCAAATTCAAGGCTCTAACAGAAGGTTTGTGCTACGTGATGACTTTTCAGAATTCATATTTGTACCTGCTCTGAGTCACTGACAGCTTCACTGACAACTTCAAGCTTTGAGTCTTCGTTCTATACATCAGTGGATGCAATAGAGTACCAGATCCTTTCCAGTTTAGGCTGTGCTTGATTACTATTATTTTTTACTCCTTGCTGGAGAACGCATTCGTTTTGTTCTGATACAAGTGTTGGTTTAATGTGTGGCAACAAACTACGTCCTCTTAGAAATTCAGTAGGACTCTGTGCACTGTAACATTCAATCCAATGCTTTCTACTGACCAATGTTAGTCATGATTCTGGTTCTTGTGACTGAAAGGAGTCAGAATCCTTAAACACATAACAAGTTCAATAGTTAGCTCTTTGGTGCATGTGATTGGAGGCAGTCACAGAGCATATCAACCTGGATGGTTGCAACAGTGTGATTCTATTTTTATTAAGGCCGGTAGTGTGATGCCATTCATGTAGTGTTCAGATTGCACTATCAGACATAATTGGAAGTGCATTAGCAAACATTGCAAATGAAGTATGAAAAAAAAATGTGCATTATATAGAAATCTATGCATTATAAAGTAGGTGTTACTATATTCAAATGCTGACACTTACACAATTTTGTAAGTTAGTGTGGCGGATGAGGAAGTTCCTAACTGATTGGTATGTTTGACACGTAGGTGCAAGCCAGTGCAGCGAGTTCGAATCCTGTGACAGAAGTGATTGACACCACTTTGCCCTTCTGCTGGGGTAGTGAATTGAAGTTCCAGTAAGGCACATTTTGCTGTCAAGTACAGTAACGTGCTGAATAGTAAGGGTGAGTGGCGTCCGTATTCTACTTTCAGCTAGTAGGAAATTGAAGAATATGGTAGAGTTGTTTCCAGGATTTCCATGTTTTGTGTTACGGTACACTCTCTAGTAACAGCTGATGCAAACACCATGTCATGCGTACAGAAAAAAGGGAATGTGTGCCTTGGAATTTTGAATGCACAAGGAGGGAGTACAAACTCTATGAACATCCTAATTGGTGGTACGAGTTTCTATTTTTCACCCACTTCATGTTTTGTTGAGTTCATTGAGTACTACAGATTGCCAATTTCCAGCATGGGAATCTTTGATTGAAGTCGAAGAAATTCTCTACTGAGAAAAACTAGTTAGACTGTAAACTGATGCTTTGTTCAGTTTGTTAGTTGCGCCTTTACATGCAATTCCGGGTTCCTGTGGTACCTAGGTTTTAGAACAAGGTAGTGCAATGTATGACCACGCTTAGTCATACGTCTGGTTCTTATGACTATAATCAGTCACAATACCTGAAAACATAGCGAGATCTATAGTCAGTGTTTTGGTTCATGTGAATCCGTTCGAAAACTAGTCGCTTAGTCACTCGACATGGCCAGTTCTCCTGGTGAACAATAATTTGCCTGCATGGCTAGTGACAAAGCCATTTTTTATCATGCTTGTATTGTTGATTCCAGGGAAAGAGAGTGTGACATCGGAGAACATCGATGTGTACCTTACTCCACTGATTGAAGAGCTCTTGGAACTCTGGAAAGGCGTACCAGCGATAGATGTGTCTGAGGAGCCTTGTAGACAACATTTTAAACTACGGGCTCTACTTCTTTGGTGCATTCACGACTTCCCTTCGTACGGACTAACATCTGGCCAAGTCACAAAAGGGTATAGAGCGTGTGCGGAGTGTGGGCCAGATGTTACAACTCGGCGGTCAAAGGCTTTAGGAAAGAATATATATGTGGGTCACCGCCGGTATCTCAATAGATGGCATCCCTATTGTAGGCTCAAGCAAGCATTTGATGGTCAACAAGAGCACCGGCCGCCCCCTCCAATTCTAACAGGATGCGACATCAAGGGCTATGCACAGGAGAGAGTATCCTTCCTGCAGGAGTCAGAGGGAAGAAGAGGTGGAGGAGAAGGAGACCCCATTCACCAGACCGGAGTGAAGCGGCTCTCAGCTCTGTACCTGCTACCGTATTGGCAGGTACTAAACGCATTCACTGGTTCTAGTAACTACTTTCAGAATTGTTGACTGAATCTAGTAACATGCTTGAAAAGAAGGTTGACTGTGAATAGTGCAACTTTTGAAATCCATCACTGCATGTAGGGAGAAAAATGAATATGGACCTATATCTTCTCATTGAATGCTTGAGTTTCTTTGTCAATACGGTAGTGAGCAAATCTGACGCTTGAATGCTATGCTGGGATTTCTAGCAGGACCTCCTCATCAGACATGTTTTGGATCCCATGCACTGTGAAAAAAACGTATGCGAGAACGTGATGAGAACAATTTGAGGAGTCCGTGACACTTTGAAGGCCAGGCTAGACTTAAAAGAGGCCAATATTCGACCACATCTACACCCGCTTCCTGGGAGGAAACCTGGGTCTGTCCTACTTCCAACAACTTCATATGTACTATCAAAAGAGGAGAAGGGGAAATTTCTGGATATTATCCGCAATTTGAAGACTCCTACAAACTACGCTGGCCAACTTGCAAAGTGCATTGCATCGGATGGGGACTTGAAGGGGCTCAAATCTCATGACTACCATGTCTTGATGCAACAGTTGCTCCCTTTGTGTTTGCGTACTCTCTTGGACTGGGATACGCGGGTGGCAATTATGCGGCTTAGTCGGGTGTTTGTACAATTGTGCGCAAAGTCCGTAGATCCCTCGTCCATGGAACAGTTATTGGAGTACACAGCTGAGACATTATGCATGCTAGAGAAGGTATTTCCACCTTCATTCTTTGATGTCATGTCACACCTTCCCATTCACCTGGTGCAACAGTTGGATATATGTGGTCCTATACACACCCAATGGATGTATCCTATTGTCAGGGACACGGAATACATACTAGAAATCTAAACAAAAAGTTCTGGAGGAACTGACAAGAACTAAATTAATCAGACGAGTACAAGAACAACACTAGAGAGGTGAGCTATAGCTCCTAGAGATGTGTTGTCGAGACTGAAAAACCCTTCAGCCTCGACCCCAATATATACGCTAGTCTAGGAAGCTTCTCGAGCAACTTCCACTAAACGATATCATTTAGAAACTTCTCGAGAGGCTTCCGCTAATATAGGAAGCTTCTCGAGCAACTTCCACCAACCGCTATCAACTAGAAGCTTTTCGAGAGGCTACCGCTAACTACCAAGATGCTAGAAGGTTCTAAGAGGATCTATGGAGTTCCAAGTATCTTCTGGAAGGTTCCAGAAGGTTCTACAGACTATGTCCCTAACATCACCTCTTCCTTTAGCTTCGAGGTCTCCGAGAAGCAACGTTGTTGTCAGTCAGTACCAATGCAGGAAGATGAAGATCTGCCACATGACATCTCCAATAAACTCCAATTGTTGTTCATGAGGCAAGTGGTTCATCAGCCCTTGAAGCCAACGATAGTGGCCCACGCCTTCCACTTCAGACCAAGCATGAACTTCCGTGTCTTCATAATGGCATTGTCCTGCAAACACACCTTCTGATAGACCATTGAAAGCAGGCTCGACCTCAAATACAATCGCCAGCGATCGGTTACTCGGAAACCTCCGTCGGTGTCGTGGTGCGGGCCGTTCTTCATTTCGGGGTCGTCTTCGAGAATTCGTCGATTGAGATGGTATGACTGGCATGTTGTCTATCTCTTGACTATCCATGACTGAAGACCAAACTATGACTACTGGAAAAATCCTATCTAGGACAAATTAACTACACCGACTATGAATCATGGTGGTGTTCTCTCCCCCTTTTTATTCTCCTGGGTGGGCAAGCATCAGAGAGAAGCTATCGTAGAAATGGTTTAGGCTTATGAGGATATCGTTGATGAAATTCCTATACCTTTTCCGGCGCGTTTGCAAGATTTTTGGCATCCTCCCATGTTCTTTCATTGATGTCGTAGCCGCTCCAATGCACAAAATACTCCAAGTTTCCCCTTCTGCGCCGTGAATCTAGTATCTTTTCTACCTCGTATTCCTCGTGGTTCTCAATTTCGATACTAGGTGGCGGGCCTTGCACTCTTCCAGGAAAACTTGACTCTTGATAAGGTTCCAACAAAGACACGTGGAAGACTGGATGTACCTTCATAGCAGCTGGTAACTCTAGCCGGTACGCCACTGGATTGATTTGCTTCTGGATAACAAATGGTCCCAATTTTCGATAGTCCAACTTATTACACGGTCGCTTGGTCTTGATGTTCCGTCGAAGTAGCCATACCTTATCTCCAATCTTGAAAGTAGGTGCCTCATTCCAAAATTTATCTGCGGACGCCTTATAAGACTCTTGGGCAGTCTGCAATTGAAGTCTCAACGTAGCTTGAAGCTCCGATAGCTGTTTCGCAAAGCCTTCCGCTGCCGGATTGGTATTGGTTACTGGATTTAACAAATCGAGCTTCGGATGGTATCCATAATTGGCAAAGAATGGTGTTTGTTGAGTCGACGCATGAAGGGTGTTGTTGTAGGCAAACTCGGCAATCGGTAGATACGCAGTCCAATCGTCTTGCTGGTAGTTGATGGTGCAGCGTAGATACTGCTCCAAGACTTGATTCACCCGTTCCGTCTGATCGTCGGTTTGAGGATGAAAAGCCGAAGAAAGCTTGATATCCACCTTCAATATCTCAAAAAGAGATCTCCAGAACTTGGAGACGAACTGAGTTCCTCGATCCGACACGATATCATCTAGCAAGCCATGATAACGATATATATTATCAAGAAAGAATCTTGTTGTGTCCTCGCTTGATGATGTCTTCTTGCAGGGAATAAAGTGCGCCATCTTTGTGAGCCGATCCACCCCAACAAGGATGTTGTCGAACGAATTTGAAGGCGGCAGGTCCGTAATGAAGTCCATGGAAACTGAAGACCATGGTCGATGCGGAATAGGCAATGGCTGCAGAAGTCCATAAGGGCGATGTCGAGGGTTCTTGGACCTTGAACAAATATCACAAAAGAGGACAAACTCCTTCACATCCTTCCACATTTGGGGCCACCAAAAGTCTCGCGAAATAAGCTCCAATGTCTTGTTGTATCCAAAATGTCCTGCTGCTGGAAAGTCGTGGCGAGATTGGAGAACTCGAAGTCGTGTTGGTCCCCTTGGAATATATAGTCGCTCTTCAAAATACAAAAGATCTCTCTCCACCTTGAACTTGTCATTATCGACACGCTTCTTGATCTCAAGAGCTACAGAATCTTCAATTGTTGCAGTCCGTACTTGGTCGAGGAAGTCCGTATCAATTGGCACGACAACAGTACAAATTCTAAAATGCTCTGGTTTCAACAATGTGGTGCATTGTTGATCAAATGCTGCTTCTCCAGCCTTGGGTGCAAGATACGATCTCCTCGATAATGCATCGAATAGTCCTTGCTGCTTCCCGGGCCGATAGGTAATAACAAAGTCAAATCGCGACAGCAACATATTCCACCGAGCTTGACGTCGATTCAGGATTCGAGCCGACATAAAGTACTCCAAATTCTTGTGATCCGTGTATAAGGTCACCGGATGCGCAGCGTCTTCGAGAAAGTGTCGCCACTCTTGGAAGGAATCCACTATAGGAAGGAGTTCCTTATCGTGGATTTCGTAGTTGATTTCAGCGGCAGAGAACTTCCGGGAATAAAATGCAACTGGATGAAGTTTCCCGTCTATGCCCATCTGTGAAAGTACAGCTCCCAAAGCAAAATCAGAAGCATCGGTCTCCAAATAGAAGGCCTTTGCAAAGTCAGGGTGTACCAAGATTGGAGCCGTAGTAAACGCCGCCTTGAGATCTTGGAATGCCTTTTCCGCTTGAGGTCCCCATTCGAGCTTGTCCTTACAAGTCAATCGAGTGAGTGGTGCAGCGATTCGAGAATAGTTCTTGATGAAGATCCGATAGAAGTTAGCAAATCCAAGAAAACATTGTACGTCTCTAACTGTCTTCGCAACCTCCCAGGATACAATTGCTTCCACCTTCTTGGGGTCCATCTTCAAGCCGTCCGTAGTTGCAATGAACCCTAGAAACTCCACCTCGGTTTGGTGGAATAGGCACTTTTCCGACTTGGCGTAGAGTCCTCGTTCTTGTAGTTTCTCAAGGACCAAACGAACGTGCTTCTCATGCTCTTCTTTGTTCTTGGAAAATATCAGAATGTCATCTAGATAGATGACAACAAAGTCGTCAAGGTGCTCCCGAAAGATGTCATTCATCATATGTTGGAAAACAACCGGAGCATTGGTAAGGCCAAAAGGCATGACATTATACTCAAAATGGCCATACCTTGTACGGAAAGCTGTCTTCTACTCGTCTCCTTCCTTGATTCGTACAAGGTTATAAGCTCCCCTCAGATCAATTTTTGTAAAGATCTTTGCACGCCCGAGCTGCTCTAAGAGACCAGAAATCAAAGGTAACGGGTAACGGTTTTTCTTAGTTACCTTGTTGAGGCCTCGATAGTCCACGCACATCCGTAGAGAGCCATCTTTCTTCTTCACGAACAAGATCGGTGCCCCAGCTGGCAACTTTGAATGACAAATGAAGTTCTTCGCCAAATTCTCATCAATGTACTTCCGCAGCTCCGCTAACTCCGTTTGAGAGAGATTGTAGATTGGGCCAAAAGGCGGTTGTGCTCCTTCTTGTAAGTCTATGGCACAATCATATGGTCGATGCTCCGGTAGCATGTCAGCGTTATTATTTTGAAACACGTCTTCAAACTCCTTATACTGCTCCGGTATACTTGTGGTCGAAGTCTTCACTTCGCTGGTCGGCGTTGCATAAATGATAAATGGTGTACCTTCTTTGGACGA
The DNA here is from genome assembly GCA_963971425.1 of Bryoerythrophyllum caledonicum. Classification (NCBI taxonomy): domain Eukaryota; kingdom Viridiplantae; phylum Streptophyta; class Bryopsida; order Pottiales; family Pottiaceae; genus Bryoerythrophyllum; species Bryoerythrophyllum caledonicum. The sequence goes on along the minus strand of OZ020514.1, from coordinate 32,453,382 downwards.
CCTTACAAATGCTCTTGCCCCAAGGAATAACAGTTTTTTGGTTCTAGACCTTCTAATAGGCTTACTTTTAGAATGATCTATGGGAAACGTCATCTTTCGCAACCTCCAATCAATAGATGGGTTATGCTTTTCTAACCAAGAAAGACCAAGAACGACAGGGTTTGACGGGGTTCTAATAATATTGAAAATAACAAAACTACTATGGTTTTCAAACACAACCTCCATAGGTTTCGATTCGTGGGTGACACTACTAGACAATAAGGGTCGTCCATCTATTACTTCTACGTGTACGGGTTTGGATTTCAGTATTAGAGGGATCTTATGACGTTTAGCAAATTCTTCGTCTAAGAAACAAACAGATGCCCCTGAATCTAATAATGCTAGGGTTTTGATTTTCTGAGGACTGAACAACAAAAGGATTGTAAAACAACTAGCAGGCTAGGCAGAAAGAGTGGAACCTGATTTTTGTTGTGGTATTGAATTGTCCAGCCGCACGGTTCCTATTGTGGCTGGGCATCTTCGTTTTCCTGCATAATCGCGCCTCTGGTCTTCACAATGCGTCGATTCTGCTTCCTGGGGCAGCTTCCAGCTCTGTGGCCTTGCTCACCACAATACAAGCACAGTCCTTCCTCCATACGTCGCTTTCTTTCTTCTGGAGTAAGGGACTTGATACGTACTGCATCAATTTGCATGGGTTCGGGACCTGTAAGGTGATTCTCTGGACCTTTTGAAAATGCTGCAAATGTTCCATCATTTCTCCAGCCTGATCACCTTTCTTGTCGTAATTCAAAAAGGCGGTTGTCACAAATAATTGATTGAGATATGAGTTCTTCTAACATATCCACCTTGGGCATGGTGATCAATAAGTTCTTTACATCATCTCTCAGTCCATATCGAAATCGAGTCATGAACGCCTTATCGTTCCAATCAAGATCACATGTAAGCTGTTGAAATTCTGCAGCATAGATTGCAGCAGAACGTGATCCTTGTCGCAGTTGTTGTATCTTTCTTTCAGCCACTCCTTCTCGATGGCTATCTCCAAACGCAACAGTAAATCTCTCCATGAAAGCTTCTAGATTGTACAGTATTGGAGAATCCTTCTCCAATAATGGAGCAAACCAAGAGCCAGCATTTCCCGATAACAGAGTACCTATGAAAGCAACCTGTGTAAATCCTTCCGGATAATGAGAAGGATATAGACGTAGGTAAAGCCATACTTGTTGCACAAACCCTCGGAAATGTGTTCTTGTTCCGTCAAACTTGTCTGGCATACTGGCTTTTGGTTCTTTCATACTAATCCTATCTACAGAGGTCATATGTGGCACATGTCTTGCTTCTTTCAATCGAACAACCTCTTGTAGCAAGCTATGGATCTCACGTCTAGCTTCTTCCGTCACTAAATCAATCTGAGGTTCTCTACTTGGATTGCGTAGAAATGCAATTTCTTCTCGAAGGCTATTCATAAGAGCTTGAAGATTTGCAAGAGTTGCCACTCTATTTTCTACTTGTGGAGACGCGCCTTCCATGATCTGATCTTCTTCCATTCTAAACAAGAGAGAAGGGATCAATACCAGTCTAAGAGAGGGTAATCTGCAACCGTTAGAACGCTCAAGTATCAACGAGGAAAGGGGTAGTCCACTCTTTGCCTCAATGAACTAAGCTCTGATATTGAAGAAATATCAGTTCAGAGGAGGGTAATCCGCAACCTCTAAAACGCTAGTACACCTTCAAGAAGAGGGGTAATCCGCACTCCAACAAGAAGGAACTAGCTCTGATATCAAGGATGTGTGCAATCTCGACAAACTGTCAGGGACACGGAATACAAACTAGAAATCTAAACAAGAAGTTCTGGAGGAACTGACAAGAACTAGATTAATCAGACGAGTACAAGAACAACACTAGAGAGATGAGCTATAGCTCCTAGAGATGTGTTGTCGAGACTGAAAAACCCTTCAGCCTCGACCCCAATATATACGCTAGTCTAGGAAGCTTCTCGAGAGGCTTCCGCAAACATAGGAAGCTTCTCGAGAGGCTTCTGCAAACATAGGAAGCTTCTCGAGCGACTTCCACTAAACGATATCAACTAGAAACTTCTCGAGAGGCTTCCGCTAACATAGGAAGCTTCTCGAGCAACTTCCACCAACCGCTATCAACTAGAAGCTTCTCGAGAGGCTTCCGCTAACTACCAAGATGCTAGAAGGTTCTAAGAGGATCTATGGAGTTCCAAGTATCTTCTGGAAGGTTCCAGAAGGTTCTACGGACTATGTCCCTAACACCTATTGAGCGATAATTGAAGAGACTGAAGGGCTATGTTAGGCAACGAGCAAAACCCGAGGGATCCATGGCGAGGGGATACATAATAGAGGAGGCGTTAGGATTTTGCATAGAGTACATGCAAGAGTGTGAGCTAACACGCACGAGGATCTGGGACGATCAGGAGGAAGTAGGGGCCAAGAGTGAGGTCGTGGAGGGTATAAGTCGATATCGACTCTTGACATCAGAGCTCAGGGCATGGATTCACGAGTTTGTTCTCACGAACGTAGAGCCTCTACAGTCATACAGAGAGTAAGCTTCACTTGTTTTAGTCATGTGCTCTGTCTAGTAGGGACGATGTGACTGTGTGTAGTCATCAAAGGTCTATTGCGTACTAATTGTAGTCATCATATTGCAATACATGACTAGAGAATGTTTTGTAGAGGCGTTTTCTCTAACTGCTCCCTGTTTTTGTTATCTAAAAACTTTCCATTCACTGTAGCTTCTAATCAGACATCACTACTTGGAGATGGAAGCGCGGCACAGAATGCGTGTAGAGATACGCCGTCGATCACGGGGTAGAAGAGCAAAGTATCCACCAATCGCAAGGAATGAGGAGTTTTCTGAGTGGTTTCCTGCTGCAGTGCAACGAGATGTGGCAGCAGGCACACAAGTCGATGAAGATGTTCTTGGCCTTGTCTTGCCACCTTCATGTGAGGCAAAATTGTATCGCAGCATGTATGCACACGGGAACCATATACGTGTGCGCAGAGCAGAGGTAGACTTGTCAACGTGCGACAGCGGAGTAGCTGCAACATTCTCACAATCTTGCCGTGCCAGCAGAAAATACAAGAACCACAGGCTCGCGAACGTGGAGTACGTGGGGTGGGTCGAAGAGATTATTGGTGCTGACTATGGAAAGTTTGAGTTACTGCTACTGTATTGTAAGTGGGTCCAGGCTTCATGGATTGGGCCACGGGCAACTATGAAGAGAGATGAGTATGGTTTCACTCTCGTGAACATAGACTGTACCATTCCGTACTCATCAGATTTGTTTGCGTTTCCTCTTCATGATCAACAAGTCTTCTTTGTTGACGATGTGGCACATCCTGGGTGGAAGGTTTTTTTTTTCGCAAGGAGGCACGAAGTGTGAGAGTGACCTCCATGGCTGAGGGAAGACCAGATCTACACTGCCTAAGCGTACGGGACGATGCTGAAATTCAGGGATTGATGGCACAGTATGTCACTGACGATACCGCAGCAATGCCACATGTTTTATCAAGTTCTAGGGAGCTGTCTAGCAACAAGGTGCAGCTTGCTCTGCAAATGGAGGATACAGAGGCGGACTACAATGATGAGTCACCACAGTAGGAGTGTAGGAGCCCAACTACTATCTGTAGAATTTTGGTACAGCTAAGGAGTAGTCACAGAGATTGCACAGTTAACAAATTGGAGTTGTATGGAGAAAGGCAGTTCATTACCAATATAAGTAAAGAAAACTGTCGAGTTGACTATGTAATGTTATAATCATTACCAGTATGAGTAAAGAAAACTGTGCACATGACTACAGTATTTTGCAATCACTTTGACATCTCAAAAAAGTTTGTGCATCATGAAAATAAGTGGAAAGATAGAGCACGTGCTAATCAAGAATTTTGGACTCTTCTGCAAGTAGTCAGTAATTGTTTGAAGTTGTATTTATAGGTGTTGCTAAAATGCAAATCATTACTAATATAAGTAAAGGAAACAGTCTACATAACTATGTGATTTTGCATTTATTAGTAATTGTAGTAAAGAGAACTGTTCACAAGACTATATTATTTTGCAGTCACTTTGACGTCTCAAAAAAATATGGGAATGCGATCAACTATAGCCCAATGTGTCAGCATGGGAAATCTAAAGCAAAGTGAAGGCGTTTTCGTACATCTAGAAAGTAAGTGGAAAGGTAGAGCAAGTGCTAATCATGAGTTTTAGACTCTTTTGCAAGTAGTCAGTAATTGTTTGAAGTTGTATTCATAGGTTTTGCTAACATGCAATTCATTACTAATATAAGTAAAAGAAACTGTCTAGATGACTATCGGATTTTGTATTCATTACTAATTGTAGTAAAGAAAACCGTCCACATGACTACATTATTTTGCAGTCACTTTGACGTCTCAAAAAAATATGGGAATGTGATCAATAACTGTTTTTTTGTGAGCATGGAAAATCTGTATGAAAGTTAAGCCTTCAAGGCAATTTCGTGCATCTGGAAAGCAAGTGGGAAGATAGAGCAAGTGGAATCATGATTTTTGGACTCTCTTGCAAATTAGTTACTAATTTTTGAAGGTGTATTTAAAAGTGTTTCTAGAATGGTGCCCTAAAATGACATCCTAGAATGTTTGCGTGCAAACATAGTAGTGTTGAACAGGGAAGTTATTATGTAAGTGGAGATTATGGACCTACTCCAATTTCACAGCACTCATCTATTGAGCCAACGAGTAGAGGACTTCAAAATCATCTGATTGACATATATGACTACTACTAGTCAGGTTATTTACTATATGACTGCGTGTAGTCACCCAAACCAACTCTCTTACTACAATAAGTCATACATAAACCAATTACCCTTACCATATGACTACATTACTATGACTACACATAGTAAGCACTCAGAGCATGACTCTGGGAACCGAGCAGGAGAACATATGTCCCGTTCCCGTAGCCGTTCCCACCCACGTTCTCAAAAATATGACTACATATATGACTAGTGCATGACTGGACCCTCTTAGGACTGATTTTAGACTAAACCAATGACTGAGGTGACTACGCAGTCATATGCGCTTAGTCACATCCAGTCACATTGGGCTGGTTTTTGTGCAGAGTGATTCGCGTTTTCAAGAGTCTCGGCCTGCCCTTTCATAGTATCTTGGTTCGCCGCTTTGGAGGACTTCACACAGACTTTCTTTGCAAGCACTAAGTCCGCGAGGTTGTGTAGGTCTTCAGCGCACATTTTGTAAAGTGGCTTGAAGTCGTTCTGCACCAGAGGTTTCAGCTTTAGCTTAGCTGGGTCGCTTGTCTTCCCGTTCGAGTTTGGTAGGAGTCCAGCGATGAACATTCTATCGATTTGGATCCACTTCTGGACCACCACGTCATCCATCTCGAATAGAAGATGGACCTTTGTGTCTTTGAGGTCCGTTTTACCAAGGTGTGTGAAAACCGTTGGCACCACTTGCCATTGGAACGTCTGCAATTTGAAATATTTCAGGGTGTGAGCAGCCGGAGATCTCCGGTTGATTGGTTTGGTTGCTGTGAAGAAAGAGCGCATCGATGGAATTTAAATCTATTAAGATTGAAAATGTAAGCTTACCGAGAATGCCTCAGATTGTGGACGATCATTGAAGCAGTTTGTAGAGTAAGTATTCCTTTGGATAGCACTTAATTGGAGCTAAATGTGTTCGGAATAACCACTCTAAATTTGTTCCCACAGAGATCTATGGTTTCTTTCTTAAATGATAAGTAAACTGACAGCTATCCTCCTATCACGTACCGGTTAGCATTCCTATTCTAAGCCCTATCTATTCATCCGGATCCTTCCGGACGATGGATGTTGCTTCCTACTAACCTCCGGATCCTTTCGGTTTCCGGAAGGTCAGGTGGAGTTTTTCTTCCAGAGTTTTTAAGCGAGTGGCCGGGTACCACTGATCCTATTTTGTGTAAGTGGCTGGATTCCCCACTGCCTCGTAATTTTAAGTGGCTAAACACCCATTGCCTTGAAACTTATAGTGGCTGGACACCTACTCTCCCTATATTGCTAAATGGTCGTTGGTTTGTTGTTTCCGGATTCACTCTCTCACATTACTCGGAAGGCCTTCCGGATACGGTCACTCAGAAGCTCACCCGGACTACAAACGACATTCCGGTTGATGATCAGTGGTTCGGTGAGGTATGAAGGGTAGATCTCCATTTGGACTTCCTTCTAGACATATACCACAAGCTTTTCCATCTATCGTAAGGGGAAATTCCGGCCGCAACCAGAATCCGGGTTCACACGGATTCTCCATGCCCTAGGAGCTACCAGGCCCACCACCTAAAGTACCCTCCCTCCCCCTCCAGGCTCCTTCCGGTCACCGAGGATCGCCAGACTCTATCTAACCTCTCCTTTAGCTGTTCCGGGCGCTCTCCCACAGCACGTCCCAACCGGTTATACTAGATGCTTATCCGTGAACCACTTCAGGTTCAAGAACTACTTCACCAATCATCAACCACAATGGGCCTTATCCTTCATTCACGAAACAATACACCATCAATATAACTTCGAGAAGAGAAAATATACTAAAAGCAAATATCCTTCGTGAAAAGAGAAAGAACAAGACCCTGAGCCGGCTAAGACTCAGGTATTAAGTAACTACTACAACTGATCTGAAAATCTGATCTAAGAAGCTAAAAATCCGGAAAATCCTATCCTGAAAGTGAAAGGGATCTTATCCTTTGAAACCCGGAATTCAAATCCATGTCCGAAAATTTCGGATTTGAGATCCGGTTTTCGCGGATCTAAGTCAAAACTTAAAGTAGGGTTTTCTTTAGTCTACCGTGTGATAGCCGGGTGCAAGCTTGAGCCCCATCGTTAATCGCTATCATACTTTAGCCCTAAAGGTTTTAATCTATGGAGTAACCTGGTTCCGCCTCCTACTGCTACGGCGCGAACGGGTAACCTCTGCTAGTGCGGCGCCGGCCTTGGTTTGCGCCGGAATGGATGTTGGTGGCTCCGGTACGGAGGTCGGTACCTGCATCCCTGGTCCGGATGGTGCATCCGGATCCTCTGTTGTTGCAGTCCGGGCTGATGGTGCGTCTGTCCGGTCTTCGATGTCCGGAACGTCCCGGAAGCTACCATTGGGGCTCACCACCATGGGTGTCGCTGCCGAGCTCCCGGGTAAAGGGTCCGTCACTGGTGGCCCTGGAGATGGAGACTCTGAGGGAATTCGGAAGGGCAACGGGGGTACTGCCTGATTCCCTGGCACCTCTTCCCACTTCTGCATACTCTCCGTGCTTGGAAAGGCCACCCTATTCCAACTCATAGGAGAGCTGAAATCCGGCGTTCCCACGAGATCATTAAACTCTCCGGTGAGCAACTTCAGCGTTTCGGCTGCAGGTCTGGGTGAAGAGCCGGCCGGAGGTTGGGGCGGGGAAGTAGCTGCCGGTCCGGATGGGGATCCGGACGGTCCTGCTGCAGTTCCGGACAGTCCGGCAATGGTTCCGGATGGACCAGCCGCGTCTGGAGCAGGAGGTGCCGGGAACGGAGGTGGAGGTTCTAGTACTATTGAGGCTGCCACCACGAGATCCCTCGCTAGCTCCTGCATCTTGGTCCAGGTGCTCTCCATTTTCCGGCTGTGATCCACCAGGAACCGGATAACCTGCCCCCTGTTGAGCTTCTCGTTCTTCTCCAAGCTCTCTGTGTAGAACAATGCCCGGTTGACCGTATCCACCGGGAAATCCAACGCTGTGCGGATATCGGTCAGTGTCTGTGAAGCTGCCCGGACCTTCGTTTCTGCCATCACTCGAGCATGCTGTGCTCCATCCCGTGTAGCTTCCGCCTGCCGGACTTGACCCCAGAGCCGGGTGTTAACCTTGGTTATGGTGGCGTTCTCCTGCTCCAGTCTTGTGACGGAACCGTGCTTCTCCTTCATCTCTCTGAGCTGTGCGATGAGGTTAGTGGTGTCCTCCAGTCCTACTGCCTCCAGGACGGCCATGATCATGGCGTGCCTCTCCCGGATTTCTCCTTCCTGGATCCTGGTCCGCCAGACAATGTGTCTGCAGAGCTCGTGAACGTCCACCGGTATGTCGCCACTGATGCTTGGGACAAACGTAGGTCCTGGCTCTGATCCGGTCGTGAATCGTTCATCTTCTGTGGCCGGTTCCGGTGCGGTTGGTGGTGCTGCGGGTGGGCTCTGAGCCGGAATTGTTGACATAGGCCGGCATGCTCCGGAGGCTTCCGGAGTCCTCTGCACTGAACGACTCCGCTTTCGGTTCGGTCTTCGGAGTATGAGGGGGGATGACGACTTCTCCGTCTCAGAGTCTGTCGATTCTTCCGGCTCCTCATCTATCTCCATCCCTCCATATGACTGGATGGTGAGCAGGCTATCGTACTCGGCCTACTCATCGGGACTTAACATCTTCTGCTTTGCGTACATATGGGCCACGTAGGTGGAAAGGGGGGATGGGGTTTTCCGGGCTTTTGGCAGGTTCTTCACCATCCTGTCGATCTGCTCGTCCATGATGGCTGCCCAATCGACGGACAACTTCCCTCTCATCGACCCCATGATTAGTGTAGCTAGCTTGGCCACTATCCGTTTAGGCTTCTCAGGGTGGAAAATGGGGTTGAAGAATGCCATAACTAACCTGGCATTTGGATCGGTGAGGTCGCTGAGGACATAACCGTCTTTAGGGTTTGCCTTCGCGTGGAACTCGCCCTTCAGGATGGCGTCGTCGCACTCCGCCACCTTAATCGTCCCTGGCCGGAACTCGTAAGTGTCTCTCTAGAGTGTCGTGGTCCAGACCTCCGGATGCGCCCTGACCTTCTACGCGTACTGGCTTGGTGGCTCTCCCAGGAGCTCCGCCATCATCGTTTTGCTCTGGAAGGCCCATGGTGTCCCTAAAAGACCTACACAACCCATGATCTCGAGAAAGCTCTCTAAAACTCGGCAGGTCTTGACCGGCTTCGGAATCTCCGGAGTCACCTTCTGTAGCAATAGAGCTTCGGCTGACGGAGCCTTGCCCTTCTCGCCCGCCATTCGTGCTCACCTCTCCGTGAACTTGCGTCTCGCAATGGTGTCCTGGAATCCTGCACACATTGACCTCACCAAGTCCCTCGTGCTTCGCTAACTCTGCGCTACCGTCCTACACAAAGGCCGGAGGCGAAACCCTAAGAAAATGCGCTGAGCGGAAGGAGAATGAGACTGCTAGAAACCCTAAAAGATTGGCGCGCAAGGTTGCCAGTCTCGTTTTATATCTGACGGCCTTGTACGGAAAACCGTTACGCGTCATAATGGCATTTCCGGATCCGGCTGTCACCGTAGTCCGGTTTCGCAACTTCCGGGAAGGGTGTTGTAACTACCTCCTTTAAGGATTCCGGTGTGGTATTAAAATCTTATTTCGTTCTTATGTACTACTTATGCTATTATGACTAACTAACTACCTAATTTTTTTAATTTTTCTATATTTTCTTCCGGATTTGGTATAAAGTTCTAGAAGTAAGTCAGAACGCCTTCCCACAATGATATAGTTGGGGGGCAGGTTTTCCGAACTCAAACCACTTCAGTCTACACGTTTGCAGCTACTCGGTGAAACTCTCTTGCTTCTGCAGACCCGTCAGATCTTGGTTGAGAGCGCGCGAGAGTTGTAACAGGGTCATGTCTTTGGGGTCCAGTTTTGTCCAAACCGGGATGATTGAAAAGTGGGAAATCTCTTCGAGCGTCCACGTTGATGGCAATTTGTGTGACAAAATCTTGTGCGCCTCCACAGTATGTTGACTACTAATAATGTAAAAGTGTGTCGAGTCCCTCAAGCAGTCCTCGTTCGTCGGCTTGGTTGCGAAGAACTCCACCTCACTTCCTTCTGGTTTTTTCTTCAGTGGCAGGACTCGAATGTGAATCTCAGGTGCCGTTGCCTTCGAGGACGCGCAAATTGCGTTGATGATTCCTTCAAGCTGTTCTTTCAGGATGCCCGTGTATACTAATCCTCTAGGGGGGGCCCTGTGGAGGTTATTGAAATGAATGAGCTTCAGGACATCCTTCTTCGTGACAGGGTCTTCTACTATCAACGACTTATTCTTGTGTATGTAAACATTTTTGAACGCGTGGTCAAGAACCTTGCCAATAGCTTCCACTTCAGTCCGCTTCATTTTGGTGAGGTCAACCGGTGTGAAGTTCAGGCACTGTTTGATCGTGAGGCCAGGCTCATCGGCCTTCGCTTTCTTCCCCTTCTCCGCCTCCGACGAGGAATCTGGGGTCGAAGTCTTTAAGGTGGTCTTGCGTTTTCTTCCCGGGGTCGATGCTAGTGTCAGAGACACTATGGGAGTTGGGTCCCGAACGGGCTTCCGGGACTTCTTTTGTGCTTCTGCCATCCACTTCCACTGCTCATTAATGTACTCCGGCATCCAAGTATCACCCGTGGGAGGGGAAAATAAAAAGTTCTCATTTTGGCAGGTCTCCACCATCGCATCCAAAATCTTAGATGAGTCTAGGATCAAGCCGTATATGAGAGGCTTGGTGGATGAGTCCACGTTCTCCTGGACGACAAGGAGACAGACCTCGTCATCAAGACCTTGCATCTCCAGAACCTGGAGACCAATGTCGAGGTATCCTCGTTTATTCATCCGAAGCTGAGGGACGAATTCCCAGACTCCTTCAGGGGTTTTAATGAGCTTGATGCCCTACTCGGTAATGGTCCAACGGCATCTGTATACGTAGCCGACATTTGTGTATCCCTCTATAGACAAACGCAAGGAGCCAAAATTCTACAAACGCCCCAAGTTTCCCGGGACGACATTCAGTCGGAAGTGTGGATGTCCACGAATCTCTGCAAGATGATTTTGAAACAACACACCGGCAGTTAGAAATCATTGCAATTATTCGGTCATCTATGGAGAGTCTGTATTTCTAAACCGGCTATATTCCTAGGGATGGAATCCATGGAATGAGCTTCTACATCTATATCACAGTGCCAGCAGGAGGAGGTCTTCGTACTAATATCGAATCTTCAGAAACTCGTTCAGCGAATGATCTTTAATCGCTTGAAGTATCTTGCATGCGCTACAGTCGGAGATCTCCGGTTTGGCAGCCAAGTTCTGAAGTCCTCGTGAGGCGGTATCGAAACTTACTTGAAACGTTCGGAGATCTCCGGCTCTGTGTCGGAAGTAGTACAACAAGGAAGGTCCATTTCGTTCGAGCCCATGGCTAATGTATCCGGAGATCTCCGGCTGATTTGTGGAACTCGAATGCATCCGTCCTGAAAAGTATCTTTGCTGATCAAACGGATCTATTTCTGTCCTGAATTAGAGATCTCTGGATGATGACCCCGAAGTAGAGTTTCACGGTATTCAAATATCCATCAACGCGTAACTCCACTGCTTCGAACGTCCGGAGATCTCCGGCTATTTTCCAGAATTTCTAAAGCATGTATTGGGATTTTAAGATCCATGAGACGGCTACATCATCCGGAGATCTCCGGCTCATTATTGGAACTCCATTTTTAATTCGAGATGTAGCCGGAGATCTCCGGCTGCAGCAAGTACGGCTTTACATTGCACTAATCGCATCAGACCATCACGCGTATATTCACAATTAGTCACATAGAAGTTTGACATATGACTCTGGAAGTTTGACATACTCACAAAACAAGTTACATAATAGAAAACACAAAGAAATGTATCAAAAGCTCACACAATGCTTTCAAAACTCAACCTTACACACAAGAAAAAGAATTCGCAAATGATTCAATGGAACGCCAAATGTGACGATTCTACATGGATTACTCTTTTCACATTGAATCGAACCGGACTCGAAAGACTCAGTATGGACAAATACATTCAAATGTTCATGGAATACCAAAATCACACGCATATACATGAATAGATATACAATTATGTTAACGGGACAACAAAAAACCAATCGACTATAGCCAAACCGACTTCTGAATTCTAGTACGCAATTTCTGAGGTTTCTCTTAATCATTCAAGTGTTCCTCATTGTCCTACACTTGCTCGATAACAGAATAACTAATTCGAATCTCACTCAAAAAAAGAAACCCCACACGGTCGCTCGGACTAAGTATAAACAATTCAAAATTGTGGATTTATCGGTTTCCATGCCACGAATTCTCACTCGATGTCCGTGCCGTAGTCGCCACTTTCCAACCTCTTCCAGGAACTGCTCTGGATCAAAGCGTATATACAACTCTGCAGTACATCAACATTCAACAACTTAAAACTACAAATTCTACAATTACTCAGATGCCCTAGAATTTGAGGTCCAGTTCTGGTTGACAAGACTTCCGTGGAATTAATTTCAACACTGCATAACATGCTCATTTACGGCCCTTCTAAACTGAATGTATAAAACACCAAAACCCTATATCCTAAACCCTACAATTCCGCTCAAACAACAAACAACATCATTACTATTCGAGTCTCTCAAGCCCTAATGGAGCTTACCGAACCTTACACCTGATCCAGTGACGTTTCTAAGCAGTCCTGAGCAAATTCGAACTCTGATGACACTGAATGCTAGAGTTCTGACGTTACATACCTCCTCACTTTCCGAATCGCCGCACCTGTACGTCGTGGTCGTTCGTGTGGACGCCACCCTCAACCGCTGCGTCGATCCCTCTTCACTGAAGGACCATGGCGCTCTTCAAATTTCTTCCTACTTCAATCGCTCTCTTCCAGTCCTGCTCTCTGACCTTCAGATGCTCTCCAGCAACCTCAAGACTACCGCTACCGTATCTTGGAAATGTCTCCCATCTCACCACAACAACCTCTCGACGGTACGCTCAATGTCCCTCACTTAAATCAGCTCTCACCTCTCACACCTACAGCCTCTCACAGCGCATACCGCCCCAACCTAATGCCTCGACGCCGATTCCGCAAACCACGAAAAAAAACCCTTCCCGCCACTTCCGCTCACTACCTACGACATTACGAAGACAAAAACCATAAAAAATAAGAAAGGGTTGATGCTTGGAGTTCCTCTAACCCGAAGTGGACAAGCTGGACGGCTCAAGGGTGTGACGGCTCATGATGATAGAGGGTGAAGTAAAAAATCACCTGAAATCACATACATATACAACGTGTACATTTCACAATCATGACATTGTCAATGTCGTGAGCATGCGTGACAAGACGTATTGATACCTGGTTTCATGGGTTTTAGAGTAATCATTATACTTGAATTTAAAACGTAAGTGAAAAAGCTTAATCTCCCTTTCCGTTACTCTCCCCCCCTTCTTTCCCTCACTTGTTTTTTCTTATTTTTGTTTTACTCTCCCCTCCTTCTCCATCTCCATCTCTTTTTTAATCTTGATTCTAATATTTTTTAGACTCCCCGTGATTTCAATAATTACACATTCTTAAATTAACTTACTACTCTCCCTCTCCATCTCTTTCTTACATTTGATATTTTTTAGATTCCCCTTTTTACATATTCTAAAAATATAAACTACTCTAAAAATAAATCCCTCAAGTCTCTTCCTTTCTTACTCTCCCTCTCTTCCTTATTCTCCCTCGCTTACTCTCCCTCATACTTGTTTTTTAATTTATTTTTTGTTTTACTCTCCCTTCCTTCTCCATCTCCATCTCATTTTAAATTTGAATTTGAATTTTTTGGATTTCCCCTTATTTCAATAAATTTACATTCTAAAAATAATTAACTACTCTTAAAGACAATCTTGCACTCTTCCTCCCTTACTCTCCCTCTCTTGCTTATTCTCGCTCTCTTACTCTCCCTATCCCTGACTCTCCCTTTCTTCCTTACTCTCCCTCTCCATCTCTTTTCTAATTTTGATTTTTTTAAAGATTCCCCTTATTACATATTCTAAAAATTAACTTCTCTAAAAATAAATCCCTCAAGTCTCTCCCTCCCTCACTCTTCCTCTCACTTGTTTTTTATTTATTTTACTTTTACTCTCCCCTCCTTCTCAATCTCCATCTTAAGTTAATAATATTGTACTCTAAAAATAATAATCATACAACTAAAATCATAATTTGCGCAGTAAACCATGGAGTGAACTATCGCATAGTCAACCATGCAGTGAACTACAAAAACGCTACAGTCAACCGCGTTGTCAACAGTACAGTGAACCATGTTACCTTTATTTTTTTAATACTTTTTAATATTAAAAATACATAAAAATGATTGGGCTAATGCATTGCAAAGCAAGCGCCAACAACTAGTCTACTCTAAAATTAAATCCATTACTCTCCCTCTCTTCATTATTCTCCCTCTAACTAAATTATAATGTATCAAAGTTTTAAATAGTTATTGTTCAATTCTTGCTAAATTTCCTTACACTCTATTGTATCCAGTTTCTTTTAAAGTTATAGTTATCGATAAATTTAAGGTTATAGTTCATAGTTATAAAATAATTTTAATTTATAGATTTATAAGTGATATAAGCCCTCGACCTTCATGAACCCAGAACCTTCCACGGTGAACGGTGAACCCTGAACCCTTAACCTTCAACCCTAAACCGTGAAGTGAAAACCCTGAGCTCTAAACCGTGAACCGTGCACCGTAAACCATGAACCCTAAACCCTAAACCCCAAACCCTAAATCCTAAACCCTGATGCATAATCCAACCTGAACACGAAAGCTGTACCCGAATTCATAGGACCAGCTTGTTGTACTTCTAAAAGCATCTGCTCAGTAACTTGTGCACGTATCTTCTCAAGCATCCATATAACTTCTGTCGAACTAGGGAATGTTGGCGAATATTCTAATTGGGAACGAATGCCGACGTTCTACTTGAGTCTTGTAATGCCAGATGAACAATACTAGTGGCAGTAGAGGGCCGACTCCTTTCCTTGGGTAGGGTTTAATTTCAGTCATGAAGGTGAGTACGAGAAGTCCAATACAATTACATTATACTATGATTTAGTCTAAGACGTGTTACGGCCCTAGTATATACAAAGATACATCATGGGGCATACTTCATCTTCCGTTTTCTAATTTGCAGGACTTTAAGAACTAGATGGTTTCCTTACAATACGGTCATCCCAAGAGTATGAGCCTTTCGTTATCATGAGTGCAATGTGGCCTCGGTCGTGGGCACGTTGAAGAATACTGTTGCAGTTTGTAGAGACAATATTCCTCCGGAATGCATCCAATCTTCACTAAATGCTTTCAAAGTAACCGCTCCGATTTTGTTCCCATAGAGACCTAATGTTCTTTTCCAAATACTCCCAATTACTAATCTATCACAACAATTGTTCAAAGGTTAGCTATACTCTTTACTTATGAATTAGGGATCCGGATCCATCCGGAGTCCGGATTTTGTACAACAGCTTCCGGAAAGCAAATTCCGGAAGTCCGGAGGGTAGTTTGATTTGTCTCTGTTCCTCCTCAAAGAGTCTCCTAGAGTTTTTAAGCAAGTGGCCAAAGTCCAGTGATCATGTTTTGTGTAAGTGGTTGGATTTCCCACTGCCCTGTGACTTAAAGTGGCTAGGCACCCACTGTCCGGAACTTATAGTGACTAAACACCACTCTCCCTACTCTGCTAACCGGTAGTTGGATTGCTGCTCCTAGACTTAAGCTCTCACGACATCCGGATGGCCTTCCGGACGCGGTCACACAAAGGCAAGTCCGGACTACCACAACGTTCCGGTAGCACTGTTGTAGCCCTCCGGAGAAAGTGGTATAGTTTACTAGGGAGGACTGCTTCTAGACTCACATAGCAGGCTTTTTCCTATCGTGGGAGTAAACTCCGGCTTTTGACCGGAGTCCGGGTTCACACGGATTCTTCCGTGCCCTAGAGACTACCAAGAACACCTCTGCAATATATCTCTTCCCCGCCTGGCTTCTTTCGGACTCTGAAGTTGACCTGAACACCTCTGCAATCCCCTCCAGCTCTTCCGGGCGCCCCTCTGATGTGAATCCCAACCGGCTCACTTCTAAGTACAATCAAAGACCATTCTCTTCAAAGTAACTTTCACAACAAGTACTACAACAACGGACCTTGTACCTTACAAAGAAAACAACTCTCGTTACAAGAACTAGGTAGCGAATCAAGTAATGGCTCTGAAATATATTCAATGTGAACGAAAAACAAGGCCCTGAGTTTTCTAAAACTCATCTACTAAGTACTACAAATCTTCCTAATTTTAGGCTAATCTTATCTACAAGAAATCCGAAGGATCTTATCTCTAAAAGCAAGGATCTTATTCCCAAAAATCTGGGAAAAGTGAATCTCAGATCCTATTTTTCCGGGTCTAGATTCCAGACATCCGAAAAAAACGCAAAAGTCCGGAAGTTACAAAAAAAAAGTCTTAGCTTCCTGAGTAAGTAGCTGGGTGCGACTATGAGCCCCATCGTTAATTGCTACCTAATCTCGATCACTAAACTGCTCCTACTTCTAAATCTAAACCTATCTAAGAAGGTGATCCAACGCTCTTGAATTGGGGATTCGTACGCCTCGTGGAAGCCTCCGCCTTGGACTTGCCGGCTCTCCTCCGCTCGGGCGTCGTTGCTGCCGGAATCTCCTATGATCCGGCTCCGGAAGTTGGTACCGGTGGTACTGCCGGTGGAGTTGGATCGGTGGTGGTCTCCACCACAATAGTCCGGAGCTTCAGAGAAGCCCTGGAATTGGGCTCCAGGACTGGGAGGGTCCGTCGCCAAGCGCCTAGCAAGCGGGGGAGTTGACTTTCGGCGGCTTGATGAAGAAGGAGTAGATGCAGGCTGGATGGGATAAGGAGTTTTGTCCGGACTTACCTCCGGAAGTAAATCCGTCCAGTGCTTTTCGGTACCTGCGTTTGGATTGCCGGGAAGGCTGCAACTCATATGTGCAGCGGACTCCGGTTGAGTCATGATCTCTTTCTGCTGTCCGGTAGCCTTCAACTGCACTCTCGATGGTCCGGATTCATCCGGAGAGGTCCGCATTCGGACCGGAAGCACGAGGTCCTCCAGTGCTTGAGTGCTCCAATTCTCCGGTCCTTCCATGGTCATGTTGGCCGCCAGTTCTTGCATCCGATTCCACGTCTTCTCCATCTTCCTACCGTTGTCGTGGAGAAATCGTATAATGTGGACCCTGTTCATCTTGTCCTCCTTCTCCAGTTGACCTGTTAAGAGGAGACTCTGGTTGATAGTGTCAACCGGAAATGCAAGTGCTGCTCTTACCTCTGTCAAGGCCTGGGCGGAAGCGTTTGCTCGGTCTTTGGCTTCCTTCAACTTCTTCCGGGATTCCGCCAGCGCTGTAAACTTCTCGTCGCACTTGGCAACAAAATGACCGCAGCACTGGATGATAGCAGCCTGCTGATCTTCCAAGGCTCGAAGTCGGAGCGTGTTCTTCCGCAGCTCCGCGATTGGTGTCGGTATGTCCACAAACTTCTCCACCTCCAGCTCCTGCCGAATGCCGTCAAGAATCTGAACGTGTCGTGCCTCGGATTGGCACACAATGGCCGCACGCCAACCCACGTGCTGAATGAGCTCTAGCAGGTGAGGTCCGTTGAGTCCGACGAGTGTCTATGGCTCCGCCGGAGGAATGCGACCTTCACAAGGAGCTTGTCCGGGGTTTCCCTCAGGTTGAACACCCGTAATACCATATTCATTATATTCGGAGATTTCCAGGACTTTGAAAGGTATGAATGGTTTTCCCAATAGAAATTGTTTGTGCACATTCAGCTCGACTCGAGCTGAATATGTACCCATATTGTACATATAGGACAAATTTCACTGTGTAAATTTACTAAACATTTGCATGTTTAGGTCGACTTAAGCTTCACATAATATTTTGGGAGGCTCCCAATCTTCCAATGTAATAAATATGGTGTTCCGTGGGTTGGTTTGATGAAGTGGGTCCCGGCGTTGACTCCCTCTGTACAGATCGGCTTCTCTTCTGGTGTTGGGAAACCGACTCGGATACTGAAACTTTAACTATCTCCATACCTTCGTTGTCGGACGCTGGTTCCGGACCGCCGTAGTTCTGGATGCTCAGTAGCTCCTCGTACACGTCTTGCTTGTCCAGTGTAAGCACGTTGTGTTGTGCGTAGAGATGGGTAAGGTACGAGGGAAGCGGGGTGCCGACTCTCTTCAACTTCTGGAGCCCTCTCACCATCCGGTTTATCATCTCGCTCATAAGCGAGGCCCAATCTACACTGAACTTTTCCCTCATCGACCCTAGAATGGTGGTGGCCCATTTAGACACCACCCGTTTAGGTTTTTCCGGGTGGAAGATGGGGTTTAAGAACCTTACCACAATCAGCGCGTCTTGATGCCAGAGATCATCGGTGTTGTAGCCTTCCTTGGGGTGGGCTTGCTTCGTGAACTCGTCTCCGACGATGTCGTCGTTCCGCTCTGCCGTCTTCACGATGCCGAAGGAGTAGGTACGTTGCCATTCCGATACACCCCAAATTTCGGGGAAAACTCGGATGGTACCGTCGTATTGGATGTCCGGTGCACCGAGTAGCTCCACCACTAGTTTCGCTTCCTTCGCGCCCCATGCAACGTCGAGTAGCCTGCGGCAGCCCATGTTGGTGAGGTAATGTTCGAGGACGGCCAGCTCCTCCGAGTCTATCGGTATGACCGGAACCACCCGCTATACAAACGGCTGGATTGTCGTCCCTTGAGTTGCCCAAGCATTTCCTCCTTCCGCCATATCTACAGTAATCCCTCATAATCTCTCCGGTACCACCTACACGCACTGACCTCACCAAACACCCTGGCTACCGGAAACACTTCCGGTCTAACGAAATCAAGAAGGTAAGAAGCAAAGGGGAAAGAAAGAGAGCAAGAAAAGAAGTGTGGGAAGCCAAAATTAGCTTCTTGCTCTTATACTTTCATCGGTGTACGGATGGCCGTTACGGTCATGATGGCGTTTTCGGATCCGGACCGTTTCCGGTTCGGGGTGTCTTCCGGTTCCGGAGATTTCCGGAAGGTTCCTACTGGTTCCATATATTTCCGGAAGGTTCCGGTTGTGAAGACTACTACCAGACCCGGGCCTTTCGGATTTATAGCATTCCATAAGAGCTTTTAAGAATCTTATCTACCCCTTATTTGTCTTATTTGCTATTTACCTTTGCCATGGTTTAAACCTACCTTTCTAACATTCTAATACTAATTTTTATTTTATTTTTTGCCGAATTTTTAGGTTAACTTCCAGAACCTTGTGGGAACGGATTCCCACATCCGGAATCCAAGTTAACACAGATACTTCCGTTCCCTAGAGGTTACCAGGAATACCTCTGCACTTCATCTCTTCCCCTCCTGGCTACTTCCGGACCCTAGAGTCTACCAGGAACACCTCTGGAATAGCCCCCCAGCTCTCCTATGCCATCTCCCGACACGGATCTTGACAGTTTTTCCTATAGCGCCTAAGGTTACCACTCCACTTTCGGAAAAATCCTCACTCAATCATACATACAAGAATGGATCTGTTTCCCACCACGTCTACACTCCACACCAAGGTTGCAAGGAAGCAAATCTGGCAAGAAGGTACGAAATATATTCAGAGTGAGAAAAACAAGATAAGAGGTTTTCCCCAAAACCTCACTACTAAGTACTAACTAAGTCCCTTCTAAACTTAGCTTTCCCTCTAGCTACATCTATTGGAAATCTGCTAGATCTTATCTAGAAGATCCAAGAAATCCGGAAAAGTCCTAGATCGGATCTCAGATCCTATAATCTCGGATCAGTCTCCGGCCCCGGAATTCCTATTCTAACTACAAAAATGGCAGCC
Source organism: Bryoerythrophyllum caledonicum (assembly GCA_963971425.1). Classification (NCBI taxonomy): domain Eukaryota; kingdom Viridiplantae; phylum Streptophyta; class Bryopsida; order Pottiales; family Pottiaceae; genus Bryoerythrophyllum; species Bryoerythrophyllum caledonicum. Next base: position 32,433,708 of record OZ020514.1, on the reverse strand, counting down.
GACTTCAGTAGCAACCGGGTGCATTTGGAGCCCCATCGTTAATCATTGCTGATCCAGAATCTACACCCAAAAATGCTACATCTAAACTAACCTCAGTCGGAGCACCCGGTCCCCGGTTTCTCCCACTTCTGCGTGAGGAGGAGTTCTCCACCGGAGCCCACTGTTTGCCCTTCGGTTTCTTCAATGTTGCCGGCGATAGATTGGTCTTTCGGGTTGAAGGTCCGGCCGCTGAAAAAGCTCTAGCCACCGGAGTTCTGGAGTCCGGCGGTGGAGGTGGCTGTTCCGGTGAACCTTCCGGAACATGAGATGCTGGTGGTTCCGTCTCGGAAGCTGACCTTGTCTCCTAGACCAAGTCTCCGTAGCTTCTAGAAGGACTCTTTGGTCCGGGCGCCAATCTCCGGGACACGGACTTTGGTGGTGCCAGGAGGTCGCCTTCAGCCGGAGGGTGTGGCAGGCGCATGTTTGGTGGCGACAGCATATCTGGCAGCTTCTTAAGTATCTCACCCGTACTAGGGTTGGGAGATACGATGCTCTCTGCCGGTGTCCGAGGTGACAGAGTATCCAGGGACTCCGGATTCGCTGAGGTACCCGGATTCGCTGAGTTGTCTTGGGTTGTGGTGGTTCCGGAGGGTCGTCACATCTTCCAAGGTCGTCACGTCTTCTATGGAGTGGTCCGTTCCGAGATCGTTACGTCTTCCGATACAGGTGCTGCTAGGTCTTTTGGAAGGACCTAGATGATGTTGTCGACCAGTAGCTTCTTCTACTCCCAAGTCCGACCCATCTTCTCCACTTGATCCAGGAGAAACCGGATGATGTTGGCCCTGATCACCTCCTTCTCTTTCTCCACCAGTTCGGTGAAGACTTGACTCCAGTTGACCACGTCAACCAGAACCACTAGGGCCTTCCGGACCTCCGTCAGGGCACCTGCGGACGCATTGGCCTTTGTCTCCGCCTGTTTCCGGGCCACCACCGCCAGCGCTGTCTCCTGAAGGTAGTGCTTTACCTTCTTCTCCATCTCCGTGTTGGCCTTGTACATGGTGGAGATTTAAAGGTGCAGCGCCTTCGTGTCAATCTCCTTGCTCCTGAGTTCCTCCACCTTGTTGATGGCGTCTTCCAGCCGGTCGACTCCCAGGCTCCGAAAAATCTGTTATACGCTGGTGGTGATGATGTAGTTGGTCTCCTTAAGGACGCCAACTCTCCAGCCGACCTCGCGCTGGAGATCATCCATTTCCTTCAATTGCTTCGATTGGAGTCCTCCGCTTCAATCTTCCTTCTCTTTCAGCTGGCTTCCGTTGAAGGTCGGGATTTGTCCTCTCCGGACGATGCGGAAGAGCTGCGGATGTCTAAACTCTCCGGCACGGGCTCCTTTCCCTGAGGCCTTTTCTGGGTCTTCCTACCTTCCGGAGTATCTACAGTTGTTGCTCCCGGCATAGGCTCCGCTGCCCCTCCGGACTCTTCCTCTGACTCCTCACCTCCGTACTCCTGGAGGCTGAGTACTTCGTCGTACCGTCTCACCTCCGCAAAAGTGAGTTGTTGGTGGTGACAGTAGAGGTGCACCACATATGAGGCCAGTAGTGTTTACCACGAGACAGTTGATCATTTCGCTCATGAGCATCCCCCAGTCCACAACGATCTTCCCCCGGAGTGCTCTAGGAAAGTACAGGCCCACTTCGCCAGCACCCGCCTTGGCTATTCCGGATCAAAAATAGGATTTAAAAACCCTAGCACCAGCTAGGCATCTTGGTGCAGAAGGTCCTGCATGTTGTAGCCCTCCTTCGGGTCAGCTTGTCCTCCGAACTCCTCCGCCAGGAACTTGTCCTGCCGTTCCACCACCTTGGTGCAGCTAGCTCGAAAGTCGTATGCCGGGGTCCAATCCGGAACTCCCCAGAGCTCCGAATGGGCTCGCAGTAGCCCTTCGTACTTCGTGTCCGGCGTGCCTAGGAGCTCCTTGACGTAGACCGCATTCCGGATGCCCCAGGCGACTTTGAGCAAACCTTCGCACCCCATCGTCTTCAGGCTCTCCTTCAGCAGGTTGTACTCGTCCGGGTCTACAAGGATGTCCGGAATAACTTGTGTCAAAGGTGGAAGTGCCGCAACCGGCTCTTCGTCCCTCCGTCCATGCCCATCTTTGTCCTTCCTCTTCATCTGTGCTATAGGGACCGTCTTCATGGGGCCTGCCTAATTCCTCGCGTTCTCTCAATGTTGTCCTTGCACGCACCGACCTGACAAACACCCTCCCTAACGGACGCACGTTCGTTCTGACCATCTAAGCTCCAAACCCTAACAACCAGCGGTTAGAAAACCGCAAGAGTGAGAGAGAAAGAAAGAGAGGGAGAGAGTGCGCAGGAGCGGAACCTCAACACGCGAAGAAGAAACAAAAATAAAGAATTTCCCCTCGCGCCCCGGCCTTTTGTAGTCTAGCCGTTAGTACGGCTCATGATGACAGTTGATGGTGACAGCTCCCGATGACAGTTCCGGATGATAGTCTATCTCAGAATTTTGTTACTACTCCGGCTCTGCGTTTTGCAGCTTTAGGCTCAATTAGGGTTTGCAGCCGGGTCCATCCATCTGTATTCTTACATGCTGACTATAAGTTGTATACAAGCATGAACTATCGTAACTACTTAACTAATTTTTTTTGTTTTTGCCGGATTTTAAGATTAACTTCCAGCACCATGTGGGAACGAAGTCCCACAAATGCGCACTATCATGATGTTGTACAACAGTTAGTTTGAAGGAGAATGCATGCCTAAGATTCGTTTCAAATTTGAGCGCCTGAATTTTCCCTCGAGGAGGTGTTGGGAAGGTTGATAAGAGTATCCTTCAACTCCACTCTCATCCTTTTTTGCTATAGAGGTTTGGGATATTGTGGGAGCTAAGCGAGTCAATGACAGTGTTTGCGTGCGCGACATCGTCCTAGGTAACTATAGGGAAACGATAAGACTTTATTCTAGGAATGTTACGTATGTTTTCTCATAAAATTCTGTATCCGCTGTCTATTTGTGAGGATTGGTGAAGATTGTGTTGCTTTCTGACCTTTGAGTCAATCGATAGATGTCGTTTAGTGATTCTATAACTAATTCGTCTCCGGAGATATAGTCATAGCATGAAAGCCGTAATTTTATTCGACTCAAAAATTAAGATGACGTAATCGCTTGGCGTGTGAATCCGTACTGTTAACCGGGGTTTGCAACTGTATCTCTCTACCTCACCCGCGAATATTCCGTACGGCTGGTGTTTCATTCCAGACATCAAAAGCCAACCGGAGATCTCCGGCTATTCATGCCGTGCTAGTCTCGATTCTGCTAAGCTCGCTTGCTATCCACGTTTCCTCCCCTTGAATCCAGTGGCTGTCATAGTCTTCGAATGAAGGATGCCCGGAGATCTCCGGCTACTCTAGTGTGGAATGTTCATAGAAAGTTTGCTCGACAGCCTGGTTCTGATTAATCGGAGATCTTCGGTTAGATATGTATGGAACTTTTAGCTCCACCCTTCTCTTCCTTACTTAAACAACAAGTCGTCGTCGTTGATCATTCTCCACTCAGCCGGAGATCTCCGGCTAGCCCAGCCGACGATATTGACCTTGGTCATCCAATTCGTATCTACATCCACTCATTCTCTCATTGAGGGCATCTGCCACCAGCCGAACATCCACCGATGCAGCACGGAATTATGTTTTACTCAAATTCGCGGGAGCATGACCCGGACGACCTTGCCATGGTCGCAGCTCAGTGCCCCGATTTTGGACATGTGAATTACACGGAAGAAGATGATCCATTCCAAGAGTCTACTAGAAGGTCGGAGGTTCTATGGTCAGGAATGTCCGTGAACCTTATGAGGCCGGGTTCAGGCGAAATTGGAGAAGCGTCCATTCTTGAGGTTCACCCAATGGGACAATGGCTTGGAGTTGACATACCACTCGGTTCGAGTGAGTTCGTATTACTTAGACCAACGGCCATAACGTCCACGGCGGAAGAATTATCACTCATTCCCTTGCAACGCAGATACGATTCACTTGTTCATACACTCCGGCGGACCGTCTTGTGTAGAAGGGCGGATGTTATGATTCCATCCGGAGATCTCCAGTCCGACGAGTCCCCAGTTGTACCACGAGAGCGTCGGGTTGGACTTGAAGAACAGCGGTTGGACGGAAATGGGTTGGTGCACTGCTCTGGGAGAATCGTGGCCGCGTTACGAGCGGATCATTTTCGTAGTGGTTGCTTAGGAGAAGATAAAATTGGTGTAACTGTCCTCGACGTTTTTGTGGGGGACAGGAAGAGAATTATAAGTCATGAATCGTGGCCCATTGTTGAATGTTGTTTTCCTTCCGGGCAGTCTTTGAAAAGCACAATTGATCATTTCGCATCCCTGCCTTTACGACCTGATTATGGTGCTCATTTGGGAGGTCGTGCAAAGGAGCCTTACCGCTTCATTTCCCGACAGCAAGACCTTAACAAGAAGGAATCCTTGTATACCAAGAGGACTACCGACGACGAAATTCGCAAAGTCAGCTCGGAAAGGTGCTGTCCGAAACGATGCTGCCAGTATTTTCCACAATCCCAAACTCTTTCTATTAGACAAAAATTCTATGACAAATCCTTTGAAGATAGAAAGGAGTATGCGATCTCGGTAGGCGGGCAGTTCCACTCCATTGATGGGGACCGGAAGAGAAAGTACGTCACACTCTTGGAAATGGAGGTCTGCTCCGTTGCATGGTACACGATCCATGGAATTTGGAAGTCCACGTTTCACACGTATATCTGACATTTCAATAGAGGAATCATCAATGCAACTCACGGTAACAAGGGCATCAAGCGTCCACGGCTTGCCACTATACAAGCAATGGGGTCAATGACGTCCATTATTAATGACAACACGGATCAAATGCCTCACCAAATGCGGAGTGTCGGGAATGGTCGGATTGACAATCTCAAGTATCTTCCTACGGGAAACAACTGGAAGCAAATTTGAGCCAACGTCAATGATATACGTTATCAATCTCTGCATATTGCTATGGACTTGTACTCTCCTTTCTCAGCTGACCGAAGTCGTAGTTTCTGAACCAGAGATCTCCGGCTGGGTCATCGTTGACATGCACTGACCTTCAATTGATTAACGCTGTACTTTGCACTGTCTGTTGGATAGTTCTTAAGAAATTCTCCTCTCACTAGGTTATTGTTTCATTTTGCAGACAAACGACTCCTACGGTCTCCCTCCTGTAAGTCAGTCCATTGTTAGCAGGGTAAGAAAGGAATTCTTCCGGAATGTTGCTATCAAGCCATCTAGAAGCACCTTCGCAAAATGCAATACTTGCGATGAGTTCAATCAATTCTTCCTGACGACTCCAAAGGGAACGCCCGCAAACAAGCTATTCTATAGCAACAGGCAGGCTCACTTGAATCACCAACAATCATGCCGGAAGCTTTACGCGACATGGAGAGAGGAGTCAAAGGCAAAGCCGCTAACCTTTCTTTGTGTCATTCACAACAAGATGGACTCTACGAAGATGGCCCTTCCACGCATGTGAAAGACTACTAAGGCAACATCTGGTATCGAACAGCTTCCCATGAATGTCACCGAAATGGTGGCACACGGTCATGTGGACGGAGCGTATGCTTACTATGCTCCTGCATTATGGTTTGGAGATTCAAACGCCACCATCTCCTCTCTGGCAAAACTTTTTAGGCGGCTTGAGGGAGCACCATTACATGAGACGTGCTCGCTCTTCGAGCACCCACCTCCAAACTCGATGTTCGCAGCACTCATGAAGGGAAAGAGCAGGTGCGTTGACGCTTTAGAGCCCGTGGAGCCGAGTGCTTTTAAAGGACCGAAACCGTTGCCACCGAAATTGTTTCTGCAGCTTGACAACTCAGCGAAGGACAACAAGAACCAATACTTGATGGCATTCTTATCACTGCTAACTGCTCGAGGTGTTTTCAAGGAGATTCAGGTTGGCTTCTTGGTGGTCGAACATATGCATGAAGATATTGATGCTTACTTTAGTCATCTATCGAAAGAACTCAAGAAAAGCAGTACATATATTCTAGCGGATTTGATGAAGGCATTCATGAAGTCACAGAAACTAGCCTTCATGCCGGAAGTTATCCAAGAGACGATTTGAAGCCGACTTCAAATCGTACGTCGATGGCTACCTATGCAGCAGGGCGACACGTCTGGTGGGACTAAGTGATATGCATCTTTTCAAGTTCTACGTTGACAATGACGGTGTTCCGATCATGAAGTTCAAAAAATCTGCCGTTGACGCAGAGTGGTTACCCATGAACAGAGAGCTGATAAAATCCTGGAAGGTAGATGACTGCGGACCTCCCATGCTTCCAACAGGATCTTTTAAGCCCGTCCCTTTCAAGCCCATATGGGGTAATGAGGAGCAAAACCCGGTCAGAAACCAAGATGTTGCAAGAGACAAGGTCAAAATAGCGACGGAGCTCAAAAGCTTCATATAGACGGGGCTTCGGAAGTACGTGGACTTCAGGGCGTCCGGAATGTCTAAGTGCGCAGGGTATGCAGACTCCATCCGCCCATACCTGCAGCACTGGAAGGACGTCATCGACGAGCTTGACAAGCCACTTCCACAGACGCCCTCCAAACTTGAAGAGGGATTGTGGCCTGCCCATGATTGGAGAGGCCGTCATGAGGGAGGTGAAAATCCACTAGGATCGCTTCCACAACCATTGGATGTCACTTCCGAAGATGAGGTTCTCGAGCCTTACTATGGACCCGCCAATGAAGCCCCGAAGTCCACTTTTAGTCCTTGGCGTGACATTCGTCATGGGTCCTAGGTTTTAGTAAGACCTAGTGATCTAGACATCTATCATGTCTGGCAGGGAAGAGCAGTTTCGGACGTTGTCAAGGATTTGGGTAATGCCAACCATGGAAAATTTATCGTTAAGTATGGGGAGCCAGATAACAAGGAGAAGAATCTGAAGAGGAAGTACCAGTACTGCTGGGAAGCCACATGGATTCCGGACCAAAAGAAGCCTGTATGGTGTCATGTGAGTTCTGTGTTGTTTGCGACTTGGTCTAGCAAAGTAAACCAACTGACGAGGTCCATTCCGCCTAAAATGAAGGAAGTGGGGCTTGTGAACTTAGAGAAGCGAATGCCGCTTATCCCTGAGGGCAGACCAGTCTATCAAGTTTCTCACGCTCATCTTGAAATATCATTGTGAGAAGCGAGTCTTCGAGTTTGTGAGTTAGGTATTCGGTGATCGGTCCGAATATCTACAATTCCGCACTGTAGTACAATAATCTCTCTGAGTCACCACATCCTTACGGATGTACACCGGAGATCTCCGGCTGTAGAGACGATTATCATCCATCCCCGATTTCGACATCCAACCCATCAACTCCCTCATGTCATCTTGAAGATAACTGGAATCGTGCTTGTCTAGTCACTGTAATTTGGATTCTTAGAGTACAAACAGTATCACGATTGTCTGGTTAATTCCACCGGAATATTATAAGGCACGCACGTCCCTCTGAAAGCTTACCGGAGATCTCCGGCTGTTTTTTTGGAAGAAGAACCGCTTCTCCTCGACTTCCATAGCTGACAACGGCTGTCGTTTGGCCAGATATTATCTTAAAAAAACGTGGACGGAAGGATGTTCATGTATTGCCATGTTCATTGGGTGATGATCTAGCCGGAGATCTCCGGATAGGAGATTCATATCAACCATTCTCAACAATGGGGTCCATGAAGCGAATTTTGAGCGTACCTAGGAGTTCTGAAGAGTACTATATCATATCCGGAGATCTTCACTGATTACGATACTGCAATTCATCTGACGATAGAACTTCTCCAAAAAAATCAGAGACGTCTTGGGCTTTCTCCTGACACGTTCCTTCTTAGATTTATAACATGCCACTGCTAATATAAAATATGGCGGTCAAAGAACCAGTGCATATCAGTCATCCGAGTACTTCTTATGATTCAAGTGATGCTGATGGTTGGCGGCGAAGATAGTAATCCCCAGAGCACATTATGACAGGAGGCTTAACGCGTGGCCTACCATGCTTAATTTCCCATATTGTTGAGTCATGACTGTGGAATCTACCTTAATTTTATCAGTCTCGGTGTTATGGCAATCTCAAATCAATTACGGTTCCTCTACCTATGCTCCATAAGTGTAATGAATGGGTGGGTAGGGAGGAAAGTATAAGAGAGGGTTCAGGTTTAGGATAATCCATATGATTTGTGGTTCACCGTTAAGTCTTGTTAGTCCATAGCCAGGGTGGAGAGAGAGGAGATGGCTTCCGCAAGTAGGAAGAGGAAGAGGGAAGATATGGATTCGATAGAGAGGAGAGTTACACGAAAGATGGAGAGAGAGTATGTTCAACAAGAGGACGACATCGACTACGACGCGGAGGACGAGAAGGAGATCGACTCCGAAGTGGATGAGACCCTCGATGGAGATGCATCGGTTGAAGAAGAGGAGGAGGACGACCCGTGGTATGAAGACGAGGAGGAATCTAACTCGGAGGGCTACTGCAGCCCATTTCAAAGTGGGTGTGACATAGGGTCTGATGTGGATTCGGACATGTATGGACCGGCACACTAGAAGGATCATTAGAGCTCTTCAGAGAGGTAGTGCAAGGATAGAAATTGTCGTTAGATCCAAGAGTTTTGCTGAGACCAATCTCTTCTTCTACACTACATTCCCACAGGAATGTACAGTTCACCATATGACATGGTAATATGTTTTATAAACATTTTAGCTTGAAAGTTATTATCAGTTTTTCGATCACGACTAACACAATTCCAGGCTTGTTCTATCACTGTAATTGATTCGTATCGTATCACTGAAATCATCCGGAGATATCCGCCTGAATGATTTAAATATATTAAACTGGTATCCCTTTCATTTTCTTTGGTGCCAGTATTTTACTAAACTAAAACCCTTCTTCTTTATTTCTGGACTTTGCATAGTCCAGAAATGGTTAAATACAGCATGTGGCCTTTAAAATAAAAATAAAACAATTATGCGCTACAATGCTAATGCCATGACTGTCGACTTCAGGACCATAGCTAGTAGAGGGGCCTGAGGCGCTAGAGCGTTTAGATTTGGCAGAGTATTGTCATCTTGATCAAGATTGCCCCTCAATGCCAACCCATCTTCCTCTCGGGCACGATTTTCACTCCATAATTTGGCCATGTCATGGATTGCTTCTACGCTAACCTTGCCAAATGCAAAAGGATCCAATGGGTCACCGTCGACGTTGTGAAAATGGTCATATAGTGCATCTCCATTGTCATCATTGTTTGATGCGTTGTTTCTAGGCGGCCCAAGGGATTGCTGTTGCCAGCAAGGTCTTCCCAATTGCCACCCAACCAGTTATAAGTTCCATCATTAGTTTGACGCCCTCATCCTCCATGTTTGAAGAAAGTACCCCATCAAGGTCAAACTCCTCCAAATGCACATTCTCGTCCTACCATCAAATTGGATTTAGACCACCACATTCTTAGAGCAATCAAATATTCATGTTGATGTAAACCAAATGTTCTACCATTTTCACCCCCACTTGATTTTGGCTCTTACTATGCACAAATGAATACTTGCTCTAGTTCCGCTCACATGACGAGGCTAAGCAGGTTTATGCTAGTATACACTTTGCAATTTGAGGCAATGATTGCCCCTCCACGCAATTCCACCACGTTTGTGGCTACAAATTGTTGTTTTCAATCTCCTCAACTTCTAGTGGTAAGTATCGGCCTCGCTATTCTTCATACTCCGTGATTTCAATCAATGCTTATTCTAAGGGCTCTTCAATTGGAACACAGATCTTGCAAACAATTTTTTTAGCGCCCTTTTGGCCTCACTATTGTTTTGAATTTGCAAGTTATTGGCTTCAGTAAAGTTGCTGCATATTGAAGATTTGTTGTCATCTTCTCTCAACAGGCAAAGAATGATCTTTCAGGGCGAGTCGCAATTGCCGGCAACATTTTGAACGGCTCATTGCGTACCTTGAACACGTGCTCTTTTAGTTTGTTCATGGTTATCCAAGGGTGAAAGTCCATTAAGGTGGTATATTTATAGTGTCACGATTGGTTTTGAAAAGAATCACAAACCTTCTATTGCTCCATAGTGCGAATGTGGGATCAATCTTGGAATTCTATTGATGGAATGTGATAGTTGCCTTGATTTAAAGTAGAAGAACTCCAAAAATGTTGAGTTCTCACCTATGGTTTGGCTAATATAGGTATATCTTTCATCAATATATTCATGTGACAAGTATATGACATTTACCAAATACACTTATTTTGAGAGTTTTAAAATGTAAAATACTTCAAAAATTTCAAGACACATTCATGCGATAGTTTGTTCATATATTATAATTGAAAATTCTAGATAATTCTTTTATTAATACTTTTATTGCTAAAAAACATGATATTTTTTTAAGACTCCTAAAATGGGGATGAATGTTGATTCTTTCTTTGATTCCTTATTCAAACATATACATTATACGTAGATCCTATTTTAAACATCATTATTTTTAAGGGAAACCTTTTCTTCTATTAAATTGGGTGAAATCAAGTTTTTTGGCCCAAAAAAGTACATTGTAAGGTATAATTTTTTTGTTAAAAAATAAGTAATCCTAGCTAACTTCTACCCCCAAGCCATTCCCATTGCCAAGGCTTGTCCATCAAAGTCCACAATGCCTTTAGTACTAGTGCAACTACAAAATCAAAGTTAGCGCACTGATGCCATAAAATCTTGTCTAGGATAGTGGGATGCCTTTGCATGGAGATGGTGCCCATTCTGTCTATTGACAAGAGAGGATACATTGGTTATCCATGTCAGGTCTATCACAACCATCTTAAGGGGTTCTTTACTTTCAAGAGTCGATGGATCATTATATAATCGCATGCAAACCTTGTGGGTGCCGGCCACAAAAGAGACAATTTTGGCAAAAATCGTCGAAAAAGAGTTAAGGACACATTGTGGTTTTGGATGTATAGTGCAACCTCTTTTGCCTACTAGACAAGGATTGCAAATATGTCTTCCTTTCCCTAGTCTTCATGGAAGAGGTCCTAAATATGTGCGCAATATCCTTGTGTATATACGTGCGGGTAGTCCTTGGTGACCTTCTTCATTGCCTCCAACATGTTTGTTGCCTTATCGGTGCACACTTGTACCACATTCAGTAGTCCAACCTTTTGGACAAAACTTTTCAATTGGTCTCCAATATATGCCTTAGATTTCTTCATACCCGTGGTGTCTATAGACTCTAAGAAGATACCACCCATTGGACATACGAGCAAAATATTCATGAGAGGACGACCAATAACATTGTCTCGCCCATCCGAGCATATTGTTGCTCCATACTTGGGAATATCTACACCGGTCTTCTTGTCAACAATCTCTTTCACTTTTTTTCAAGAAGCTCGATGTGTGTTGTTTTCATGACATTGTACAAAGGCGGTGTATAATTAAAACCCGCCTTTGAGGTTGCTTGTGTAGCCTTAACTAAGGAAGGATGTTTGACCACGTTGTAGGCAATGTTTGCTTCATGAATAATTTTTGCCCATAAATCGTCCAATTCTTTTTGTTTTTCAAGTTGCTAAGCATTATCGGTGCGTCAATGATGCTGCTTGGCTAATTGGATTTGTAGATTGCGTGTTCTCCTCATTTTGGGTTTAGAAGGCACTACCGTGTTGGATCAATTGCATGCAACATGCCAATATTTGCCCATGACTTGGTAGAAGAAGTTTTGGCTACCAACATTTGCCGCAGTGGTTCTCGATATGAGCTTCTTGCATACTCGCACGATTTCTTCTCAACCAATTTGAAAGCTTATATTGGACTATGGTAGTTGGTGCAATGATGTACGCCAACTCCACAACGAATCTTCTCCCCACCTATGAGCATGCACCGTCAATGGTGGAGTCTCCGAGTTCAACTCTCAACTAAGTGCAATAGAGAAGGTGAAGCCAAACAAATTATATAAGTGCTTATGAAACGGTGCTCTACATTCTACACAAAATCTACGTGTTAAGAGACCACCTAGGAGGCACATTGGGTGGTATAAGCACCGGCACATGCCAATGGCATATGCACCTTCCGACCCAATTAGATTTTAGCAAACTTTGCAATCTTCTCCATATTTCATGAAGGTCGCTGGAGTTGGCCATAACTTGCGTATTTCCATGTCTTTGCTTGGACAAAGGGCATGAGCAGACATAGCCCCCACGTGGTTCCACCCCAACTTTGCCCAACCAATAGATCTACCATCATGCACTAGCAATTCACTTGGAAACTCTCATCAATGTGTACCCAAGATGTAAGGCCAAAGTCATGGCACGTATTGAACGACGTGTATTTATTGTTAATTTTCTTGAACTCTATTGCCATGTGTTGTGCACGGTCAACATTCAAGATGCATGCCACCTTCCATCCGTAGTACTGCTCCCTCAATGATCCAATCCTTCAAAAAATGATTTCTTTTGCAATGCGAAGCTGTATTAGTTCCATCCTTGGATTTGGCAAGGAAAATGACAAAGAATCTTCACTGATAATGGGATCTACAAAGGGTTGTGCCGCTTTATTCACTGGTGGTAAGTGAAAATACAAGTGGATGAATAGTAATTCGATTATGGTGTGGTCTTGGGGTGGTATTTAGCAAGTAGCTAGTAATGTTGCCAATTAGATTGTCAATAATCAAGTCATTTAGACTTTGAGCATCACCACCAACATTTGCCTAGCTTGCAACAACATGAAAATGGCCACAAACATCTAGAGCTCCTTGAAAAAAATTCTCTAGAAATGTGTGGCAATCACAATGGCAAAGCTCTTTTATCACGATTGCTTGCTTGTCAATGATGTCACACTTTTGTCTAGATTCCAATCCTTCAAGCACATGTTGTCAAAAAATTCTCGATGAACATCCATGGCAGTACTTTTGGACCTTAATGCTTGATGGTCCAAGTTGGAAGTGGTGACTAGAACATCCAACATTGGTATCCTATCCATAACAGTGATGTATTCTTCATCTCCAATACCCTTAACGTGTGCTATGATATCATCATTGCCATTAGCATTGGAACCTGCCAAATCTTCTTGGCCACCTGCTTGATCCATGGCAAATGTTGTCTGCTGAAGCTTCACTGGTTGCCGCTTTTTCTATGAAGCATGTGCCACTAAATTCATCAATGGACGCCAACCTCGCTTTCCATCTGCATCCGTATCAAGCGATAGAATTGACTCTATTAGAAGTACATCTTCTAGGCTATCTGCGTTTTGTGGACCTAGTGTAGCAAATCAAAACATTGGATGCTGCTCTTTAGGCATATCCATATGCATCCATACCCTCGGCATTTTCGAAGTTGTCTGCATAGTCTTCTAATCTACTCGCATATTGAGAATGACCTCATTATATACGATGCGGTCAAGGTAGAGGGGACAACCATTGCGCGACATGAATTCAAGGTCATTCAAGTATTGGTGTGCTTGGAGGGCATGAGTTTGAAACTCTTTGTTGGAGCAATACTTTAAATTTGCGTTGTTTATGCATTGATTTATCAAATGGCGATCTAGAGCAAACAATTTTGACAAGTGGCACTACTCCATGTAACCTTTGCAAGTGCAGAGAGACTACAAAAATAGTTCATCTTTCCAACCCTAGAATGCAACTTTTGTTGGATTGTTGTATACGTGCATGTCCTTCTTCTAGAGTTTCTTGTGCATCAATCTATTCTTGTCTTTCTTCCTCTTCCTCTTCGTGGTGGTCATCGGTGGCGGCTCCTTGGCTCCTAGCGCACTCTCACTTTTCATAGTGCGGAAATTCTAAAAATCTACCATTATATCTTAAAACTATGCAAAGCTCTGGATCTCTAAAAGTAAAAGAAAATTAGAGCTCCAGACTAAATGTGGAACAATTGATATATTAGAGTTGTCACACAAAAACATTTGAATAGCACACTAGTACAACTACCACATTGGATTTTAAATAATCCAAGTCTATGATATTAATTAATACAAACCCTAAACAATGGTGGTGCAATACATTGTACGTGAGCAATTCAAGAGCTCCACTCAAAGATCACGGAGTCCACCACCTAAAAAAGATAGTTGAAGATCACAATTTCTAAGTGGAATAATGTGAGATAGGCCAGGGGCGACCCTAGCATATATACTTGCGGTCAGACACGCACGCGACATGGTGGATTGAATGCATGCCGTAGGGAGACTGCGTGTGCATGCTAGAGGGCCGGCCGCGTACGTCTCATGGTCGCACGCGTACGGATGGGGGTCGAGTGCATGGAATTTAGGGGCCGCGGGCATACTACGCGTAGTCGGAAGCGTGGATAGAGAGAGTGTGCGCACTTTGTAGGGCCGGGTGCGTACTTAACCAAGGCGGGCGCGTGCCATTCCGGTCCGGGTGTGTGGCGTCTAAGGGCACACACGCACAATCATGGGGCGAGGGCGTACGAGCTTCAGGGATTGTGCACGTCAGAATAGGGGTCGGACCGTGGAATTTGGGGGTTGTGCGCATACAGCGAGCGATGAGGCGCGTGGATGAATAAAATGCGTGCATTCTCTGTAGACGGATGTGTACTCAACTTGGGCGGCCGCGTGCTAATCTGTAGAGAAGAAATTTTGTATTGTTAAAAATAACAACCCTCGATAATTTCCTAACGGAAGCTCTTAGAAAGGCTAAATCAATCTACGGTTAAGCAACTAAGGTCATATGTGAGATATGAATGTCTTTTATGTTTCAAATTGCTTAGAATAACAAGTTATTCATTATAGGTGTGTTTGTTAATCCTTGTGCATCATTTGTGAGTGTTAGTTAATCCTCTTGCATCGGTCACTACAACCAATTTAAAATCCTCCCATTGTTTGGTGTCCCTTTCAAAACATGTGCAACCCCAAACACCGCAACGCCAATCCGATGGCATACCCAGTGATGGAGATGTACCTTTGTCTAAGCTCTTCATACATCCCCCCGAGGTCCAGGAAGGTTTAGGATTACAACCTAAGCGGCCTACAAACGACACAAAGAAACGTAAAGCTCCCATGCATCCATTTCTTCGCACACGACCTAGTAATCCCATTGATGTCATTGAAACTTGCAAGAGATTCAAAACCATTCAAATACTGTCGATCGAATGGAGAATCAAACAAGAAACCACCACCGATTATGAAGACGATCCTTTGGGATCTAGTGGACCTAGAATCAAAGAAGACAACGATTATGAACTTCCTACCGACGTGAATGAGTAGGAAAATTTGGCCCATTTACGAAGTATGCCTTCACCGCACTTATTTTTATTGCAAATAGTGTAGTTCAAGTTCATGGAACTTTATGGTCGTACCGCGTATGCATTGAAAGCTTCTATTGTCTCAATTGATTTTTGGGTTTATTCTGAATATTAATAAAGATTTTTCATATATGCACAAGTTTTATATCCATCTATTTTGCTATTCTATTGTCTTGTGTTTTGTGTATGGATTTAGTCATCCCCTACAAAATGACTTAAACATGACATTCTTGTTGTGTACCAAATGTACTTCGAGTTTGTAAACTTCTATTTATTTCACTGCTTCCCATTCACCTCATGCACTACAACATTTCTAACATCCACATACAATTGAAAAATTAACAAGTGGACAATATATCTTACAAAATGTAAACCTTTATTTCAAAAAGTATGCCCCACCACAGCATGCTTCCAACTTCATGCCACACCATTCCTTAAACAACAACTACACTAAGCTTTATGTTCATCTTTCTCATTCTACTGCCTTGAAGAAGAAGGCTCGTTTGTATGATCTGTTCCTGTGCTAGTACGAGTCCACAGTCTTTGGCTTGGCCTGGCAATCCTTCCCCCATCTTCGTACTCTCGATCTACGGCTGCAATTTTCCTATGCATCTCCAACCCCAACTATCGTCGCTGTCATTGCCATTATCTCTCTTCCGCTTTCCGCCAGTATCCACCTTCTTTGCCGCAAAGATTTCCATGGCCTTCTCAATTCATTCCACGACCTTGTTCACAAAAGCGTCATTCTCTGGGAATGACACCAATAATTCCCCTAAGGGCTTCTGTAGCACATTTTGCCAATAGCCAATGATGTCTCCAATCCTCCAATCAAATGCTTACACCGCATCTCAATAAGAACATTCTACGTCTTCAAAAGAAGCCTCTTTTGTTGAACACCGTAGTTTTGCGGCCTCTTCCAACTTTGCAAGGACTAGGGCTCTTCCCACCAAAGTACGATTGTACTTCTTGTACTTATCTCTCAACTCAATGCCATCATTTACGTCATGCCACACACCATCTTCTCTCTTCTCACCTCTCATTGGAGGAAATCAGAAGAAACGCTTGTACTCAGTGCTCCGATGCCCCCCTAAGTTGCGGCAAAACAACTCTTGTTGCTCGACGCCATCTTCAATCTCTCGCGCTCGTATCTCCACGTCATAATCTTGTGTCATCCAAAAGAATGGATTAATTTCCATCCCATACTCTTCGTATAGTTGGTGACAAGAAAACTTACTATTCCAAATTAGTGGTTTTCCCCAGTCATGATAGTTCTAGGGTTTCTTTGGAAGTTGATCCAAGGGGAGATTCCATTGGTTGAACTCGTGACTCGGTGGCATGACATCTCGTATCCCCATCATTTCGTAGAATCTTGTACTAATTGGAGAGCGACACATAGGACACACCAATTGTATCATAGAACTTGCAAAAATGCAAGTAATATTAAAGTCATGGCCACATTGGCCCAACGTATATGCTCCGTCCGGACCGAAATGATCTTGGCACAAGTTGCATTTGTCATTGAGGAATGCCAGGACAGGGTCGCAAGTATAAATTACTCTTCGCTCCGATTCTACAAAATGTGATGAGAAGATATTGTAGGACACGCATCCTTCCTCCACTTCCAAAGCCTAGTCAATACCATGGCTCTTTCCCTTCCGATGATAGTTTGTGCGATTCATCATCTCCTGTACATAATCCAAATAGTAACCTCTGTGGATTCATGTCCACGTTCTCCAATGAACTTCTTGAATCTCTCCAATGAAGTATCCACGTGTTCATATGATTCTTGTGATTCAGCGGCAAATTTCTTGACATCATGTTGTGCTTTCAAGACCATGGTCTCCCTGTCTTGAAGGCGATGAATCCAACGCAACCAATGCATTGTGATCTCGTTGCATGGTGTGTCGTCCACCGATCTCAACGTCCTCCGCAATGTCTCTAGTTCCGCTCATGCCTCGTCCTTCTCCTTATTTTCCTCCTCCAACTTCTGTGACATTGATTCCATCTCCTCCTCACATTCCACTATTGCCTTCCCTTTTCCATGCGCTTGTGGCCGTACTTGGCTACTCCCAACTGATATTGCCAATTGAATAGAAGAAGGCTCGCCCAATCTGCTAGATTTGACCGGTGTGGCATCCTCTGCATCGTTCCCTTCAAACTTGGATAGATAAAGGTCCTCCGAAGTTCCAGCGCTGTCCTCAATGACTACCACATCCACCTCAGAAACCTGTGCATTCATCTTCTTCGACATCTTTTTTAGGACTCTCTCACTAGCCTCTAGCTGCCGCTAGTTCCCTTCCAATTTCCATTTCGGTTGTCCAGCGAGGGCTTCATTTTTTCGGCCTCATTCTCCAATTCTATTACTTTCTGAGTTGGCGCAATTTTGTCTTGTAACATTGGCGTTATAGAGGAAGCCAATGTATCAAAGCCATCAGCAGCTCGTAGCACACTTGGAGTTATACTTGAAAACACATGAGCCATATTTAGAAGAGAAGGAGCCATTGCTGCAAGAATTTGGCCCCGTCCATCAAATTATGTGCCTCTCACTACTCCATGTATTTGGGCCATTTTGCTCGAATCACTTCGCAATTCGACTGGATGACCAAATTCCGTTGCTTGAAGGCACGCTTCAGTCCACTTAACACTCAAGTCGAGCAAGTTTTTGAACTAATCCTTGTTTGGCATTGTTCAAAACATTTCTTCAATACCGGAAATCAAAGTACCCTTGTTAATCATCGGGTCATTGGAATTTGGTTCCAATGTTTCCGGCGTTGAAGTGCTTGGCCCGACATCGATTGTCGCTGGTGCCATGCCTTCCAAAGTTTGAACGTTTGTAACAATGGTTTCTTCTCCATCCGTATTCTCTCCCCCTAGTTCCGCATTACCGTCATCTTCACCTCCTACAATCACAATATTTGGAATATCTGATTGTACGGGGTCTTCTACAGTTCTTATCTCCAAAGTCTCTTTTGGGATTGTGCTTGACAATATATTGTCGACCACAATGTTCAAATGTTTGTCAGACTCCATCACAACGGCAACCTCCTCCACCGAAGGTTGTATTTTTGGCATGATATCCACTGCCGTCATGTGACGAGGCTTTTTCTTCAACTCCTCCAAAATATCCTTGGTCAAAGTCGATTTAAAATTGAATAAATCAGGAATATGCTTCTGATTTTGCCCAATTCTAAGCGGATATTGTATAGTAGTCGGAAACGTGCTCCAATCCACCTTTCGATTCAACACGACCTCAGTGTATACCATTGATAGTAGGTTGTAATTGAAAGTCATCTTTGCACATCCACGGCTTGTAAGCAAAGTAAATCGTATGACTTATGTGGCAATCTCTTGGCCAAAGTTTATCGATGTGGTACATCTTCACCTATTTCTTGCATGTCTTAGATATCCAATAATCCTCCGTTTCAGCCTCCCAACCCTCTCCCGCCTGAATGTCTTCATTGTCCAAAATCTCCCACCGTAGATTATGAGTAGCACCTTTCTCTTTGAACCGTTTCTTCCATCCTCCTGATCCAATTTCACTCACATCCTCTACCATGATCCCGTTCTTTGTCGCCATGGTAATGCTTGTTTTTAAAAAAGCAAGCACGGACACTCCGGTATTAATTCGTGAATGAATGGTTTGAGAAATTTAGAAACAAAATATCCGGTCACAATAAAAGAACCCACGTCTCCTCACCTAGTAAGAGCAACAAGTACAAAAAATTGTAATTGCAGCACATCCGACTCGGCATGAGAGGAGAGGAAGTGAGGAAAAAACAAACGGTCTTCTGCATGTATATGCGGACGGCCGCCTAACCTAACAGGGCGGCCGTCCGAACCGGCCGAGGGCCAATCAGACGGGCCCACAGGCCCGGCGGGCGGCCAATGGGCCGGTCGTTCGAACTGGCCGTCAGCCGAGCCTGGCCGACCGCGCCGGAAGGCCGTCTGTCAACCAACCGACTGCCAAGCTCGCGTCCGCCAGCCTCTTCCGCCTTATTTTTTTAGTCTCTCTCACGAAGAGTAATTTCTGTTAGTATACTTTCACTTCGTGAATCTATGGTGATGGAGTACCTTTTTGTGGAGAGGGAATAAGATCCATTGTGGTTGGTGTATAGTGAAGTTAGTTCATATGTGTGAAGTGTCGCAAGGGTTGCACCTAGTTCAATTGGTTGGGGCTTGCTTTGGGAGATCGCCCGGAAAAGCTGGAGGAGAGGTTAGGTAGAGACTGACGATCCACAAGGACCGGAAGTAGCCTGGAAGGGGAGGGAGGGTATTGTAGGGGTGAGCCTGGTAGCTCCGAGGGCACGGAAAATCCGTGTGAACCTGGATTCCGGTTGCAGCCGGAATTTCCCTTTACCATAGAGGAAAAAACCTTAGGTGTATGTCTACAAGGAAGTTATGTGCAAATCTTCTACACTCATCCAATAGAACCACTGAGCATCAACCGGAATGTCGTTGTAGTCTGGATGAATCTCTGAGTGACCGCATCCGGAAAGCCTTCCGGATGATGTGAGAGTGCGAGTTTGGCAGCAACAAACCAATTACCGGTTAGCGAAGTAGGAAGAGTGGGTGTCCAACCACTATAAGTCTCGGGGCAATGGGTGTCTAGCCACTTTAAGTCACAAGACAGTGGAGAATCCGCCCACTCATACAAAATATGATCAGTGGAATCCGGCCACTCGGTTGAAAACTCCGGAAGAAAACTCCGTTTGAAACTATCCGGAATCCGGAAGGATCCGGAAGGATCCGGAAGTTGAAAGAAGGAACACCCAGAATCCGGAAGGATCCGGATGAGTAGATCGAGGGATGAATAGGAACGCTAACCGATAGATAATAGTGTGGTAGTAGTTAGTTGTACTTATGATTTGAGAAAGAAACAATAGGTCTGTGTGGGAACGAATTTAGAGCGGATACTTTGGATACATTGAGCTACAATTATATGATATCCGGAGGAATACTCACTCTACGAAGTGCAACAGCATCCCTCATGCGCGCTGCTGTGTTCATTGCCATCTGCTCGCGCGCTTCTGTGTTCATCGCCATCTGCTCGCTCTACTACTCGCTCATCGACTCTTTTGCCGTTCTTTTTCCCGCTTCTTTGGAGCGTCGGAGCTTCGGTGAAAATATCCTAGGTGCCTTGAGTGCCGTGGTTTGTCGCTTGCCGTGGTTTGCCCCTTTTCTTTCGCCGTGCAAACCGACTTACTTTGGTGAGTATTTTCTACAGTTTGCCAAGAGATTTGAACTTGGTTGGATTTGCAGAGAAAGTCTTGGTTAGTAGAAACTTGGCACAATCAGCTCTCGTGGGAGGCAACACCTGGTTCTCGTGAGCAACAGGGTTATAAATGGAGAAATGAGACGCCTCTTTTTTGTGAGGGTCATCCTGGTATAGGCTTTTACGAGGGCCAGGAGTTTCTGAGATGGTGGACGCCGGGAGTCGACCCTAAGCATCGGGTAAGTGCAATTTTTTTTTTGGCTGCTTGTGAAGGGGTTGATGCGGGGTTAACAACAAGCTGGAGGCATTCTCGCGAATTGTGACTTGGTTCTGTGATTGAAACTTGTAATTTTTGCAGGACGAGCTTGGGAGTTTATAGGACCTGGTCGTCGACGAATGCTATTTGTCCCTGTCCACCCAACAACCTCCGAAACTCCATCCTGACTGCAAAACGTAGCTCCCTTCGAACACCTCGAGGACGTTGATTTCCAGGTTTACTTCAACTCGTTGTACTAAAGCTATCTATTTGCTAGTCTGATGATGCAAGCATAGCCATGTCAGTTGCCTACTTGGATTCACTGCCTACTTGGATTTACTCCAGGCCGCATATAATGTATGTTTGTTTCTATGACAGCATGCTTGTGTTCGCCTACTGTGAGGATCATTCAGTTGGAGATGATGGAATGCATATGATTATGGGTTGCGATGTGGGGGAAGATATTTGAGTCTGACGCGCAGTACTTGTCCTTGCAGACACCAAGTCCTACTCCACCAGCGGTGCTCTCTAGGACGAAATAGTACATCTCCGTCCCCGTTTCCTTTGGTAGTTATTAGCATATGCTGTTTTAACATGGGGATTATGAGGAAATGTGAAAGATCCAGAGTCAAGTAATATAAGATATTATTTGACTCTGGATCTTTCTTTTGCGCATGATTTTCAGAGGAGCCATATGGTTTGCAGCTTCGCCTGTTCGGCAAGGTACGCTAATGTCCACTCTGTGAGTTCCTCCATTGTGCAAGGTTTTTTCTTAGATGGAGGTGTTGTTCAACGATTTATATATCTTAGCGTACATTCTGGTGCTGAGAATTTAGAATTGCAGATTATTCCAGCACAATGCAGTTACACCCCCTTGAGTACCTAGGTAAAAATCAAGCTCGTCAAGGCCCCGGCTGAAAACATAGAGTGGAAGCAGCTTGACTCCAGGAAGAAGTTGCATTCAGATTTAGAGTTGCTGGAGAAAGTTCAGTATTGATGCCTTGGAGGCGAGGATGAAGGCTTCTTTCTTTGGTTGCAAGATAGCGCTCATTGCGCGCAGACAGTATACGGGTTCACCTTGGGATGAAATCCTTGTGATGTTGTAATTTTTTGTAAGTTGTGATGTTGTGTGCGAGTTGGTAGGTTTTCAAGTTGTAGGATTTTGGCGACTTATCTTAGTTTTGAGTTTCTAATAGTGATTGGATTGCAATTCAAAGAGGGGACATTTTGTCACTGAAGCAGCTCCTTTATGTGACATACCTCAAGCCATTTGGTTGAAGATTCAAGAAGCTGCAAAAAATGGAAACGAGATAGGCAGACTCCCACGGAACTTGCAGTTTGAATGAATTTGTAATATCTCATTCATATAATTAGTGCATAATCAGCTCAAGTCGAGCTAAATATGCAATCCACGTCCTGAGCGTGCTGTACATTCAACTCGAATCGAGCTGAATATGCACAATTTCTTGATCACGAGATGCATATTCAGCTCGTGTCGAGCTGAATGTGCTCGTTCGGTTTTGAATGATGTGCATATTCAGCTCGACTCGAGCTGAATGTGTAGAGTCTGATGAGCTGTGTGTGCACATTGAGCTCAACTCGAGCTCAATATGCACTTTCGGCTCATTAGTATGTGCGCGGATGATTGATCATAATGTGCACATTCACCTCAAGTCGAGCTGAATGTGCATCTTGAATTTAGGTGTGTGCATATTCAGCTCAACTCGAGCTGAATGTGCATAGTCTAATGAGCTTTCTGTGCACATTTTGCTCGACTCGAGCTGAATATGCACGTTTGATTCATTAGTTCATGGGCGTTAAATTAATAATAATCTGCACATTTAGCTCGACTCGAGCCGAATGTGCACGGTAAAACAAGCTTTGTGTGCACATTTAGCTCGAGTCAGGCTAAATGTGCACTAGAAATGGTAAAAATCTGAAATCTGTAAGAAAATCCGATTGCAAACATAAAAAAAGATACTTCAAACACGCGCAGGTTGTAATACAAGACTTAATTGAAACTTCTTGACGGAATCACACATGTGCAATTAATCGTTGTATTGCATATTCAGCTCGAGTCGAGCTGAATATGCACACTTGAAGAAATACTGTGACGCATTAAGTACGCGTAGTAAAATTTGACTTTACTTACTGATTCCATTGTAGAAATCCAATGAACGACCAAGAGGTCCTGGAGCAATATTATAAACCAACAAGTATTGCGATCGAGTCTGACGACGGAGAGGAGCACAAGTTACTCGATTGCTACGAGCTTCAAGATCCAGAGAGGCATGAGGCGTGGAGGTTCTACAACCGAGTCAATCACTTGTCTGTCTTCAAGCCAACGTGGTCGACCAACATTCTGTCCGCTCGGTCGAAATGGACCAATCTAGGTTGCCCAACACCACCACAGAAGAAGAATACACTGGGCGGCCGTGGAGCTCTAAGATCCAACAACAAGGCGTATAAGGTAAGCAATTATAATTGCGATTGCATATTGAGCTCAACTCGAGCTGAATATGCAAACCCTTGCAAATGCATATTTAGCTCGACTCGAGCACAATATGCACAGCTTGCGATTACATATTCAGCTCGACTCAAGCTGAATATGCACAGCTTGCGAACACATATTCAGCTCGAGTTGAGCTGAATATGCATACCCATGTCAACAATTGTTCTATTTTACTAACACAATCGTTGCGCCTCCTGCACAAGTTCATTGAGGCCATTCAACGTTGGTTTGCTTGCATTGACGTTGCGAAGAACCAATAGTATGCTAGCAAATCTAGGCAGGTTCCTCAGCTGGTTCTCACGAATGAGGTCAAGACTATCATGTCGCCTGATTCTACTTTCAATCTCTGGCGAGATGTGATGGTCGCAAGTGCTCAAGGGGACTTTACTAACGTTGACACCAACGCCCTTTGCAAATTCAAAGAGAATCCGAAGTCGACGCCAACGAAGGATTGTGGTCTGAATCGAGAGTTTTTCAAGTGGCTTGGTAACATCACTGATGCAAATCATGTGAAGTTATTGAACCACATTTTGAACCGCAACGGACCAAAACAACGATTGCAGTACCCGCAGGTGATCATTAAGACACCAATTAGCGTATTGGATAGTAACTACACGGCTTTGGAATGGATCGAGCGCTGCAAGAGGAAGAACGTCGTCCGTAGGAAGTTGCAGAAACTAAAGCCTAGTCTTGCATTTTTTGATGCAAACAAAAATTTTGTTCCTAGAAACTGGAAGTGTTTTAAGCGTGAATATCATGTCTCATCCGCAACCATGAAGGTGCTTATCGATCAACTCGGTGAGGAATTCTTCACTGAGGCGCGACAACTTCGGAGCAAGAACAAGTCTGCGGAGGAGCTATCGCCATACGCGAAAGCTTGGTTTAAGTTGTTCTTGGACAAACAAAAACACTTCGCAAAAGCGTCCGGGTGTGCATACATCCGGAAGTACAACATCATCAATGATGTGTTGGGTGTGTGGCCAGAAAACACATGGGATCCCCGCTGCGAAAAGCCTCGGCTTGCGTTGATCGATTTCATATCAGCTCCTAGGCAAGATTTGAAGCCATCATCAACAGTGGCTAATCCATTCTCCAAGGACTTCATGGAGGCATTGCGGACTGGAGGCAAGCCTCGACTGACAAACCGAGATGTCTGGCTATGGATTTGTGGGACCAAGACAAAGGAGAGGTAAGTCTTCTCCCTAATCGAGAAGTTCCCGTTTGCGGACGAATACGAGACATATAGTTCCGCATACAATCCTGGCAAGTATGAGCGGCTCAAAGATCTGCCGTTAAGCAACAAGTTGTCAGAAGATCCTGTGGAACTTCTTTGGCTAGTTGGTAAGCGGTCAGCTCGCCCTGGCTTAGTTTCAAAGGAGTATGTCTATCTGCTTCATGCTGCAAACACCAAGGTCCGCAAGTACAACGAGTTGGAGTATCGTGTGAACATTATTGAGTTCACAATGGAGTTCTACTTTCAAGTATTCAAAGAATGGTGCAGTCCCGGGGACTTAGTCTTCTCTGACTTTGGAGGCTCAAAGTTTCTTATTGCATCAATGGTAAGAATTTCTGCCGAGCTCTCTTGTTTGCATATTTAGCTCGAGTCGAGCTGAATATGCAAGTAGTGTAGTTTCATGGAATGCAATTATATGTCGCTTGAGTTAGTTTAATTGATTGCGAGTGTCTCTGGCGTACCTTGCAGATCAAATCTCTACGGTGTGTCTGCATTTGCGAGACTTTTGAGAGTGATCGATACAAAAGCAAGGCCAAGTTGGCTTTGTCTCTATGCAAAGCGGATTTTGTTGCCGACGGTTATCTAGTTGACGAGACAAAATATCATGTTAAGCCCCCTCGTGGTAAGGGTAAGGGCAAGAGACAAATTGATGACGACGATGATGATGAGGAAGATGATGATGAGCATCCTACTGTGGATGTTGCGAGCTCAGATTGTTGCGGTAGTTGAGCCATCAGACCCCGCTTCTACTCGCGTTAATGAAGGCGCAGATACTGGTGCATTTTGTGCAGATGATTATGAGGATCTTGCTCTTCGGCTGTACAGAGTGATTGCAGATGGTGTTGGCCCATCCAACCTTTGCTCGTAGAGTAGGGCTGATCCTCAGATGGAAGTTCTGACGATGACGTTGAAGTGATGGCTTTTGCACCAACAGCCCCGTATAAGCGCCAATGAACTCCTGTAATGGTTAACTCACCCGCGCTATCTACGTCCCCTCCCACTGTACAAGCTGATATGGCATTGAAGGTCGAGATGTTCTTAAAGAAGGTCGAGGAGCAAGAGAGACTCAACCAAGAGTTGTCAAGGCGGCAAGAAGAGCGCTAAGATGAGCTCCTTGCAGCGCAAAGAGCCGACATGGAGCGGAACACGCAAGCGATGATCGCTTCTATGTTTGCAAGGTTCGAACAGATGTTGCCACCGCAGTCCAAGCCGATGGAACATATTTTAGGTGATACTCTTGGGGCGGGTGCAAGACCATCGTCTCCAAGCCCTACTGTTATGGAGACAGTCCTCTTGTTTGGAGAAGCGTTTGTCCTAACGTCTTTGCTGACATCGGATCCGAATTCGTCTTCTCCTCGTTCTCCGCCGCAAGCGACAACCTATGTTGGAGCCGAGCCCATGGTTTTTGCCGATCCCAGTGTTGAGCCAATCAATGTGATCCCGGTGGAAGAGACAGAAGTTGCTAATGAAGTCAACACACTGAGCAACACTTGAGCATCTCCAGAACACTCTTCAGGTGGAATTCTCGATGAAGACTAGTATATCGAGATTTCTTGTTCTTGTTAATTTTGTTTCCTCAATTACTTTCGTACATTAACTTCTGTTTGTAAATTTGTTTGGATGTTTATTGTCCGTTTTAACCTTGGCACAATAATATACTCGATGTTGTTTCCATTTCCAATCTCCTTCATCACTTCCCTCCGTTGTATGTTGTTTACGTCTTGATCCTTTTATTTTTCCTTTTTAGACTTCACATTAGTTGAAGTAAATCTACTGCAGCTATGTAATAATATATATGTCTCTGTTTCGTCATGTTCGGTCCTTCTCCTAAAGTAATTGTTCCGGCTCTTGCATATTCTGCTCGACTCGAGCTGAATATGCATTACTTTCTGCATATCTTGTTGTCCTCCCCATGTGTGCATCCTGATGTACAGTAAACGTTCACTAGCACAATTAGCTCGAGTTGAGCTGAATATGCATTACTTTTTGAAATTCAAGTAGTCCTCTCCCCTATGTGCATCATATTGTTCAGTGCTCATACACTCGCACAATGAGCTTGAGGCGAGCTGAATGTGGATCATGTTTAGTATCAACTGTTGTTGCATTTTTTGAGCATGTTTGTTCATAACCTATAATCAAATTTGCTGAATTTCAGATGCCCTTAGCCTCGAATTTGATTTCATCAAAGACGATGCTGGCTCTTCTGAGCATCCTCCTATGGTTGGTGCAAAGCCCATTGATGCTACTTTGGCCATCAATTCACAAGTATAACTTTAGTTCTCACCACTTTGTGAGCCAAATAAACCACCCCCTAATGGGTGGCTTACCTTGAACACAAGACCCTACATATGGGATGCAGCCCCTAGTGCAAACATACTCTAACCATTCAAACAAGCATGGTGCCCCAAGGCGTGGTCACTTAAGAGGGTTCGTTAATAATTAGTGATGTGGTGGCTGAATTCAGCCTTAGGTTGAATCCAACCTTTAGACAAGCGTAAATTCCGCCTCAAAGCTCCGTTTCCAATGTTTTAAAGCTCCATTAGGTTCAATTTCGCCTTGAGAACTTGATTACCACCTTAACCACCAGTTCCAGGCCCAAGTGCGACCCTGACAGCAACAACCAGCAGACAGGCTCCTCTTCTTATGTTAAAAGTTTAATTCTTCATTATCTTCGTGACTATGACTCCATTTTTTACGTTTGTTTTTTGTATTCTTATTAGTTTTTTATGCTTAACATGATGGCAGCCTTCAATTACTCATTTGACTCGACCCTAGACCTCGCAGCCAGCGACTAGCAGTGCACCTTCAACATACATGTTTACTCAAAAGTTGTAGCCAAACATTCACATGCACACCCACATACTTCACATGATTAACCTCACCTTAACACTAAGCTACTCATGAGCATCCAGATGCGCTCCCTTGTAGAGCAATCACCTAGTTAAGTGGAGTTGACTGTAACCCTAATTCTAGTGAAATTTTGACAGCGCTTCCGCGTGACGTGTGTGAATAGAAAAATTAAGGTTTCTTTAAGCACAAGGAATTGACTATTAGCCGGGGGAAGGGAGGGGCTCCCTGATCCGATTCAATTCACCCTCCTTCCTTCAGCTTTGCCGGTCCTCTTCCTCGTGATCTCGTCCTCTTCTTCGTGGTCCTCTTCTTCGTGTGCTGGTCCTCTTCTTCGTGATCCTCTTCTTCGTGTGCTGGTCCTCGTCTTCGTGGTCCTCTTCTTCGTGTGCTGATCCTCCTCTTCGCTGGTCCTCTTCTTCCCGTGCTAGTCCTCTTCTTCGTGATCCTCTTCTTCGTGTGCTGATCCTCCTCTTCGCTGGTCCTCTTCTTCCCGTGCTAGTCCTCTTCTTCGTGATCCTCTTCTTCGTGTGTTGGTCCTCTTCTTCGTGATCCTCTTCTTCGTGTGCTGGTCCTCTTCTTCGTGATCCTCTTCTTCGTGTGATGGTCCTCTTCTTTGTGATCCTCTTCTTCGTGTGCTGGTCCTCTTCTTTGTGATCCTCTTCTTCGTGTGCTGGTCCTCTTCTTCGTGTGCTGGTCCTTTTCTTCGTGTGCTGGTCCTCTTCTTTGTGATCCTCTTCTTCGTGTGCTGGTCCTCTTCTTCGTGTGCTGGTCATCTCCTTCATGATCTTCTTCTTCGTGTGCTGGTCCTCTTCTTCGTGATCCTCTTCTTCGTGTGCTGGTCCTCTTCTTCGTGATCCTCTTCTTCGTGTGCTAGTCCTCTTCTTCGTGATCCTCTTCTTCGTGTGTTGGTCCTCTCCTTCGTGATCCTCTTCTTCGTGTGCTGGTCCTCTTCTTCGTGTGCTGGTCCTCTCCTTCGTGATCCTCTTCTTCGTGTGTTGGTCCTCTTCTTTGTGATCCTCTTCTTCGTGTGTTGGTCCTCTTCTTTGTGATCCTCTTCTTCGTGTGTTGGTCCTCTTCTTCGTGTGCTGGTCCTCTCCTTCGTGATCCTCTTCTTCGTGTGCTGGTCCTCTCCTTCGTGATCCTCTTCTTCGTGTGCTGGTCCTCTCCTTCGTGATCCTCTTCTTCGTGTGCTGGTCCTCTTCTTCGTGTGCTGGTCCTCTTCTTTGTGTGCTGGTCCTCTCCTTCGTGATCCTCTTCTTCGTGTGCTGATCCTCTTCTTCGTGCTCCTCTTCTTCGTGTGCTGGTCTTCTTCTTCGTGTGCTGGTCTTCTTCTTCGTGTGCTGGTCCTCTCCTTCGTGATCTTGTTCTTCGTGTGTTGGTCCTCTTCTTCGTGATCCTCTTCTTCGTGTGCTGGTCCTCTTCTTTGTGATCCTCTTCTTCGTGTGCTGATCCTCTTCTTCGTGATCCTCTTCTTCGTGTGCTGGTCCTCTTCTTCGTGTGCTGGTCCTCTTCTTCGTGTGATGGTCCTCTTCTTCGTGTGATGGTCCTCTTCTTCGTGTGCTGGTCCTCTTCTTCGTGATCCTCTTCTTCGTGTGTTGGTCCTCTTCTTCGTGATCCTCTTCTTCGTGTGCTGGTCCTCTTCTTCGTGTGCTGGTCCTCTCCTTCGTGATCCTCTTCTTCGTGTGTTGGTCCTCTTCTTCGTGATCCTCTTCTTCGTGTGCTGGTCCTCGTCTTTGTGGTCCTCTTCTTCGTGTGCTGATCCTCTTCTTTGCTGGTCCTCTTCTTCGTGTGCTGGTCCTCTTCTTCGTGATCCTCTTCTTCGTGTGTTGGTCCTCTTAGTGGCCGGGGCTTCCGGCTCTCAGTCCTCAGTTTCTCTCCTCGCACCTGTCTCTACACTCCCTGGTTCTCTCTTTTTCTACCCACACCCCAACTGAATGCGACCTCTCCAGGGGTAACCCCCAGCCAATTGTTCTCCTTGAGTTCCCAAAGAAGTTCCCCGCCGCCTTTGGCCTTCTTCCATTAATGGCTTCATTCTTACAAAGCCTATTAAACCTATATCTACTAATTCCGTGCCACCCTTGCATTTAACAAGAGTGGGTGTCCCACTAACCAAGGAATATCTAAATCTAAACATTGACTCCATGCCACATGGGTGTGCATGATCTCAATAAGTGAGCTATTAGCTAATGTCCAAAGGTGCTAGATCTAATTTAATCTACCTAAATTGAATTCCCCTTGCTTGGGGTTAGGATTAAGTTACCAAGTGATTGTGAGGGCGGTTCCCACTTCTTTTGGACCCCTTTCTTCTTTTTTTCTACTTCACCTAATTTTTCCCCCGTGGTTTTTCCCACCACTTTACTTTCTTCCTTTCCTATTGTTTTTGCTTTTGTTTTCTTTTTTCCCTCTCTAGTCTTCTCTTCATTTTTTCCTTCCCTATTTATTTTTTTGGTTAACTTAATAAAATCCATGGTCGCCATGAAGTGGCTCCTATTTAAGGAATTAGTGAATGGAAAGGCCATTTAGCCATATTGATCAAAAATCATGGGTTAATCCTAGTGGATTTCCCACTTCAACTACTAGTTGAACCTAACACAATTGATGTGCGGTCCATTCATCCTCGGGAGCCGTTTTGGCGGCTCACACACTTCATGGCTAAAAGATTGTATTGTCTTTTGCAGTGCTTTCTTCTTTGTATAATATTTTGTGCTCTATTGTTATATATTGTTTAATGTTTAGTAAGATGTACCTCCATTCTTTCCCATCTGAATTCTAGGTGGTCGAGCCATTGGAGAGCGCTCATAGTGCCGTAGTCCGTGTTCCTCGTTCAACCCCTAGAGTGGTCAAACCATGGTTAAACATTGTATTTGACTTGAACGGTATATTGTGTGTATGTGAGGAATTCCGCTTGAGGTCTGCTACGCAAGCCTTCAATGCATGTTCTCTGCCACACTTGGTAAAAGTTCCAGCCAAGGTCGGCCCAAAGCTAGTGTATGTTCGTCCAAGCTGCAAGGCATTTTTAGACGGTGTTTCCAAGTTTGCATCGATATCGGTCTGGAGTTCAATGAAATTGAACACCACTCGTAGCATCGTCAATTACCTCTTCCGGAAAGCGGCCTCACCAAAAGTCATATTTGGGCAAGAGCATTGTAGGAGAGTCGTAACTGTTGTGATCCAGAATGTACCTCAATATCTGAAGGTTAAGAACTTGGATAAGGAGGTATTTCTGGAGACGTTATCGAAAGACCTTTTTACTAAAAAAGGTGGATCCTTTACAAAGAAGAATACCATCATCATAGATGATAGTCCGTACAAACACGTCCTTAATGATCCGGAGAATGTGCTTCTTGCGGATACTTGGTCTTACAAAGGGGATAGATGGAACGATAAGTTCCTCCTCAATGTCTTGCATTTGTGGCTCCAAAAGCTCTACAGTAGTGCAGAGTTAGGGCTGCAATCTTTTCCGCAAGAGAATCCCTTTGGTCGTCCGACAATTTTCTTGTATCCATATAGCTTAGAATACATGGAATTGACGCATCCAATTATGATATTTGATGGGCTCGCAAATTAGTAGTTCACTAGTATCAAACAAAATTGTGTTGATGTGTTATAATGTACATATCTTATGATTCAAGTGGCAGTTGCCAGTTCTTTGATATTTGTTTGCAATTTTTCGTTTGTTATTGTTGGATTTGTAAGTTTTTGTTCTCTCTTTGCTTCCATGTTTGAAAAAGAGCCGTTTACCATTTTTTCAAGTAAACTGTTATATTGCCACCATGGATTCTAGTTTTGAAGTGAGAAGATTGTGGATATCAAATTCCACGAAAATAGAATGATTTGTACTCCCCTAGAGCAGCTGATTATTTAATGGACTCTTCAATGGCTCCAATTGAAGAAGATGACGTAAACAGCCCCCCACAAAAAATTTGCATCCAAAAGACTGCTTCCCGTTCTATTCTTCAACCTCGTCAAATTTTAGAGTCCTCCGGTGTTGATAGGTTTTGTAGAAAAGGTGACCAAGTGTTTGTTCGAGGATGTGAGGAATCATTGTCTCTTCCTCCGCGTAGGATGGTATTCCCCCCTCCCCTTCTCTGTATTTGTCCTAGGTTTTTTTTTGGCAATGTGCACATTCAGCTCAAATAGAGCTAAATATGCACAAGTTGCATTTTAACTCCCTTTGTCCCAACGTCATAGGATCACGCGCTTCAAACGCTTGCTGGTGTAATTCAACCACCTACGATGGTGCCATCAGAGAAAATGCCCTCAATTCCTACTACGTCGCGCTCTGTTGCAACGGTCAGAAATGATGAGAACAAGCTCCAATCTCTAAGTGGGAAAATGCGTTCTACTATTGGGGTTGGTCCTATTTTTTGTTATTGTTTAATATGTGTTGTATCTTCTCTTCTTAATCAACACTGTTTGATTTTGCATGTTTCACGAACACCTAAATTGGACATAATTATTTGAATGGATTCCACGTCATGGTGTTTGTATTTTTTTGACATGTGTGGCTACATTTTCAGCTTGGTTTAAGCTTAATTTTGTGGTCTCTTTTGCTAGGTGCTTCAACCGACTACACAACGTCAAAAGGCTTCCCCAAAGCATGGTTTAAACCAAAACTCAAAGCGTCACTCTCGCCGTCGGCGCTTGCTTCTTGTGCTTCTTGTTACTTGGAATCAACGAATGCAACGCCAACGACTGCAAGAACATATACGTGCTAGTCAAATGCCATATACCGGTTACAGCCGCAAAGATGAACTTCAGATGGGTAGGGATGAGCTGAGGAAATCTAATTCTGGTGAAGAGCAAGCAGATTTAAGATCTGAGTGGTACAATTGCACATTCAGCTTGGCTATACCTGAATGTGCATTGACTAGGAATTAATGTGTATGTTTTGGATTGTAGTAGAAGCCTTTTTCTGCATAGAAAAGATGATGCATGTTTTGTATATGGATTACTTCTATCATATTATAAATAAAGTCTGCAATTAAAGATATTATTTCATTTGATTCTCCAATTTGGGTATTGTTTGCCCATACATCTTCATATTATCTTACAAAAATGGTGTTGTACTTCTAATCTTATCATGTTTTGCTTCATCACTAGAGTGAAATATTTGGATTACTCAAGTGCGTGTACCTCCTAAATCCTTGGAAATCTCCCAATATAATGAAAATGGTGTTATTTTCTAAAATCAAAATTAAATATGAGATAGAGAGGGAGGAGGAGGGGAGAGTGAAATAAAAATAAATTATAAACAAGTAAGAGGGAGAGCAAGGGAGGGAGAGTAAGGAAGAGAGTATAGAAGAGAAGTGAGTAAGGGAGAGGGAGAGTAAGGGATTTTTTTTTAGAGTAGTTAATGGTTTTTAGAATATGTAATTATTGAAATCAGGGGCAATCTAAAAAAAATTATAATCAAAATTAAAAAAGAGATGGAGATGGAGAAGGAGGGGAAAGTGAAACAAAATTTTTAAAAATAAGTGAGAGGGAGAGTAAGCGAGGGAGTGTAAGGGAGAGCAAGATTAAGTTTTTTCACTTATGTCGTATTAAATTCAAATATAGCGATTACTTCAATACCTAGTGATCCCAAGTATATACTCTACTCATCTGTAATACCCCTGAATTCGAGTATCAATACGTCTTGTCACGCATGCTCACGACATTGACAATGTCATGATTGTGAAACGTACACGTTGTATATATACGTGAATTCAACTGATTGTGACTTCACCCTTTGTCATCATTAGCCGTCACACCCTTGAGCAGTCCAACTTGTCCTCTTCGGGTTAGGAAAATGTCAGAGCATCATCCCTTCTTGTTTTTTGTGGGTTTGTGTCTTCTTACTTTCGTAGGTAGTGAGCGGAAGTGGCGGGAGGGGTTTTTTTGGCGTAGTTTGCGGAATCATCAACGAGGCTTTGAGGTTGGGCTGTATGCGGTGAGAGAGGCTGCCGATGTGAGTGGTGAGGGTTGTTTTGAATGTCGACATTGAGCGTACCGTCGAGAGATTGTTGTGGTGAGTTGAGAGACAATTCAAAGAAGCGCTAGCGGTAGTCGTGAGTGGAGCGGTCGGGGTGTTTGCTAAAGAGTGTCTGAATGTTGGAGTGCAAGACTGGAAGAGAGCATTTGAACTTGGAAGAATTTGGAAGAGCACGGTTGGTTCACTAGAGGAGAGAGAACAAAACTGCGGTTGAGGGTGGCGTCGGCACGAACGGACACGACGTAGAGGTGCGGCGAATAGGCAAATGAGGAGGTAAGTAACACCAATGATAAGCAAAACTGTAGGATTTATTGTCACCGGACTTTGCATTTGCTCCGGAGTGCTTAGAAAAGTCACGGGAGCAGGTGTAGGGTTTAGGGTTTGATAGACTCAAATAGTACTGATGTTGTTAGTCGTTTGATCGGATTTGTAGGGTAAAGGGCTTTGGTGTTCTCCATATTCAATTCTGAAGGGCTGGAAAGAGCATTTTATGTTGTGCTCTGATTCATTCCGAGGAATTCTTTCAACCAGAATCGGACCTCAAATTCTAGGGCGTCTGGGTTATTGTGAAATTGTAGTGCTGAGTTGTGGAATTTTGATGTACTGCAGAGCCGTTTGGGAGTTGTTGTAGAGCAGTTGCTGAAGGCGGTGGGGAAATGACTACTTCCGCACGGACGTCGAGTGAGACTTCGTGGCTGGATAACCGGTACGTCGTCAATTTAGAACTGTTAATGCTCATTCAGTGCGGTCGTGTGGGATTTCTTGTATTGTGTAAGTTTAGAATTGGTTCTTTTGTTACCGACCGGGTGTATGACAATATTGAACACTTGCATGATTATGAGAAACCTCAGAACTAGTGTACTAGAATACAAAAGTGTGTTTGTCTATAGTCGATTGCTTTGCTATAGTCTCGTAAACATTCTTATATATCTATCCATGAACAAGCATTTGATTTTGGATTTTTCTTGAAGGTTCGAATGAATTTATCCATATTGAGTCCTTTGAGTCTGGTCCACTTTGAATGTGAAAAGAGTAATCCATGTAGAATCGTCACGTTTCGGCGTTTCATTTAATCATTTGTCCAAGTATAATGAAGACGGTAATGAATTTTTGCTTAATGGTATGTTGATTCTTCCTGAATTTTGTAGTAGAGAACTTGATGTTGAGGCCTCCGATGATTGACCTGTTCTAACTGCATCAGTTGAGTAATCCATGAAGAGTCATTCCATTCTGGATTTTTCTTGAGTCATATGTTGAAGTTTTCTATGAATGGTTGTGAGTGTACGCTTAATGGTCTTATGCGATTGTTGCAATTTAAAGTCGGTCCCGCCGTAGCCAAAGATCTCCGATTGCTGCCCGAATTGGATCTGGAGTTACAGTAATGAGCCGGAGATCTCCGGATGATTTTATAGTCTCATGGATCACGATATCCCCTTTCATGATGTGGTTATTGTGGCACATGGCCGCAGACCTCCGGACGTTACGAAGCAGTGGAGATACGCCCTGATGAAGATGTGAAAATTTGCGAACCTCAATTTTGGGGTCATGAACCAGAGATCTCCGGTTGTTGCCAGAAATGGAATCGTCTGATCAATAGAGGTACTTTTTAGGACGACTTTCTCGA
The DNA here is from genome assembly GCA_963971425.1 of Bryoerythrophyllum caledonicum. Taxonomy (NCBI): domain Eukaryota; kingdom Viridiplantae; phylum Streptophyta; class Bryopsida; order Pottiales; family Pottiaceae; genus Bryoerythrophyllum; species Bryoerythrophyllum caledonicum. Next base: position 32,398,769 of record OZ020514.1, on the reverse strand, counting down.
GTTCAACTGATCAGCCGGAGATCTCCGGATACTTTTGCTATCATCAGGAACAAAAATACCCTTCCTTGTTGTTCTGATTCCGACACATAGCTGGAGATCTGCGGACGTTTCAAGTAAGGTAAAATACTGCCTAGTGACGACGTTAGAACTTGGCTGCCAAACTGGAGATCTCTGGTTGTAGCGCGAGCCAAATACTTCAAGCGATTAAAGATCATTAGGTGCACGAGTTTTTGAAGATTCACAAATGAACCGGAGATCTCCGGCTGCTGACACTGTGTCATAAAAGTGGAAGCTCCTTCCATGTATTTCATCTCTGAGATTATAGCGGGAGATCTCCGGACACTACAAAGATGACCGGATGTTTTTATTGAATGCTAACTACCAGTGTGTTGTTTCAAAACCATCTTGCAGGGATTCATGGTCAACCACACTTCCGAGGGAAAGTCGTCCCGGGAAACTTGGGGCGTTTGTGGCGTTTTAGCTCTTTGAATTTGTCTACAGAGGGATACACAATGTCGGCTATGTAGAGAGATGCCGTTCGAGCATGACCGAGTGGGGCATCAAGCTAATTAAAACCCTTCAAGGAGCGTAGAAATTTGTCTCTCAGCTTAGGCTTGGTAGATGAGGACACCCCGACATTGGTCTCCAGGTCCTGGAGATGTAGGCTCTTGATGACGAGGTCTGTCTCCTTGTCATCCTGGTCAACACGGACTCTTCTACCAATGCTCTCCTCTATGGCTTGATCTTGGATACATCTCTGATTTCAGAAGTGTTGGTGGAGACCTGCCAAAATGAGAAGTTTCTATTCCCCCTGTCGTAGTTCGTAGAATAGTATTCCTCCGGATAGCACATAGTTGTAGCAAAATTTACCAAAAGTATACGCTCTAAATTCATTCCCATAGAAACCTATTGTTCCTTTCCTAACCAAAATGTAAAAATTGACTAACTACCAAACACTACTCCCTTGGTTAGCTTTCCTTTTCATCCCGTAATCTACCATCAGGATCCTTCCGGATTCCGGAGGGCTTACAACAGTTTCTGGATCCTTCCGGGTCCCGGATACCTTTTGACGGAGTTCCTTCCGGAGTTTTTGAACGTGTGGCCGGGTGCCACTGTTCTTGTTTTGTGTAGGTGGCCCAATTCTCCACTGTCTTGTGACTCAAAGTGGCTAGACACCCACTGCCTCATAACTTATAGTGGCTAGACACCCATTTTCCTACTCCGCTAACCTGTGAATAGTTGTTACAGTCTGACCCACACTCTCACATCATCCGGATGGCCATCCGGATGCGGTCACGCAGAGATTGATCGGACTACAACGACATTCCAACTGGTACTGTGGTGGCTCTGTTGAACGAGTATTGCAGTTTGTAGGTGACTTCCTTCTGGACATACACACAGGGCTTTTTTCCTATCCCAAGAGAAAATTCCGGCCACAACCAAAATCCGGGTTCACACGGCTATCCCGTGCCCTAGGCCCACCCTTGCAGTACATCCCTGCCCCCTCCTCGCTCCTTCCGGTTCCTGTAGAATGTCAAGTCTCTACCTAATCTCCCCTCTAGCTCTTCCGGACGCTCTCCCAATGCAAGTCCCAACCGGTCGTTCTAATTACACCTCTTGCAACCCTCAACTCATAAGAACTACAAATCACAGTAGCCCAACCCAAATGGATCCGTTTCCTCGCAGGAAAGACAGCTTAGTCACCACAATGTTCAAGAAGAGAAAATGTAATAGACAAAAAAAACTCTTCATGAGAGAAAACAAGATGATGAATTGACTAAAACTCATCTTTTAAGTACTAACTAAACTCCTGAATCTAAAGTCTACCTTATCTGCCCAAAACCTGGGAAATCTTATCCTAAGAGTAAAAAGATCTTAACCCTCAAAATCCGGATTTCAAATCTCAGATCCAAAATTTATGGACCTGAGATCCGAAGAAGAAGAAGAAGAAGAAGAAGAAGAAGAAGAAGAAGAAGAAGAAGAAGAAGAAGAAGAAGAAGAAGAAGAAGAAGAAGAAGAAGAAGAAGAAGAAGAAGAAGAAGAAGAAGAAGAAGAAGAAGAAGAAGAAGAAGAAGAAGAAGAAGAAGAAGAAGAAGAAGAAGAAGAAGAAGAAGAAGAAGAAGAAGAAGAAGAAGAAGAAGAAGAAGAAGAAGAAGAAGAAGAAGAAGAAGAAGAAGAAGAAGAAGAAGAAGAAGAAGAAGAAGAAGAAGAAGAAGAAGAAGAAGAAGAAGAAGAAGAAGAAGAAGAAGAAGAAGAAGAAGAAGAAGAAGAAGAAGAAGAAGAAGAAGAAGAAGAAGAAGAAGAAGAAGAATAGCAAGAAGAAAAACATGAAGAAGAAGAACAACAACAACAAGAACAAGAACAAGAAGAACAAGAACAAGAAGAACAAGAACAAGAAGAAAAAGAAGATGTTTCTCTAAAACCAAGATTTGCACTAATCTTTTTTTTTAACTTATTTTGTTGGATATTAAATGCCTAGTTTTACTATCCTCCCTTTTAAATTTGAATTCTGACTTTGATGTGTGCATTTGGAATAATTTGCACATAATTCAACAATTGATGGGTTAGATTATAGTATTTAAGGTTAGTGTATTTTGGTTATGAAAATTATGGACTTTCAAGAGTATTCTTATTTATCCATCAATTGATTCTTGCAAGAACTTTTGTACCTTGAGTAAAAGAAGTGCACCTCTACATTAGGTTGATGGCTTTGTATTGACATATCATATGTGGAGAAAACAATAATGCATGATTATTACTGAATTTTCTACTTTTGTCTACTTGAATATATATAGTAAAACTCCAAACTTATTCAAATTGAAACAAAAAACTTTGTATTCGATGAGAAAAACCAGCAATTGCAAGACAATGAAGATTTTATAAGACTTTCAATCAAAATTCAAGGCCAAAATCATTTTCCATGTGTATGAAATACAACATGATATGTGGCAAGGTATTCATTGTACTTCAATACATTTGATGTATTTTGTGTTGTATTCTTAGCTTTTCCATGAGCTCCACAACTCCAAATCATGAAATGATTTTTGCAGTGTTCATGAAATGTGTTTGCAAATCTGATGTTTAGGTTTCACAACTTTATTTCTCATGAATTTCATGCAGATTGAGTTTTTCCACTACCAAAGTTCCTTTTTGGGTCTTGTGGGCACTGAACGGTTAACCTCTATAGACCAAAGTTTTAAGGTGGACTTCTAGTGATTCAAGTAGCTTACATGGATGCCAATTTAGATAATGAATTTTAGAAATATATTGAAGATATAGTAGCTTTGTGGGAGAATTTCTTCTGAAAACAAAAGCACAAAATTGCAGTTACAAGGTATTGAATTTAAAATGGAAAGAGTAGGTAGGGTGGACATGGTACTATAGGTTGAATAATAATACTTTAGAACTTGAATGGTATCATTGTAGAGTTGAAAAGTGCAATTTTTTGTGGTGGATATCAGTGATGGAAAGTTCTTTGCAACGCTCATTGTCTTTACTTTAAATCGTGTAGATTTTAAGGGTTTTCCTTTCTTTCCAAATTGGTTTTCTTCTCCTAATTAAAGAAGACATAATGATACTATTTTACTATTCACATTTTAGATTATTTTTTAGTCAAATAATAAATTTGTTTTTCTATGTAAGTGCCTACTTTTCATACCTTAGTTATTGCAAGTCCATTTTTCTTATCCTAAACACCTCAATTACTTGGGAATTTTGGCATGATCTAATGCAATATAGAACATAGATTCATAAAATTCATGCAGTGTGTAGTGAAATATATGCCATTATCTTGAGTCAAAGTATGCTAATCATGTCCGCGCAAAGAAGTAAAAAAACTACACTGCACTCTTCAAATGATATTGTATATTATTGTTGCAACCAAAATTACAAAAAATTGAAAGTCTTCTAAGAGTATTTAACTCAAAATCCGGGGATTAAAAATAGTAAAAGTTGTTTTAATTTATTTTGCAACGTCTTATCTTAGAAAGGCCCTTTTCTGGGGTGATTTTGTTGAAAGATAGTCATAGTCCTTTAGGACTTAAGTGTACTTAATACTCCATGAAATCATGTGAGAAATGTAAATGATTCCATGGAGTGTTTATGAGAATGTGTTGTGGTTGCAATGGATTTGCTGATAGCAATGGAAGACAGGCTTTTCTTCGTGATTTTGACCAGCAGTAGCAGCATATTCTGATGATGCGATTTGACAGGATACCCCCCACACTCGGACTTACCGCATGGGGCCACAAGGTGGTGGGGCCAAACCTGACCCCTATTTTGTTTTTGGATGGGGACCAATTTATAGCACGGCAAGGTCCTCTATTGAAAACAATAGCCGTAGGGCCCCAGATTCGTCAAAAACAAATCCAAAAAAAGCCTCTGGACCCCCCCAAAATAAGAGGGCCAGAAAAATGACCCCATGCAATTAAGATGGCCCCCACCTCGGGTAAGTCCGAGCGTGGGGATATCCTGTCCCCGCCCTGACGATGCATGATCTGTTCACCTTGAACGCTGAACCCAGAATGCTGCAGTAACAATTTCCAATCTAGTATCACAGTTTTGGCATGGCCCACAATTGCAGGCATGATGCTTCATACTACTGCCCAACTTCCACACTTCAAAAGTATTACAAATAAATAGAGGTGGTGTCTTGTTGAAACACTGGGTAACTCCAAAATCATTATAAATGTTTATTGATTCTGAAATATGATTTTTTCTACAGGAAAGGAAGAAATGGGGGCCAGGTTCACCTTGATATGACTTTTGATATGACTTTTGACTGCATGGATTGAAATATTATTGCATTTAAGATAGGTTCAAAGGTATTTTTGCACCCGAACTTTTCGAAAAAATCACTCAAATTTTCTTTGATAGAATGAAAGTATGAATTCTTTCTAAATATAAAAATTTGCCACTTTTTACCATCACATTCTAAATGATGCGAGGTACTTGTTCGAAATTGCTAAGGTATGATTAAAGTGTATAGCATATCCAAAACAATCTTGCAACAAGAAGGGGTCCATGACTACACAAGATACATCATATTTTTGTATGATCCCAATTTCATATTAAATCTTTATCCAAATGATGGGTGTAAAGATTTTCATCTTACATTGAGGTAGGAAAAAGGATAAAAAGAAGTGTACAACGTCTAAAAAAATTGTGCGTATTTATGTGGAAGAATGAAAGTTTTCTTTTGCAGAATGCCCGGAAACTATAACGTCTCTTGGTGCAACCTTTTTGCACTATAGAAAGCCTTTTGTTTTTGTAAAATGTTGAAGGAAGTTAAGTTGATTAGTTGTATTAAATTTTAGGGTTTTTTAAGTAACTTATTAAACTGCTCAAACTGTAGTAGAATTAGAACCGGATTCAAGCCAAGATTATGAAAGTGGACTTACATTGGAGAAATGAGACCTCTTAGAAATGGAGCCACTTCAAGGTTTCACTTTACCAAACTTATTAATCCCTTAAGGCACGTGACAATTTCACACCAAAAACACTACAAAATTGTTGATTCTAGTGCAATGAGCAAGGAAGGAAACAAAACCTTACATTTGTCCCTTTGACCATAGGATCTCCATTAAAACTTACTAAGTATCATACTCATAAAATTTCATACAGTATGACCGCACGGAGGAAAGATTATAGTGTTTGAAGTCAAGAAAATGATTCATATTTTTCCCTCCGTTGAGTGGATCAACAGACTTTGACTTCACTTGGTGTCAAATTTTTGCATTATACAAGGCCCAAATCTCTTACCATTGTGTTAAGCATAATGTTAGTTCCCTACACACCAATTTTTAGAGGTAGAGAAGGGGTGTAGCATATTCAAAACAAGCGTGCAAGGAGTGGAGGTTCAAAAATTGTCAATTCACGATTTATTTTTATGTGAATTAAATATGTTTTAGAATGATAATTCAAACGGTCAATAAAAAGATTTCCACCACATGTTGTTTTTTAAAAAATATGAAGAATATGAAGATCTCTAGGTTTTATGTAGAAAAGGTGAAGTTTCTTTCCTATCTTGTCCGAAATTTGTAAAAATGTTTGACTTGGGTTAAAATAATTTTTTACACTGAAGACAAGAATTTTTTTTGACAGCTTCAAGGAATGTAATATTCTCTATATGTATGAAAAATCTCAATGTCTATAGAAACTTCTAGCACAATTTTGGAGCTGCCCGGAGTCCCCATTTCTAGCTCAAAGTGGTATTATCTTTCAAACCAGGAATCTAAAAATAATAATAAAAATACCTTCATGAAGATCTTATCATGGACAATCTAGTATGATTATTTTTTTAAAGTTTTTTTTGAATTTTAGGAACCTGCCAAAAATTAAAATCGTCCCCCCCATGGACACTTGGTCCTTTAAGGGTTAACACGGAAGTAGGAAGTGTGGGGGGCGCGCACTCCTTCACATTTTTGACATGCCAAGAGAAGAGCCACTTACATCTAGAGAAGCAGGGTCCTACCATGCTTCACCCTTGGTAAATGGCTCTCCTATCCACTCCCGCTGCTATAGAAAGATGAAGCGGAGCGTGCCTGTAACCTTCCTACTTCTATGTTAACCCTTTAAAGACGATGATCGTTTCTAGTTGCTAACAAAGTCTACAAGGGTTGTAGATTTTTTTAAAAAATAATCTACAACTCTCTAGATTCTGTCAGTGACCATTGTCCTAAACCCCTAAAGGACCAAGGCAATTTTTCCTCAAAAACACTCCAAAACTGCCATTTTCAGCACACTCAACACAAAATGATACAAAATCATTTAAAAAAAATTTAACCGTAGGATCTTGTACTAGACATGTATGAGAGTGTGTGGTAAAAATGTTGGTAAGTTTGACCACACGGATTGAAAGATATTAGCCTTTAAGGTGCGACATAATCACTTTTTCAGGTCATACTATACACCTTCAACAAACTTCGACCACCTTCTATGGCAACTTTTTGCACTACGGACCGTGAATTTATTGTGTTAACTTAAAAAAGATCATGTTAGGCACATGTGCACCAAATTTTAGAAGTAGAAGTAGAAGAGGTGTAGAAGATGTCCTAAAAAATCTTGCAATGCAACTATATGCCAAGAATCTACAATACACTTTATATTTTGCATATATCATATCCTTCTCAAATATTTGAAATTCACAAATCTGTATAGAAGATGCAAAGATCTCAATTTCCTTTCCAAGAGGACATTTTCTTTCTTTTAAATGGACAAAAACTCGAATTTCTATTGAATTTAGAAGTTATTAAAGTTTGGAGACAGTATTTGTGATATGTCACACTAAACTGCTGCACTATTTGTATATGTAAGTGAAAATAAGTTGTAACTTTTGAACTGTAAGTCGGAATTCTACGAAATTTGTGTCTACGCAAAGCTAATCAAAAGTTGTCCATTCAATAATAAATCTCAGAAAATAATGCCTAGAATTGAGAACGTAGTACCTTACCCAAACTCAAAATGTCCCGCGAGGGGACATTGGTCCTTTAGAGGTTAATGGCTTAAATTTTTTTTGATGAAGTGAAACCATGAAGTGTCTCCATTTCGAAGGGGTCTCACTTTCCCCTTAGGCATGCATCCACTTTCACGGTTGCGGCTATAACCACTTTAGTAATCTCTTTCTCATACGTTCATAGATTAACCCCAAAAAGACCAAAAGGGTCCACCCCGAAAAGGGGAACTCCGATGGAGAGTGACCGGTGTCGGTCGCCATCAGAGGCAAATCTGAGAAGAATTCAATATGAAGGTGAACGTCCAAGGACCTCTCCTCGTACGTGATGGCGATAGCGATGCCCTTCATGATCATCCCCCAAGCAGCAGCGTACATACGTATTCTCAACGTCGACTCACCATGCCCCTCCCCTCTCCCTCAATCCCTCCCTCCCTCCCTCGCTCGAGAAAGAACCAGCAGGCAGCAGGCAGCTAGCGCCGCTTCAGCAAGCGAGCGTTTCATACCATAAGTGAGTGGAGTGGGGGGCGGACGGGCAGCAACAGCAGCAGCTGGTAGAGTAGAGCTAGTGCAGCAACTCTCTCCCTAGTGCAGCGCCTGATCATCCTAGTTAGCCTTCACACCCTCCCTCCCGGAAGCTCAACTGACGCCTCATCTTACCTCTCTCCTCCCCCCTCCTTCCACCCTCCCCTTGTGATGATAGGAAGGAGTGTGCGCCAGACAGTCTTGTTGAGGTGAGTGTGAGCAAGGGCTCATGAATATTAATTATTGTGACAGAAAGGTGTTAGGTTTGAGAGGTGAGAGAGGAGGAGGATTAGGATTTTCGTTTTGATGAGCTGAGGGAGATGATGTTGGGTTTAGGGGTTGTTGCGTGGGGTGAGAAGGTTGTGATGAGGGAATTGGGGCACTAGCTAGTCCATGGACGGCAGTGAGGTTTGAGATTCTTTTCCATGAGCGGCGGAGAGGGAGAGGGAGGAGGAGGGGGGGGGGGGGGGGGGAGAGGAGAAGGAGGAGCCATGAGGAATCCATGAGGAATCCATGAGGGAGTAGTAGTAGTACTACTGACAGATCACTTTCGACGCCACCTGAGGTGCCATGAATTTTCCTTATGCTGTTGCTCTAAATTTTGTCGTCAAGTCCGCGGCGCTTCTGGCGAATGCCAAGTTACCTATTCAGAGCTCGTCGCCGTACTGATTTTGATTCTAGGAAAAGTTTCACCTCGTCCACTCGTTCTAAATTATCAATTGCACCTCTCTCCCTTCTTATTCTCCTTCTTCTTGTTAAAGATCTGTTTCAAAGCCCTGCACTTTTGGTTGCGGATGATTGACTTGCTTTTCGCCCCCAATTGATATTCCAGCATGCAGAAAAGAGTATGTGATTTCTGATTGTTGTCCCTGTTTCCACTGCATGTCAAACCAATGCGTGCTTTTTTGTGTGCAGTGGATTGATGAGGAGAGGATTTAAGAAAGACCATTGGCCATGGTGGGAGTTTTGGAGCGGACAGATGAATTAGAAGATTTGGAGATAGTTGATTAGAGGATAGGATTGAGAGTGAGAAGGTAGGCTTCAATGTCACAGAAAGAAGGTGGAATGCTTACAAATGTGGCGCCATCACCGTCTGGCCCGGTACAGTCTCCTTCCCACCCTGACGTTAAAGAATGCATGAGCTTTCACATGAGAATTCATAACAGATGGATTATTTGAGAGCAAGAAATGACAGTTACTTATCAACGTTGTGGTGATGGTGGTTGCAGTTGTCTCCTCGCGCGGCCTCGGCTCTGAGTCCGGGGGCGCCGTACGCGGTGGATATCAGAATGCAACTATTGCTGGGCGACGCAGCAGCAACGGTACCCGGATCATCAAGCAATGACACAGGACTACTAGCAACAACGTTTGGGGGCGGCGCGTCGCTGGTCGACGTGAACCCCCTAGAAACAATAGGAAGCTCTCTTCAGAACCAAAACCACCTGGGCCTACTCCACTCCGCAGCGGACAAGGACCATGCAAACTTTCCTATGCAAGCTGCAACGGAGGAGGAAGCATCGTATGGATCACGTGGATTCAACGTCTATGACACCACCAAGCGAGGGAGGCGCTCAAGGGAGTGGACCGGCGCGGAGGTGACGATGGACGACACCTTGAATGTTCACCTGGCGTACCAGAACTTGCTCACAAAACGAGCCAAAGTGTCGTCGCCTCCCACCAGCCCGGTCGACGCCACCAGCAGCAGCTGCACCATGTGGGAGAGCCTCTTGCACCGGTCCAACATCATGCACAGAAAGCGCACGACCGAGGCGCGAGAAGATCCCATGGAGCTCGACGATATGGGCACAGACGATGCAGCCATGAAGTCGAGGTTCGACCTGTTGGCGGAGATGAACGAGAGGCAGCAGCTCGGCGGCGCTAGCTACACCACCACCACCCAGCTCGACTCGTGGCAGGAGGACTACAACGTCCTCCTGACAAGCGCCGTGGCGAAGGCGCACCTCCTCGACCTGCAAATCCAGGAGAATCAGCGACACATGAAAGTGATGCCAGCAGCGGATGAGGCCGGCGATCAGGGATACTACCTGCAAGACGACGCGGCGGCGGGGTACAGCAATCTGAGCATGCAGCTGCAAGCGGGTCAGGAGTACAACTCTTTGAACGACTTCTTCCATCTGGATCCCCGTCCATGCGCGAAGGACCAGCTCACGGCGCGCGCTGCGTACGATAAAGCCAGAAACAATCAACTTGAGGACCATCACCTCCCCGGCAAGCGCGTCAAACGCTCCTCCAAAGGCGGCCCCCGTCGACCGCACATCATCAAAGGCCAGTGGACCCCCGAAGAAGACAGGTACTCCTGTCAATCTCAAACATCAAACACAACGAATCTCCTGCTCGTGAAATGCAAGCATCTAGTAGCTTAACTATGGATTTCCTGCTTTTGAATTGCAAATGAATAAGACCTGAAAAGCTACCTGGATGTGGAAGAGCAGGTACCTGGTGGAGCTCGTGGAGCGGCACGGACAGCAGCGGTGGTCGCTGATCGCCACGCACCTGACAGGCCGGATCGGGAAGCAATGCCGGGAGCGATGGCACAACCATCTCCGACCTGACATCAAGAGAGACGGATGGAACACGGAGGAGGAGGAAGCGCTGGTGTATGCACACAACAAACTGGGCAACCGGTGGGCGGACATCGCCAAGATGATTCCAGGCCGCACCGAGAACGCCATCAAGAACCACTGGAACGCCACCATGCGGCGGAAGGATCTGCGCCGCAAGCACCGGCGCGTGGCGGACGGCTCTTCCGACAGCCTGGAGGTGGTGCCGCGCTGCACCATCCTGCGCGACTACCAGCAGAAGGTGGTGGCGCAAGCAGGCGGCGGCGGGAGGAAGAGCAGCCGAGCGTCGTCGTCGTCGTTCAAAACGCTAGTCGCCTCCGTCGTCAACGTCGACGACCTCGACACGCATTCGGATCAGACGCCTGAATCCGACTCCCCGCAGCTCACCTGCGGCTCTCCCTCCGCCTGGACCCCCAACGAGGTACGAGTCTCAGGAGCCACAGCTAGGGTGCCAATTCGTTCCATAGTCACAAATCGGGGGCGCCCCTTCCATGCGGTAGGGGGCCTGGTCGTAGTCGACCAATGTTGCCCAACAGTTGTTGTCGGAGGGGCCCCTTTACATGCGCAGCTAGCCAGGGCTTCAAACTACGACCTAACACATGATTCCTTTGTTGTTTTTTGCCAGATCGAGAAGCTGACGCTCCCGGCTCGGTTCGATGAGATGGACACCTTGTCCGAGCCGATGGACCACAAGCGAGGAGACGACTACGCGAGCTTCGACACGGGCCTCCCGCTCTACGACGCGTCCTCTCGCGTCTCCGTCTGGGGCCAGCAGCAGCAGCAGGAGGGCGCCATCACTACCACCACCGCGAGCACCTTCGCCCGCGCGCCCGTCACGTTCTGGAACGGAGCGCCCTGGGAGTCCGCCGCCGCTGCTCCACGGCAGCAGCGGCAGCTCTTCAATCACTACGACTTCCACGCCGCGGCCGCACCACGACCCAACTTCGATCATAGCTTCCAAACCTCCGCCGAAACCCTCGACCAGGTGGTCGTGAACGCAACCAGAACCCCGCGCGAATTCGCCTACGACTACCAACAAGCGGTGGACCACCACAACCACCATCTCATATCAGTGAACTCCTTCGAAACTCAACTGCAGCCGCCTGCCAGCTTCGATCACCTGCAGCTCCCGAGCTCCACCACTTCCTCCGACCTTGACCTCGTGGAGCTCGTGGCGCATCCGTTGGAAGACCAGGCGGCGTTCGGGGCGAGGGCGATCAAGGCGCACCACAACAACAACAGCACCACCGGCAGCTCCTCCCACCACCTCGAATCTCGCTCCAGCGCCTGTACCGCGCCGCCCGACACCTCCATCACCTTCCTCCGCGACCATCACTCCTCCCCCTCCGTCGCGGAGGCCTCCCTGTACGAGATCTGCAGCAAGATGCGCCCCAAGTGGCCCCACCTCGGCTGCATCGCCCTCGCGCACAGGTAGCGTCCGTCCGTCTGTCAGTGCCTCTGTCTTTGTCTGTCTGTGTCTCTGTGTCTGTCTGTCTATATCTAGATGTTCTCCAACTTTATATCAAGTCTCTAGGTTCTCCAACTTTGTTGGTTGTATGTAACTAAGCTAAATTATGAGTAAAACATGACGTTACTGCTGATCATACATGATGCCGTCTGTCTGTCTGTGTGTTTGTTAGTCTGTGTCTGTCTGTGCTTGTGTGTCTGTGTCTGTCTGTGTCTGTTTGTCCATATCTAGATGTTCTTCAACTTTATATCAAGTCGCTAGGTTCTCCAACTTTGTTGGTTGTATGTAACTACGCTATTATGAGTAAAAATGACGTTACTTTGATGGCCGCGCGGGAGTTGACTTGGGTAGTTAGGGTAGTTAATGTTCAGCTGAAGTTGTAGGTGGTTGTGGCGGTTGGCGGTGGACGTGCGGGGTGGGCGTTGTGGGGGCCGGCGATGGCGGCGGTCATCAGCAGTGCTCCTGATCACGTCGTCGACGAGTCCATTGCTTTCGCTGTGGAGTGTTTGCAAACTGACGTCGTCTTCCGCCATGATCATCATCTCCTGCTCTAGTGATTCACATACCAACTTCTTCTTCGCTGCTAGCTAGCTTCGACGTCTGTAATCACTTCATGCACACGTCCACACGTTGAATTAGTATGAATAATGGACGTGCTTCTAGGAGAACGGTTATAGGGTTTTGGATTTAAATGTCGGTCCCCGCCTTACATCGTTTCTGCGCATTCACTGTAGAGAACTTTGGAGTTTTTGATGACTTTCCTTGCTTTAGAAGTGGATGCGAACTATCATACACAGTGTCTCCTGTAAATGCACATGTGGTTCCTCAATCCCACTCACTTTGTACTTAGATTGTGGATCAATACATTGGTGGATGATATGAATACAAGAATGGTTCAATACTCTGGGAGTCGAGTACAAAGATTTGCTTAAATAATTCATAAGGAAGTCATGAACAATTATTTTTCAAATTTTAGAATGGATTTGATTTTTGGTTACTGGAGAATATTATTCCAAGTACATATTGGTTGCATGGCTGAATCTAAGAGGAGCAATGTCTTCTACTTTATGAAATTTAATATCAGAGTCTCTTATTCCTTGTTTTTGTACGTTTGGTAGTTCAGGCTTGAGCATTGGTAAACTTCGGTCAAAATTAATATGTTTTAGATTGTTTTAGATTGATGTCACTTAACATGTTAGACATACGTCACAAAAACACAGTTACACTAGTTTAAATTGGGTTGTTTTTTACATTTAATAGGTTAAGTGTCAAACAAAGTTTTGTAAACTTAATGTGCATAGTATTAGAGTGCCAAATTTAGAGTGTCAACAACAACGTCATTGGTTAGTCTAGTGTTCATGTTGGTACGATGGCTGTTACTACTACCCTACACATTGGTTAGTTTTGTATACAATTAATTCACAATGGAAAATGTCTAAAAATTTTGGAAAATTCAAGTCTAGAATTGTCAAGGTGATACCCATGTAATGCCTATATGATATCCATGTAATACCTAGGTGATGCCGAGTGTGTCCGAACTACTAAAAATTAATTTGGCAGGGAGGTGCCGAAAGTGACCGATCCATACGGTAATTTTGGTTTGAGGTGAAGTCTTCTACAATTTGCGAGGCCATAAAAGATAGGCCTCCTCGCCGTAAAGGATAGGCCTCAAAGAGTTTGCCCCCATTGCATGTCCAACCTTGAATGGAAGTAAAGTATGATAGCTGCGTTCCCATCTTGTCCTGACTCCGAACTATGACTAAACACATGAATACAAATACAATCAACATCGCAATGACCACTGCTTGGTAAAGAACGAAGTAGCAAAGTACAAAACACTGCAGTACACTAAACATTGCATTTAGTGTAGTCACACAAATAGTGTAATTACCCTACTACACTATTTGCGAACTTGTTCACAACTAGTGTTAGCGGCCAACATCATTAATGATGCCTCCACCAACCACCTACTAGCCGTCAAGTATTTATTCTCTATGTTGACTATTCTTGTTGAATTTACATCACCAAAATTTGGAAATGCCCATAACTTACTCATATTTTCTTCAAATTAAACATATGATATGTTTTTTGAAGTCTACAGAAAATTTAGATGTCAAAAAACATCTCATGACTGTAATTCCGATCCTTTTTGAGTGACTTATGCTCCTTTGAATAGTGCTGATTTTATTCACTGCGGCAAGATTTTTCATACACTAATTGTGCACAAGTAAAGAAAAAAACCACCCATTTTTACTGCAATTCACATGTAGTGTAATGTTTCACATTTAGTGTAATGTTGTGTCGTTACACTAATTGTAATTCTTCCTTTTAGTGTAAGAGTTTGTATTTAGTGTAGACGACACTAAATGCGATGTTTAGTGTAGTGAATAGAAAGTCTAATGCTCGTCTCAAATTTGTCGTCACCAATATCTTTCTTCTTTCTACAATAACTTGTCTTTCACACTCATTCCATGGGCTAAACCCCAATGAAGAAAAAATCATGCCAAGGGACCAAGTTTTGAAGGTGAAAATCTAGTGTATATCAGTGAAAAAAATAATTACTTATTGATAAAATGTTGTTCATATGGATGATCATGGATGATGGGTGTTAAACATATGAGGGTGGTACAAATACAATGGTATCTAGTGCCGCAAGTGACGGGGATAATCTTTTTTTTGAATTCAAATCATTTTGCATACATGGGTTGGATTCAGAGTACTAGTGTGGGCTACTAATTGACAAGGGAGGACCATGCCTTTGTAACCTTTGAATTACCTCTACGTGGATGAGCACCAGGTACCTGTGCAATATTTTACAACAAGGTGAGGAGTATCATTGATGAGGGTACTCAATAAAAATTAGTCATTCTGGAATCCAGGGTGCACATATGCTGGCATATATGGCTGGACATCTTAGATCTGGAAAGCTTGCATTTTCAAACTCATTCTTTCATGATTCATGAACCTCTACTTCATTTTGTGCCCATGCCAGGAATGTATACTAAAAACATGGAAATTCTATGTGGAGAACAACAAAATATTTTCTTGATAATTTTTCAATAAAATGCAACTTTATAAAAAGACGATCCCTTTGAAATAGATAGAATATCCTTGAATTGATTTTACAAGGGGCAAACCGTTTTTTTCAGCAAATATTTTTCTAGAGAACTACAACCACCCTATTGTGTGTTCATTTTAAAGGCTACATTAATGTGGCACCACCCTTGAGACAAATATTTAGAGTTTTTAAAAAACTAAACTCCAACTCTTGAATAGGAATGTTTAAAATTTGAGTTTTTTACTTATAAAACTAAATGAAATACATCCGATGTTTCAAAACTAGAAAAATATCACTAAAAATAATTTACTCTATTTTATTTTTTAGGCCCATTTTTTTGGGTTTTCTCATTTTTGAATTATTTTCTCAGGAACCTCCTGTGTAAGTTGCTACAGTGTCCATTACCAAAACATCATCATGTTTGTTTACAGATCTCCATTGATTTCAACTTGAATTTCCAGATTTACCGTACGCTGCTAATCATGTCACCACATGCACATTGAACAGGACATAATATTATGCATTGCAAGCCAAGTCTTGTAAAACTGGCAACTTGGCATCTCAAGAAACCATCGGTCACTACATTATCAATGTTTTCATGTGAGGCAGCCCCTTTTTTTTTTTGGCGAAAAATAGCCAAATGGCGAATTTTTATCTTAAACTAGAATATTCTCGAAAAAAGTGGGAAATTTGTGATTTTACATCGCCAAAATTCCATCAATGGTCGTTGCTATGTCGCCATATTGCTACTAATGATCAACGGGGACTCCATCTTGTTGCCAAAAAGGATGTACAAATCTATGTTTATCAAGATGAAATCTTCGAAATGAATATGGAGAAAATTTAGATTGGTTTGGATTGAGGAGAAAGCCAGAAGTGCTACAGCTCCCTGGCCTTTGCAGCCACTGTGGCGATCCCACTAAAGCGAAAAAAAAGTTGTTGTGAGGATTTGTTCATTTTTAAAAAGTAACTTTAAATTTACTCGTAGCCATTGTTGTCCTTCAAATGTGATCATAGCGGAGATTTTCCATTACTTTGTCTGTCATTAGAGCTCCATAACTTTGTACCATTTACTTGTGTCCAGTGGGCACAAGTACGGTTCGTAAGCAATCTTTGCTTCTTTGGAAATTAAAATATGACTTGGTTCTCAATATGATTGCTCATCCGTGACATAATATCTACAAACATAGAAATTATGAGGACAAAACAATTAAATCAAAGGAGCTTTCTTCATCTCAAGAAGCATTTCAAAGTAGCATTTCATGAACTTTGGCATTGAAAAAATTCTTAAAAAAAACTGGATGTACGTTGGACATTGTTCTCTATCAAAGTTTGTGAAATGTTGCTAAAATTATTATTTGATATTACTCAAGCCACATTAAGTTAAATTCAACCTAATATTATGGAGTACAGAACAACACAACTTTACATGAACATTATTTAGGTTTCAACGATATTATATATGATAAGTAACAAATAGACATCATATTTACACAAGTCTCTTTTGGAGACAAAAGTTCACCTTTCATTTTTATCTATGGTAATCATTCCACAATGTGTCTTAGGAGAAATGGAAGGAAAAGCAATCGGTTGTTTTTGTCTCCGAAGATTTAACTCGTCGTGAAATTGTCATCTAAGATTTATACCATTATACCGTTTTAATATTTGTTTGAGACACATCATATCAAATGAATTCCTAAGTATAGAGATGGAAATAGGAATAAGAGTGAATATGGGAGGATGGATTAGAATTGTTTATTTTAGAACAAATGTCCTATTATGGAAGTGCCATATTAGACATAAGGTTGGTTATTCTTAACTCTTTAAGGACAACAAATCCATATGTGGTCTTTTAATTTTTGGTAAGAAGTCCAATCCTGAAAACCAGTTCATTAAATAGAACATACTTTGCAAACTTATTTTCAGAAATAAAAAGAATTTTCTTGAAAGTGCTTCCCAAAGTGCAAGCCAACATGATAGTGGTACAAGATAGGACAAAAAAAATGCTCCTAAATAGACTTCAAAAAATCTCATACTCCCTTTTTTTGCACTAATGAAATGCATGAGTATTCATTGCAATCAATGCTCTAAGGCCCAAATCCATGCAAGCTAAAGCTCCCTCGTAATATTCTCCAAATCAATTTTCATCCACGTACGCATTTTTGCTAGGGTAAGTAATTGCGTGGAATTCTAATTGCGCCAAATTGTAAATCCATCAGCTGAAATTGCAAGAGTCCCTAGATGGTCACTTAAAATTTCCAACTTTTGCAAAAATAGTTATTTTTCATTTCCAATTGCAGATTTGAACCCGTATGGGTAGTGCATAGTTAATGGGGGAGAAAAAATTTGAGTTGTTAGAACTTTCAAAAATCACATTTTTATGTGACTATTAAAAAAAAATTGCGTCTCAAACTTTGAACTTTATTTGTGTGCACGTCGTAGCATCAAATTAGATAAAACTTGTGTCTAAATCAGGTGAAATTGGCTGTAGAATCCATTCGTCACATTAAATTGGCTTTGAAAATTGGTTTTCAGCCTTGAATGACTATTATTATAAGCTGAATAGTCTTTTCCAACACTGATTCTCAGGTATGTCCCTCAATTTCAAGTTGTGGGAATTGGAAGGAATACTTTTTGTGTTTCTTTTGTGTTATTGCAAGTGTTTGCGACTTTTGTGACCATCTACTGCAGGCGCTTGCTAGTGGCTTTGGTCACCTTGTCTTTTCCTGTTATATGTTGTTGGAAAAGAAAATTCAATGAGGATTTTCTAGATTCTGTTTATCAGACCTCCCTCTATTACAGACTTTTGTTGCCAGAGTTTTCCATTGGCCTCGTTGTTTGTTGTCACTTATTTGTGATAGGCATATCATAAAGACAAAGCGAGAGTAATGATCGGCCTTTGTGTGGCCTTTGTGTGGAGTGGTTGTTGAGACTATGATTGCCGGAGGTGATGACCGGTCAATTGCATAGTCTGGTGATTTTGCAAGTGTAGGTTGCCCGTTTTACCTTTTCCCTATAGATAATTGTCGTAGATTGTTTCCTGGGAGGTTGTATTTATGGGTGAACGCACACTACGGTTGTACGAATTTGTAATCACGGCAAAATTTCAGGGCCAGGTACAAGTTTGGACTCAATTTTAGACTAGATTTTTTAATATTTTGGAGAAAATTTTAGTCGGCATAGTTCTATGTCTTGCATACATTGAAGAATAGAAATCAAAATAGTCATTGCATAAAATTAAACCCTTTAAATGAGTACAAACATAAAACGTTGGTATTGTCACAGTTTCAGGTTTCACATGTTTCAGCTCTTAACGTGACAAACTTTGTTCGCGTTGCTCACGCCCGGGGTGAGCAACGTGCTTCTGCGTCGGAGCCGTGCTTCTGCGTCGGCCTGGTGTACCCGACGCCGACGTATCGGGGGCGGGGGCGGGGATGGAGACGGGGGGCGATGGATTGGAAGGAAAGGGCTAGGGGGCGGGGCTACCTTTGAAACACACTCACTCATTCAGTCACTCCATCTGATCGCTCCAGAGCCTGTGTGAATTTCTTCTAGAGGTTGTTTGCAAAGAGTTCAATTTTAGAGTTGTTGCGGAGAAAGTTCTTTCAAGGGTATGAACTTGGAGCCTCCATTTTTTTAATCTGTGATTTGGCTCTTGATATGGTAAAGTTTTGTGGCTTCCTTGATTGCCTGTCCATAAAGATATGGCCTCTTGAGGTGCTGGCAATCGTTTGTAAGAGCCTTTACGAACTTTTGCTTTGCAAGACACTTTTAATTTTCACTTAGAAAGATTATAAAAAGTATACATGTATAGTTTACAACACTATCTATCTACCACATCATTCATCTCATAAAGAATTAGAAGATTTTACAATTACATTTTCAAAAAGGACGGGGCGGGGATGGGGACGGAGGACGGAGGACGGGAACAGGGACGAGGACAGGGGACGATGGATTGGGCGGAAAGGGCTAGGGGATGGGGAGGTGGGGACTCAACACAAAAAATTGTTGTGTCTGCGGATATGAACTCGATGTGGGTTTTGGTGTATACAATAGTATTCGAATTTTGTATTTGTATTGAACCCAACTCAATGAAACATGGTGTTTCAAATTCATATCATTATTTCACCTACTACACGTATAAAAAATGGTCTTATAATGTGTCGACATGTATGGTGTGGTACTTCTATTTAAAAAAGTTTATTTTGCTTCACTTTAATACATTTTTTGTGCTTCAAGAGTAAATTATGTGAACGTATGTATAATCGCCCATTAACCTCAATTGTACCTTGCAAACCTAGATATTAATGATTGTCCTTGCTGCGGTACTAACAACCATACAATATGCTAAGCTTGATGTCGGTCCGTCCGTTCCCAGTAAATAAATTCATCCAACAAAAATTATCCAACAAGAAAGGTGTCCATATATATACATATATATACATACATATATATATACATATATATATATACATATATATATATATACATATATATATATACATATATATATATACATATATATATATACATATATATATATATATACATATATATATACATATATATATACATATATATACATATACATATATATACATATACATATATATACATATACATATATATATACATATATATACATATACATATATATATACATATATACATATACATATATATATATATACATATATATACATATATATATATACATATATATACATATATATATATACATATATATACATATATATATATACATATATATACATATATATATATACATATATATATATACATACATATATATACATATATATACTAGAGTGTTACCCGTGTCCTCCGGACACAACATTTTTTTGTATTGAGTCCCCATCTCCCCGTCCCGTAGCCCTTTCCCTCCAATCCATTGTCCCCCCGTCCTTGTCCCCTTGTCCCCCGTCGCCATCCATGTCCCCGTCCCCGCCCCCGCCCTCGTCCCCGTCCCCATCCCTATCCCCGTCCCCATCCCTGTCCATGTCCCCGTCCCGGTTCCTGTCCCTATCCCCGCCCTTGCCCCTGCCCCCGTCTCCGTCCCCGTCCTCATCCTTTTATCCAAAACCCTAACTTTTAGCTTTTCATTCAAAAGCGTTTTTCATCGACGCGTTCATCCATCGACGCATTTTTCATCCTGTAATGTTT
This sequence comes from Bryoerythrophyllum caledonicum, assembly GCA_963971425.1. Taxonomy (NCBI): domain Eukaryota; kingdom Viridiplantae; phylum Streptophyta; class Bryopsida; order Pottiales; family Pottiaceae; genus Bryoerythrophyllum; species Bryoerythrophyllum caledonicum. The sequence continues at coordinate 32,378,502 of OZ020514.1, read as the reverse complement.
TATTGATATAGACTAGTGGGGTACCCGTATCCTCCGGACACAACTTTTTTTTGTGTTGAGTCCCCACCTCCCCGTCCTCTTGCCCTTTCCCTCCAATCCATTGTCCTTCCCGTCCCCCGTCCCCGTCCCCATCCCCGTCCCCGTCCCCATCCCCGCCTTTTTTTTGGTGGTTTTTCTTGTCATGCTAACCTGACAATATTTGTTTTTTCCAACCTGATCCACGTTAGGAGTTGTTGATCTCCAAGGTTTGAGATTAGGATTTCAGAGGTTCGATGCTCTAGTTGGAGGTTTGGGGTTGAGTTTTTGGGAATTTCGAGTTACCATATTGTTGATGGGTGAGATGTGATTGCATTTACAAAGCAGCATAAGGTATTGGAGCCTACGCAACTCGCTGGCCTTGATATTCGAGAGGACACCTTTCTGATTGTGAGTTCGTAGAAGATCTCGAATTCTTTTGTTGTGTCCGTTTCTCAGTTTGTGTAGTTTAGGTTTCGACATTGTATGATGATTTTGTGCCCTTTGTCACCAAAGATGATGGATAGGAATGACTTTTCTGCCGCTGATAATCGTCCTCCCTGTCAATAATCCGCAACGGCATCTTAAATCCAATCCCGTCGTCGCCAACCTCCCCGCGAGGAATCTCGTTCATGATGCTCTACGACACCGTGCAGGAGGCCAGCTTCTTCGCCACCTCCCTCTCGGTGGCATCCTACGTCCCTTATCGTCACCATTCAACGCAACAGAGCGCTCGTAACCCTCAAACCTATTGGACGCGGCGTACAAATCCTTGTCGAAACTCAGTGCGGTCACCTTGGCCAGGCCCGCCTCGTGCTTGCACCGCTCCTCCTGCGCCCTGGCAATCTCGCGGTCGGCGGCCTCGACCTCCATGACTGCCCCAAAACCCTATCCTCCTCCTCAAACCCTAATTACTCGAAAACTCCTCCTCCTTCTCGAGCCTCTATCCACTCATCACGGAGAAAACTTAGTGATTTGTGGGCCCTGAACTATCATTTGAAATAATGGTGAGGGTTAGGTTACACTGTAAAAAGACAATGATTTGCGTAATACATCATATTGAGATTTGATACTCAAAAGTAGAGTGGGTTGTGTTAGAAGTACCTCCATCCTGATCACGTCGATCCTTATGATTCATGAACATGTAGAGTTTGTTTCGAAGCTATGTCACTTGCAGGATCGGAGTGACGCAAGTGATACGAACGTTGTGGTTTCTCAAAGCTACTGACATGATTGCGGCCACTTTTTTTCGTGCTCAATAACCACCAATCGTGATGAATCTGCAAAAGTTGGAGAGCATCAGAATATGCAAGTTTCAGATTGACAGAATTGGAATACACCCAGTGAATTATGGGTTTGTGACCCAGTCGCGGGTCACATTCCTGCATGAGTTCCCTCCTCTTCTCCCTGCCGCCAGTCGTTCAAGTCCTCTTCTCTCAGGCTCGCAGAAGCCATATGGCGGTAAGTGATTCTCCGGGTTGCAGAGTAGACCGATTGCGCAAATCCTAGAGCTCGAAATCATTAGGATTCTGGGGGGTGTGCAGATCGCCGCCTTCCTGTCCCCACCTTCACCTGCAAAGTGAGGCAAAGACACCATGAGAAAGACTTCTGAATTGGTTAACGGGAGAAACTTTGATAATACGATAATCTTATAGATTATAGCACTGTAATGGTCGATGTGAAAACCACCAAACAGTAGCATACCTGCTTTAGTTTTATCTCGAGCCACAGGCTCGAAACTCATGCACTTCTTGAGACATGCATCAGAGTCGCAGGGACTTCGCCGAACCCCAGTCTCGCTCATGGTGTTGGGGGAGAAGATTGGAGTCAAGTGTTTCTCCCAGGAGAGAAACACAGGGCTGGTGAGATACTCCTCACTCATCAAGCTGGAGAGCACCGCCGCCTCTGTGAGCTCCTCCTCCGTCACTTTCTCCACGGTGGTGAACAGGAGCTGGTGATCCAGAGATGGGCTGATGTCTACCGCAGCTGCAGCTTCTTCCGAGTTGCATTCTGAGAGTGCAAGAGGAGAGCAGTAATTTTCAGTCGGTAGACGCAGAGAGAAGTCATGATGTTTTGTCCAAATGTACGAACTGTTGGTGGACTCTGGGTGCAGTGCTCTTTCCAACACTATTGAAGCAGGTGCGTCTTAATGTTGAGGCTTCCTAGAGCTCAATGTGAGGCGCCGGCAGGATGCAAAGACGGAGCCGCGCCAGCTGTGAAGCGCAGACGGAGGGTTTCGTGTTCGGGAACTCTAACCTGGAGTAGCTGTGCTGGGAGAACGGCAACTGCACTTCATCCCGCAAGCGGAGCCCGCACGGGCGGAGTCCGTGTCGCAAACCCTAATTGCGACCGCAAAAACTCTTTTTCATCGGCACGTTCAGCCAAAAGGATCGTCCTTCATCCTGTATTCTTTTATAGATATAGACTAGAGTGTTACCCGTGTCCTCAGGACACAACATTTTTTTGTGTTGAGTCCCCACCTCCCCATCCCCTAGCCCTATCTCCAATCCATCGTCCCCCCGTCCTTGTCCCCTTGTCCCCCATCCCCCGTCCCCCATCCCCTGTCCCCCGTCCCCCATTCCCCGTCCCTGTCCTCGTCCCCTTGTCCCCCGTCCCCATCCCCTTGTCCCCCGTCTCCCGTCCACGTCCCCCGTCCCCGTCCTCGTCCCCGTCCCCGTCCTCGTCCCCGTCCCCGTCCCCATCCCCGTCCCCGCCCCCGCCCCCATCCCCATCCTGTCGTTTTATCCAAAACCCTAACTTTTAGCTTTTCATTTTATCCAAAATCCTAACTTTTAGCTTTTATTTAGTTTTTAGCTTTTAGCTTTTAACTTTCGCATCACTTTCTCATCGAAGCTGGACGTGCTGTTTTCATCTTCGTGTTCATCCATTCGACGGATTCTTCATCCTGTATTCTTTTATAGATATAGACTAGTGGGGTACCCGTGTACTCCGGACTCAATATTTTTTTGTGTTTTCCCCTTGTCCCTGTCCCCCGTCCTCGTCCCCTAGCCCTTTCCCTCCAATCCATCGTCCCCCTGTCCTTGTCCCCTTGTCCCCGTCCCCGTCATCGTCCCCCCGTCCTTGTCCCCTTGTCCCCCGTCCCCTAGCCCTTTCCCTCCAATCCATCGTCCCCCGTCCTTGTCCCCTTGTCCCCTCGTCCCCTCGTCCCCTTGTCCCCCGTCCCCCGTCCCCCGTCCCCCGTCCCCGTCCCCATCCCCGTCCCTGTCCCCGCCCCTATCCCCGCCCCGTCCTTTTAGATAAGATATGATTCTACTAAGCTATAAAAAGTAAAAGGCAAAAGTAGAAGTAAAAAGTAAAAGAAGATAAGTAGAAGTAAAAAGTAAAATGTCCTTGACTTTAACTCTTTTAGCGCTCTGCGCAAAGAAACATTTCCTCCATTCAAATCAGTTTCCATCTTTCGAAAAGAGTGCAACGAGAGAATTAGGTGATGATTCAAAGAATCAAAACCTGCATATGTGGCTCCGAGAGAATCAGGTGAATAAACCTACAAAAAAACACCGATATCTAGAATCTCGAAAACTTGCAGTCCGTGCAATCAACACAGAAACCCACATCTTTCAAACCTCAGAAATCCACATCCTGATGTGCCACCATCCAACTCAGGATATGTGCTATGTTCATTAGAATCCAACATTCAAACGGTGTTTGTGCTGACTTCACCCTCAAAAACAGGATTCTCAATCCACACTCCTCTACGACACTGTAAGAAACCCTAACTGCGACCTGTTATTCATCCAAACTCGACGCGTTCATCCACTTGACGGACCGTTTTCATCCGACGCGTTCATCTATCAGACGGATTTCTCATCCTGTATTCTTTTATAGATATAGACTAGTGGGGTACCCGTGTCCTCCGGACACAACATTTTTTTGTGTTGAGTCCCCACCTCCCCGTCCCTTAGCCCTTTCCCTCCAATCCATCGTCCCCCCCGTCCCCTAGCCCTTTCCCTCCAATCCATCGTCCCCCCGTCCCCTAGCCCTTTCCCTCCAATCCATCGTCCCCCCCGTCCCCTAGCCCTTTCCCTCCAATCCATCGTCCCCCCCGTCCCCGTCCTCGTCCCCGTCCATGTCCCCGTCCCCGTCCCTGTCCCTGTCCCCGTCCCCGTCCTTGTCCCCTTGTCCCCATCCCCGTCCCCGTCCTTGTCCCCTTGTCCCTTTGTCCCTTTATCCCCGTCCCCGTCCCTGTCCCCGTCCCCGTCCCGTCCTTTTTTTTTGGTGGTTTTTCTTGTCATGCTGACCTAGCAATATTTGTTTTTTCCAACCTGACCCAGGTTAGGAATTACTGATCACCAAGATTTGAGATTAGGGTTTCAGGGGGTCGATGCTCTAGTTGAAGGTTTGAGGTTGAGTTTTTGGGGATTTCGGGTTGCCATATTGTTGATGGGTGAGATGTGATTGCATTTACAAAGCAGCAGAAGGTGTTGGAGCTTACGCAACTCGCCGGCCTTGATATTCGAGAGGAATTCACCTTTCTAATTGAGAATTCGTAGTAGATTTGGAATTCTTTTGTTGTGTCCGTTTCTCAGTTTGTGTGGTTTAGGTTTCAACATTGTATGATGATTGTGTGCCCTTTGTCACCAAAGATGATGGATACGAATGACTTTATAGTAGTCATTTTTCAAGTTTGTGCATTCATGCGCCTATTATGCTATACCGACTCTGGGAGCAAGAACTTTAGGTCAGGGTTACTAATCAATATGCATTCGGTAGTTACGAATCAGTATGCATTTTCAGTAGGATTATCAGTTCATGAGTTAAAGTTCAGGTGAAGCGAGGGGCGTTCTTCGTTCGTATACTCTTGGCAGTCAAGTATATTCGCCATTCCTCGCAGCGGTCATGGTCAATCCATTTCTTGGACATGAAGAAACTTTGCTTTTGTCACATACTTCTGGCTGTGTATCTTGCATGACGTGTATGTTTCGCTACGTCCTATCACCGAACCTATGATCCAAACGTAACGGTATCTCCATTTCCGAGACAAATCTGTCCGCCTTGTAGAGATCAACCCTTCTCAGACGATCAACCCTTCTTTGATGGTTTTTTTTTAAGGTGAGCAATCTTAGAGCGGAAGTTATAGACATTGACTATTTTTTTTGTTTTTTTTTGTTTTTATTTGCATTCGTGAGCACCCATTGATTGTTTCATTTTGATTTGCAGTTTGCACTTACAATGAACGCATGGTCTGGCGCATCTGCATCGTAGGTTGGGGATCAGAATTGACGCTTTAAATAACGCATCCGAGTTTCAAGGCCTGGAGACGCACTTTGACGCCACGGTCTGCTCCGGTCTGTACACAAAGTCGACGCCCAAGTGGAACACAAAGATGCACGCGTCCAAGTTACTGAAGGGGGTGTTGATCTCCAGGACGCTCAACTCCAAGTCCACGGATCAGGAATCGAGCTCGGCGTCCTCACCGGCGCAAGGGAAGCGTGCTGCAACTCGCAATGCTCCTGCGAGGATCCACCTCATCCTCATCGCTGCAAACTTGCTCCAGAAAAATATACCCATCAATCTAAACTCTTCAAACACAAAAACGCAAACTTGGAAACTACAATCAACCTTGAAATTGACATGCACCTGTGAAGAATCGAGTCTCCATCACGCTCCGAGTGCAGTTGCAGCCTCACCCTGGCAGTCTTTCCAGCTCGTCTCTGTACCTCCGATCATCGCTTGTCGAGAATCCCTGCCAACTGCGCTTCTCCAAGTAAAAGCCCCAGGAAGCGCACTGTGGAGCGCGTTTGTCTGTCTGTTGCGATCAGTCTGATCAAGGATTTCTCCTCTACCACCTTGTAGCAGATCGCAGCATGTTTCAGCTCGTCCGAGCTCTTCACCTGCGACTCCGCCGATTAGGGTTTGAAAACGGGAATCGGCGCGTTCATCCGTTTGACGTGCTATTCATCCGGCCCGTTCATCCATCCGACGCATTCTTCATCCTAAATTCTATTATAGTAAGAGACTAGTGGGGTACCCGTGTTCTTTGGACACCTTTTCTTGTTGGACAATAGAAATGGGTTAATATTTATTCATCATAGGATCCTTTTACATATGTGCGACCTTAGTATTGTTCACTGCAACGCCTCACTGTATATCACATTGCGCATGACTTGATCATCAGCACGTTCAACTGACTGTGCATCTAGAAGAACCGAAACATTTTCTGGAGCTGTTGCACACGAGAAAGCAACATACAACTGCCCGTGGGAAAAGACATTCTTTGTAAGGCATATGCTGACCTTAGGTATTGTCTGCCCTTGCGACTTGTTGATTGTCATCGCATACGCCCCACGGATTGAAAACTGCTTGCGTCGAATTGGGAATGGAAGCCCAGACTGTTATGTAATCAACGGAATCCGTGGGATAAAAGCAACGTAATCGGCATGATCTCCCGTCAATACTTCTGCCTCAATCACCCTAGCCCCGCATTGTCGAACAATAAGACGCGTTCCATTACATAGACCATTTGGAGGGTCCAAGTTCCGTAAAAGCATGATCGGTGTGCCGATTTTGAGAGTAAGCTTGTGCGGCAACCATCCGTTAATGTTGAGCTTGTTAAGGTACTCTATCGGTATCAAATTGGCACCTTCGTCGCTTTCAACCTTATCTGCGCTCAAGAACTCGGATGTTGCACGCGGCACTATGTCAAACACGGATGCATTAATCAGCGAAATGTCGTCGTTCCGTGCTGCAAGAATGGCGCGATCGCTGAAATACTCGCGCTCGTTTGCTCCGACTTCGGCAATCCCACAATAGACGGCGTTGATGAGTCCATTCAATGTGTGATCACCAACAATCATTGAGCATGGACACTTGATCACATCGTCTCTCACCTTCTCCAACCTGTCCTCGCCTAGCGCCAGTAGCCACTCTGCAAATGTGTAGTTGCCCAAATCTGCGTGGCTTTCGCCAACAACAGTGCGCATGTTCCGCCGAAGTCTGTAGACGTGCACTCGATTCCACAGATGAGACTCCTTGATGGATGCTGCAATAATGTCGCGCCATAGGCCCTTGGACACCAGGCAGGACTTGTCGAAAATCCCCGCACATTACAAACATGATCCCTCCAAACGGTTCTTCACAATTGGTGATATCTCGCAGCGTGCGATCAACCGCCTCAAAACCAAACTTGTTCATCATTGGAGCCTCGTCCCACAGAATCAGCTTTGTACGTCGAATCATCTCCGCCAAATTGCTTTGCTTGCTGATGGTACACACAGATGTTGAACTGAGCTCCATTGGAATTTTGAACCGTGAGTGCGCCGTCTGCCCTTGCTTTAGAAGCAATGACGCAATACCAGACGAAGCGACCGCCAACGCAATCTTGCCTTGCCCACGGACGGCCTTGAGAATCAAGTTCTCCAAATACGTTTTCCCTGACCCGCCAGGGCCATCAATGAAGAAGATCTTGTCAACAAAATCCCTCTCACATGACTCCATGATCTGGTGATACACGCCCAACTAATCTTCATTTAGAGTCTCAACCTCACGCTCAACTTCAGCATTAAGTTGGAGTGTGTTGAACGCTAGCTGCTCAGCTATGAAACGATTTCCCTGCAAATCGTCCATCACATATGTAGGCTCCGGAAGGTCGAAATCCGCCAGTGTCTTTTCTTTGGTGAGGAAAATCTGAGCGATGAGGTTGAGCGCAAGGCTCATGATTTGTTGTTGGGATGGGTTTTGCACGCCGCTTCTCTGACGAAGTTGATGAGCACAATCGTCAGAGAGGCTGTCACTGAATTGTTCCAACAGTCGACATGGATTCGCTGGCGGCCCGTGGATGAGGATTGTGACAAAGAGCGATCGCAGCTGTGCTCCAGTGTGCATCAATGCGGCTTCATGCAAGCATTGCTCCCACTCCTCATCGTTCTCATACAACCCGTGTGCAACGCATGCCGCTTTGAACGACTGGTGTTGCACACACTGAAAACATCGGAGCACCTCTGGACTTGTTGCACCTTTCACAACTGTCAACAACGTGCGCATGAAGTGTCGTTCGCCAGCATTTGGGCTTACGAAATATAGCCGACCAATGCATGTCCCTTGCTTGCGGACAGTCCACGCCTTCCTTGAATTTTTCCACACAAAGCGTGACGGAAAGTCGAGGTATGTCGTGTCTTGTGCGCCGGGCAAGTTTGTGCGGTTGGCCTCAAACCACTGCGTCAATGTGGTCTTACGTACTCTCTCTGCATTCACCTCCTCTGCCAGGTTTCCATTGGCATTGAACGTCACCATTTGCTGGTCTGGGAGGTGAACTTAAAGACGTTGAATTGGTGGAGTGTGGTCGTGCATCTTGATGCTAAACAGCCGCCACGCCGCCTCCAAAGCTGAGACATAGCGCGCATCAATGTACTGCTTTATTTCGTTGGCATCCTCAATGAGAACGGTTGTTCGGTCATGTCCCTTGTATACATACTTGAAAAGGTACTTGACGGCATAGATTGATGAGCACACCTGAAGAGAGACAATCAAGACAATGAGATGTATCTCGATGTATGGCTAATGGTGCAAATTGGACAGCCGTCTTACCTCAACATTGATATGCGCATTGTACTTTGTGGTTAGGTAAAGGTTGTGCGGGACAATCCACCGGTTGTCTTTGTGTTGGCCTTTGGTGTTGACAAAAGACCGCCCATTATCCCGCCGCATGTATTCGGGATAACCATCTTCATCGGTTCTTGTTTCGTTTCGAAATATCTTTGGGTACCGTTTGGTGCATTGTCCATTCTCCGTACATGGCCTCTTCGGATAACCTGAACCACACGGCCCATGGACCAAGCAGCGGGTGATCGTTTCGTATGCATCACGATGCATCATGGGATCAGGAATCTCGGCTGAGACGGCAGAGTTGATACCATCGATTGTTCTCAACTTTGACTCTTCGTCCAGGATGAGCAGGATATGTGCATGCGGTAGTTTGAAACTCGATCACCCAGGTGTATCCGAGTTCATTTCCAAATACCTTACGATCCTTGAGATCAGCCATTAGCTCCTGAAACTTGATGCTGAACAACCGTGTTAGCAAATCAGGCCGATCCTGCGGCGTCTATGCTTCCTCAAGCTCGGAGCTGATCTCAGGCCACTTGGGGTTGCAAGTAAAAGTGATGAATAGGTCGGGCTTCCCAAACCAACGCACAATGGCCATTGCGTCTTGGTAGAGCTGGTTCATTTGCCAATTGCCGCCAGAAAACGTTTCCGGGAGAATCATTCGTTGTCCGATCTGCGCCGCATCGTGATCGCCCCCGTTCACAACGTCCATGACTCCTGAGTATAGCTCACACCGGAGGTTAGATTGATTCTCAGCAAGCCAATGAAGCTTGTTATGCTCAGTGCAGGCCCACACGTCCACCATATATTGTTGCAATAGTCGACCAGCCAAAAAGATGTGCTCAACAAGTTCACGTGGATGCAGCATGTATGAGTAATACTGCACCTGCGATATGCGCACCCCACCACCACGGCCCCGCACGGCGTTTTGATCGTTTTGGTTGAAACTTCGTGCCTCGCTATCGTACCCAAATCCTCGTATCGACATGGTTGTAGTCCATCCTTGCCGCCCGTTAGGGAAGAGGAGAACGTAATGTAGCGGAGTGTATGCTCAGTGCATAGCCGAGATCGCAGCACATGGTGAAGTGTGGATCTGTAAATGTCGAACCGTTTCCAGTAACACGCTCCTCACGCCAGTGAAATGCGCTACAGTCTCGGCAACGAATGTCCATGCGGCCGTGAACGTGTCGAAGTGCGCCTGCCATCGCTTCAATTGCACGCCTTGCAAGAGGAATAACACGCTGAGCACGCCTGAGCTGCTCTGCAACATTATCTGCCTCAAGCTGAGCCTCAGTCCGTTCCGCACGCCGCCCGCGATCAAGACGATTTCTTCGCGATTGTGGGCTCTTGTTGACCGCTTCTGTTTCACATTGCAAATTAAGTTATTAGGAAAAAAACATTCAAATAAAAGCAAAATGACTCCACCATACCTTGTACTGCTGCTGCCTCTTCCTCAGTTTGAGTAGGGCGTTCAGCCCCAAGTGTCTCGTGATCGATTGGTGTAAGCTCATTCCGTTGCTCAAGAGTACAGGTCATACTGCACTCTGCCACTCGCTGCCGCTCACAGTCACGATTTCCTTCTTGGTCATCATTGCCAAATGTTCTTCGCCGTTGAGCACGCCTAAGTTGTTGGGCAGCATTATCTCCCTCAAGTTGAGCTGCAGTCCGATTTGCACGTCGCTCGCAAGCAAGACGATTTTTTCGCGATCGCGGGTTCTCGTTGACCACTTCTGTTTCACATTGCCAATTAAGTTATTAGGAGAAAAGCATTCAAACAAAAGCAAAGTGACTCCACCATACCTTGTACTGGTGCTGCCTCTTCCTCGGCTTGAGTAGGCATTTCTGCCCCAAGTGTCTCGTGATCGATTGGTGGATGCTCATTCCATTGCTCAAGAGTACGGGTCGTACTGCACTCTGCCAACCGCTGCCGCTCACGGTCAAGGTTTCCTTCTTGGTAATCATTGCCTAATGCTTGTCGCCGTTGAGCACGCCTGAGCTGTTGGGCAGCATTATCTGCCTCACGCTGAGCCGCAGTCCGATCCGCACGTCGCTCGCGATCAAGATGATTTCTTCGTGATCGATGGCTCTTGTTGATTACATCCATCTGAATATGATCCAGCAAAAAATATATAATCAAGATACATATTTAAATTTTCACACATCATATGTATTTATATGCTTCTACTAAGCAATAAAAAGTAAAAGGCAAAAGTAGAAATAAAAAGTAAAAGGCAGCAAAAAATATATAATCAAGATACATATTTAAATTTTCACACATTATATGTATTTATATGATTCTACTAAGCTATAAAAAGTAAAAGGCTAAAGTAGAAATAAAAAGTAAAAGGCAAAATTAGAAGTAAAAACTAAAAGATACAAAAGAAGATATCGACCTATTGTCTCCAATGGGCAAATATACAATGCTAGAGTATTACCTGTGTCCTCCGGACACAACATTTAAAACACGGATTGCTTAGCTTACTTTCTTCTTGCCCAGTGAAAACTTTAGGTTCAAAACACTTACAATTAATGTAGAAGTCTATCACGGCTTTTCCATGTCCGGTTTTGATTGAGTTTTGAGGTCAAGTACCAGCTTTCCATATATCTTTGAGATTCGTCAATATTTACCATGCACGTGCATGTCTCTTTTGTCTCCTGAAAGCTTCCCAGTACATGGTTGAATTGTTGTACACAATTATCACCATTGGCCTCATCACAAAAGTTGACAAAAATACTTCAGCATTCAACACTTCATTCCCATTCCTCCACACCAAGAAAGCGTGTATACAACAGCCCATGTTCAAGAAGCTTTGCACAAATTCATGCCAACCTTCGGCCATCTTTTCATATGCTAGATGGCTTGGCAGTATAGGTGTCTTCTCTCGAGAGCATGGATGTAATAACCCTAAAGTCAGGCACCTGAAAAAACACACACATCCATTAGACTGATTCTCTCATCCTCTTCCAGTCAACAAAAAGCATGTATCCAAAATCCTAAAAGCAGGTATTAACACTTTTCCAAGCACCTGGAAAAAAATCCATCCGACTAATCTCCTCTCCCTCTTCCAATCAAAAGCATGGATGTAGCAACTCAATTCAGACACCTAAAAAAATACACATTCATGAGACTAATTTCCTCTTCTTCTTTTATTCAATCAAGAGCGTGGAAATTACGGCCAGAACACTTTTCCACGCACCTGAAAGAGTACGATCATCGCACCAATTCTCTCGTTCATGATGCTCTACGGCACCGTGCAAGAGGCCTCCACCGCCCTCCAGTCTCTTGGAGAAAGCATCGTCGAATTCCTCCACGGACAGCATCCTGTCTGTCGGCCTTGGACAACTCTGATGTTACCGCTTCCAACTCTAAGTCTCTATCTACGCAAACTCCTCCACCAAATCACCCTGCACATCAAAACGTCGCGAGACTCCAAAACTCAGAATTCCACGTCAAAAAACTCGCGTGACTTCTCTCACAACCTACTCCCGGTTGAAAAATACCTCTTTCACGAACCACCGGATGAGCTCGCAATCCGCAATTCCTTCGCCCGTCTGCGCCAGCGGAATCTCCACAATCCCGCCTGTGACCTCCACGTCCGGCATCGAGCTAAACCACCTCGCCCTCTCAATCTAAAACCACTGCACAACGTGAGCAACAACGCCTGTCAGAAAGCCGACCGGCGGCAAGAGCGAGGGAAAAACACTACCACTGCTGCTCCGCCCCGCCATAGCCATAGCAGATCCACAACGATACATTCGCTGAAGCTTCTTCAATTACTGAGGCTGAATCGCTTCATGAGAACTGCTTGCTGCAACTCGCAATGCTCCTACGAGGATCTGCCTCGTCCTCATCGCTGCAAACCTGCTCCAGAAAAATAAACCCATCAATCTAAACTTTTCAAACACGAAAACGCAAAACTCGGAAACTACAAACTTTTAGTGATGTGCTCTAGGATAATTTCCTTGAAGATTTTATTTCCTTAAAATAACAAAAAGCACAAAAATTTTATGTTTTTTCGCCGATGACCACGCCGACCACCTTCAGCACGATCTTCTTCATCTCCTCGTCCGGTGATTGGAACTCCCTGATCAAGATCACCATCACCTCCTTCGTGTAGTAGCTGACATACATCACGTCCATCAGCGGGATGATGAACCCGATCGCCTTCCGGAACGCGGCCAGAACCTTGCCCTTGTGTGATCGAATGCCCTTCCTTTACTGTGATCCAATACTTCTGAGCAGATTCACACGGAGTGTTGATGACGAACTCCTCGGATGAAGGATCGTAGGTGGTCACCGTTTCAATGCCCCGCACCTGAGTAGGAGGCACCGAAACTCAGGGTTGTTCGGCCGTCCGTCCGTCCGGTAGTGTCCGTCCGTCCGGTAGTGTCCGTCCGTCCGGATGTCCGTCCAATAGAGGCTGCTGTCCGTCCGATAAGGGTCAACCCTAGTTTGACCATGACTCGAGGTAAATCAATTTACCCACTGCCACGAAGGCGACTACGTGGCTGACACGTCGTCAACAGGGTTGCGCGCGTGCGGACAAGGGACGGGCGCGTGAAGGGGTCGGGAGCGTACGGAGATGGGCCGGGCGCATACTGAAGGGGCCGGGCACGTGCGGATATGGGCCAGGCGCGCACTGAAGGGCCGGGCGCATATAGGGGAGGACCGGGCGCGTACCGTGTTGGGCCGGGCGCGTACTGTGAGGGGCTGGGCGCGTGCAGGGAGGATTGCGTGCGTAACGCAAGTGTCCGGGTGCGCGCGGTGAAGGGCCGGGTGCATACTTGGAGGGGCTGGCGCGTCCGGCCAAGGTCGCGCGCGTTCGTAGAGGGGCTGCACGCGTTTGTGGGGGAGGACTGGGCGCGTTCGTGGAGGGGGCTGGGCCTGGCGCGTGGCCTTTGGGGTCGCGCGCGTACGGGTATTGAATTTAGGGGTCGCGCGCGCTCTCTCACTTCTTAACATGCATGAGCTTCATATCGCAATGTGTATGAAAAATATTAATCTTTTATTTATCACGAGATGGGCAAAATGCACCGTTACATCACAATGCTAGTACGTATTGCAAAATGATCAACAATTAAAACCTTCACTATCAATACGCTAAGTCAAAATATCTATATCTCATAGCGGAAGCCAGCGTCCGGAACTTCAAAGTTGAATGGTTTAGCCATTAGCTCATCAACCACTTTGCAGAGTATTGGACGTTTGAGGGGATCTCGCTCCAGTAATTTCTCGATCTTCACTTGAAAAGCTGCGTAGTTGACGGTTAATTTGAAGAATGTTGAGTCAGATTCTTTCTCCCAAATCGCTCTAGCCATCCACCCAACGGAGTACGAATCGGCAAGCTGGGTGTATTGGTGATGCCGCTGCATCACATCCAATGCCGTTTCCGAATCTTGAGGGCCGAATTTGTAAAACAACTCTGGAGCTACCCAATGTCGTCTACGGCGTTGATTGTCCAATTCCGTGTCTGTCCGAAATCCATATTTTGATGGCTCTTCGTGTGATACTCGGCTCGCAATTCCCCAATCACAAACGCCTATGAAGACGGATCCTGGTTTCTCTAGAGGAAAGTGGATAAGCACGTTTGTGGGAGCGATGTCATTGTGAATGACATTTGCCTTGTGGACTTGGGCCATGGTGCGCATCAAAGCCTAGACAGGTCTTGCTCTATTCTTCCGGAAGGCTAAGATTTGTGTTGTATCCTCCGCCGAAATATATGGAGCTGAAAGGATTGAGTTGCTCGAAGCCGCCGGATTTGCCTTTCAATCGACGGTTTTAAAATGGGCCCAGCTACCACCATTCCACGACAATGTGTACGCCTCCATATTCTTTGTATTCACCGCCCAAAACTTTATAACTTGTGGGTGTGCAACATGACATATCATGGCCTCGTGAGACCGTTGTCTAAATTTCTCCTTCGAATGAGACGCCGTCGGCATTTTCCCGGCAAACTCCATGTATGGCGAAATGGCTCGCACACCCACGATGCGGACCTTCCAAACCTTTCCGTATCCACCAACGGCGTCATCTCCGGAAAGTCCATAAACTCCGATATCTTCTGGAAGAAATTGCACGTTGTGCAACATATGCGCCTCCATGGCTGACTTCATCGCTTGTTCATTCCAAGGCATACCTCTCGTACGAGAGCTTGAAAACCTGCCGATGGTGGTCTTCACACCTTCGAGGAACTTGCGGAGTTCCAAGTCTCGTGGCTGATGCTGGCCCTGCTAGGTTTTTCACCTCACAATCAAATACATACGATGCATTACTCATACATTGAGTGATTACTCTCTCCATGAATGAGGCATAGTGATACATGCCATATGCATCCTTGAACGATTTAGAACTCTCCAGAGCGCGCTCGAATTTGGATTGGAGGTCGGCCTGTAAGCACATGATTCCTGGCTCTCCCTTCTCCAAATAAACTTGACGGAATTGCACCACGTCAGTTTCACACCATCGACGGTAGTATTGTTTTGCCACACCTCGAAGAAATGCGGTATACTCCTTTGGTGGATAACCGGCATCCTTCTTGTGCGCAGACATTTTTTGCTTCGCCCTCTTCGACGGTGCCTTCGGTGCATCGGAAGGATTGCGGCTCGACTCCGCAACGCTAGTAGGTGGAAGCTCCGATGCATCTGGAGCATCTATATGAACATACGCGGGCCGCTTTCAAGTATTACGATCAGTGGCCATTGCAATAATCACAACCCTACACAAACTATAATTTTATAAAAAAAATCAAAACCTCCCCGGACCCAATGTGTGGTGGCCCCCCTCTTAGTTCCTAGCAAAGTACGAATAGTACTAGGACAATGAGCCACTTGAGAGGAGCCTATGTGATTGATATTAGAATTTGTTCCATTTGTAGTGAAATGGAAAACCCTGGCCTCGCATGCGCGTCTGCATGCGCCTGACCAAGACGCCACGCGCCCCGGC